>CM041789.1:12031905-12215829 GCA_023375725.1 Nephotettix cincticeps | reverse complement strand
ATTCTTATAGTTCCTTTTAATATCTGGATTGTGATAAAAGGTAGTTTAACCCTTGGCGGTAGACACACGAACCTGACTCATAGCACCAAGTTCGGATTAAATGCTGAGTCATGAGACTCGTGTTCGATAAGTACACAGTATTTCTTCACTTATGTTTTTAACTTAATTTTTTTTTATTTTGAACATTTTTTAAATAAAAAAATAATATAATATTTTGCCTTCACAATTACCAGCAAATAAAAAATTATCTACTTATCTTATATACAAGCAATCCTATGCAACTTTATCTAAAATACTACAAAATAGGTTATTTTAATTGCTTGCTACCTTTGGGCCTGTCTGCGCTCTATATAACTGCTACATCAATTAGTTAATGTTGGATGTTTTTTACGTATCTTGTTGTAAAAAGTCCATTTGTTTCACGTTTATTAGCCATTCATAATATCTCCTGTTGTGCCACGATGTGTTACATTTGATTTTATTTGATCATACAATTTTCTCAGAAAATTTCCTCAATGCTACAGGGGTCCAAATAATTATGTAACAATATTGGTAAGAATTTTGGTTATCTAGACTCCTGTTGAACTTTGCTGGATCTTGGAAAGATACATCATTGGCATGCCCTCAAGGTCATACTGACAAAACATCCTTAGACCGTCCTCATTGATAATTTTCCTCCCATGAATCTCTCCTATTCCACAATACTGATGATTTTATTCTCTAGCAACCCGCTAGAGAATAATGAGACCTGGCCTCCTAATACCTCAAAACCCAACAATTTTGATCACCCAGCCTAGACCCATCTGTATCACATCTGACCAGATTTAGCTTTCGGTATTTTTCCAACATTTAGATTGATTATGTTCCAGTTTTAATATTAATAAACATATTTATGTAGGCCTATTAAATGAATTTTACCATCATGCTACTGCATACAAAGTAGTTGTAAAACTTTTGATCTTGGAACTTGGCTGAAATGGATAGTAACAGCCTTTACCTCTTGTCACAGAGGGAGTCATCCTGTCGGGCCATGATGTCAGTGACGGCGGCCTAGTCACATGTCTACTAGAGATGTGTTTCGGAGGTGTGGTTGGCGCCACTGTGGATGTGCAGCAGCGTTGCCGTGGCGCCGAACGACCACTGTACGCACTTTTTTGCCGAGGAGCTCAGCTGGGTGTTGGAGGTGCGCAGGGCTGATGTGAAACACGTCCAACAGGTCTTCAGGGACAACAACGTGCCCTATGTCTACCTGGGGGAGACTGGCTCTTCTGGCATGGACGCTCAGGTAGCCACTGCTATGTAAAGTGCAACAAATAGGTCTGGTTTTACCATATAAGGATGTGGGGGGGGGGGAGTTTGACAAAATAAAAGCAGTCACCTCTGACTAGCCTTTGTCACTTTGTTGAGTAAAACTACAGTGCAGTGCATGATTATTCAATTCCACCTCTCAGACCATAAACACTTATTTTGGAACTTAAAGAGCATTGAAATATGAACAATTTTGCACTGCAATTGTTGCAATCTCCTTTGTGAACGAATCCTAAGTATAAATCGGGCTTTGCTTCTCAATTCCATTAGTCATTTTGATGTAACTGTATATTTTACTGTATTAAAATGCTCCTTAATATATTCTATCTCATAAAATAGGTAATTTGGAAATATTGATCAGCTGTTAAATAATAATAATAAATAATAATGTTGTTATGTACAACAAAGTTGTACAATGACAGCTGATTTGAGTTGAGATTGGTCATCTGCAACTGTGCTTGCGAGTGTTTATGTTCTATTAGTGAGTTTTCTGTGCAATTTTACCAACTTTATTGGTTTTAGAATTTAAAAAGAATTAATTCTATAAATAAATTTGTGCATATAGCGTAAAAAAAGAATGAGTTTTCTGTGCAGTTTTACCAACTTTATTGGTTTTAGAATGTAAAAAGAATTAATTCTATAAATAAATTTGTGTATATAGCATAAAATACCCCCGTCGCAGCAGACCTGCGTACTCAGCGAATTTTCAAATCAATAATATAATAATAATAATATACGACAAGTCAAGTGGTCAAAATCTGTTGATGAACGTGAGAATTATTTACCTATTCTCCATAAGATTAACATGGGAAAGAGTGTGCAGGTTTGCTGCTGCGAGGAACACTGAGAGTAGGCATTTATACCTTCAGAAACATTTATTTTTAACATTTATACCAACTTTCATCAACATTTGTCCATAAATAAAGGAGTTTGCCTATTCTCCATATGATTAACATGGGAAAAGAGTATGCAGGTTTGCTGCCATGATAAACACATAAACTATGATTTTTAAGCATAAATGGATGAACGTCAACCACATAAAGCTAAATATAAATTTTTATACAAAAATATTGGTTAATAAGTGAAATATTTATTTTTCCTTATCCTCCATAAGATTAACATTGGAGCCTCAAAATACAACGTACTGTGTTTAGATTTTTTTACATCCCGGTAACCGTTGGAGATAGAGAAAAACTAAATTGTGTAGTTTTTTAAGCTGATTTTATTGGTGAAAGATTAAATCTAAAAAAATTTTTAATTACATATGAAAAACGCAAAAAACCCCATTTTGGGGTACAAAAGCCCCCCAAACTACCTGTTCCCATTGACCGATATGTCTGGTTTACAAACTCGTCCGAGCATTTGTAGGACACGTACACGTCTCTACCAAATTTGGTCTCGATCGGACCATTTCTACGAGAGTTATCGTGTTCACAGACACATATATATATATATATATATATATATATATATATAAATTTTAACGACTATTGTTTTTGGTCTCTAGGCACCTAAAGAAGAAAAAATAACATGGTCCCGGGCTTAAGTCTTACCATGAGACCTACGGTAATAGCTTCTTCCCTATGGGAAATTCTGCAAAGAAGTATTTAGCTTATCATATATAAATATAATATAAGTAATATTTTTATTTTTGGTGATATTTGTGTTTTTTACTAAAACAGCAAAAAAATACTGTAATAAGGCAAAAGAATTACTATATTTTCTTCCTCAGAATAGAGAAAAATAAGCTTCTTCAACCTCTATGGAAGGCGGAGACGTATGGTTATATTATTATTTATTATGGGATTTATCATTTATTACTTAAACCAATATTATTACGGAATATGATACCCCACATGGGTCAGTGTGATATATTCCAAACAACGAAAATCCAAAATTTGTGATCCACATAAATCCAAAAAAGTGAAAAAAACTATCATATTTTAACCAAATGTGCTATAGATTCTCATCCATAATGGTGATGAAACCCTGCTGGATGAAAGTTTGTCGACGTTGATGCGACTCTGGGAGGAGACTAGTTATCAGCTGGAGAAGCGACAAGCCAATCCTGATTGTGTGAAGGCCGAGTTTGACTCTCTAGCGACACGAACTGGTCCTCGCTACCACCTCACTTTCACCCCTACCCCCGCCAAGCAACTTTCTCAAGGTAATTTTACTATGTCCCTGCCTAGAACGTGTCTTATTGTAAGGTTATTTTCCCCACCATGTCAAGGTAAAATTACCACACCTCCACCATGTAATTGTCACAAGACAAGGTTGACATGCTCCCAGCATGTACCTGTCTCAAGGCAAAGGTTACTATACCTTACCAACAAACTATCTCTAGGTAAGGTTACTATGCCTCCACCATGTACAGTAACTGTATCAAGGCAAGGTTATTATGTTCCTACCATGATACTGTTCCAAGGCAAGGTTACCCTGCTTCCACCACCATGTAAATGTTGTAAGGCAAATGTTACTATACCCCTGCCAAAAATCTCCAGGTAAGGTTACTATCCCCCCACCATGTACAGTAACTGTCTCAAGGCAAGGTTTCTATGCCCCCGCCACGTAACTGTCTCAAGAAAAGGTTACTCTGCCCCCTCACCATTTACAGGTCTCAGGACAAAATTACTATGCCCCCGCCAATAAACTGTCTCCAGGCTAGGTTACCCTGCTTCCACCATTTAACTATCTCAAGGCAAATTTTCTATAACTGTCTCAAGAAAATGTTACTCTGCCCCCTCACCATGTAAATGTCCCAAGACAAGATTACTATGCCCCCACCATGTAAATATCCCAAGACAAGGTCGCTATGCTCCCACCAATAAACTGTCACAAGAAGATACAGTTATGTTCCTACCAAGCTGTTTACTGTTTTAAAAATATTAATTGAGTGCACCGACAAGTTTTGGCATTTCTTTTCCCATAGAAACTGGTAGTAAATGAAATTACTGTTGCTGTTTCAGACTACTTACACAAGTACTATAATATCATATGCTGCAACAGGTCCTAGAGTTGCCGTGGTGCGGGAGGAAGGTTCCAATGGAGACAGGGAGATGGCCGCTTCCCTTTACATGGCAGGGTTTGAGACCTGGGATGTCACCATGCAAGACCTTCTAGACCAGAAGGTTACTGTCGACCACTTCCAGGGCATCGTTTTCCCCGGAGGCTTCAGTTACGCTGGTAACCTGTTTTAGCTTATAAATATTTCCTCATAAACTCTACCCAGTCTTGGTACCTATTAGGCTCAGTAATAGCTCTGTCTCTTGAATTGTATCAAATTAGTAAACGATAACCTCTATGCACATTTACAACACATATAAATATAATTATACCATTTAAAACAGGAATCCTCACTACCTGACGCCCAGGACTGTTGATTAAAACAAAATTTAGTGTTATAAAAAAATATTTCATTAAAAAATTACCTAAAACCGTACTTTACAAATATATAATAACAGTGTTACCCGTCGCGCATTGCAGCGGTGAACAAAACAGATGTATTAGGTAGAGATGTGCGGATATCCGAAAATTCGGTTCGGATTCGGATCGGATCGGATATCCGAAACCGATCCGAATGTATTTAAGATATCCGATCCGATCCGATAAATATCCGAATTTTCGGATAGACTGTATAATACAGCAATTTGAACAAAAACAACGAGATTTTCGTCGAGTTAATACCCGCGAAGCTGGAATAATTTTTGCTTAAACCTTGATAAGACGACGAAATTACGTAGCCTTTCATCAAAACAATGTCGTTGACTGGTAGACGCGATACACTTATAGCGATTCGAATGACGAATGACGACCGCAGATGACGAAATTACGCAATTCATATCCAATCGGAATGTAAGAACGTCCGAGGATGCGGTATGATTATTCGATTCTTCAACTACGCATTTAAGTAACCGTAAGTTCAACACGATATTGCATTTTGAAATACAAAGCATAGCGTCATCGATAGTTGCACCGAGTATCAGATTGCGGTTTGATATTGTTCCATATAAAATTTCATTTCGGCTACGAAAAAACTTGAATTGTTGATTTAATGTTACTGGTAACAAACCATCATAATAGCTCGTTTTGCGACGGAGTTTCCGGCAAAAATTACTACTTCATTCTGATCGTCTACGTAGACGATCAATTGTTTAGTTATCGCATTCTCAACTACTCCGGGTTTGAGCAATACGATAAAGTGTTGCCCAATTTACATTTGGCCTATTTCGTCGTTCAGTGTTCACATAACCAACAAATTTTCCACTTGTTTTCAATCTACATTTTATCTTTGTTAAATGAATTTAAGCGTTATTAGTTTTACATTTTTAGATAATTTTAAGATGAATAACTAACTAGATTATGACGAGGTATCATAATTTCACGGGTTTCAATATTGTTATACAGCCGATCGGGGTATTTTATCTGCCAAATATTCCAACTCTGCGCCTGCGCACAGGCCTTTGTTTGATAGCAGCTGCATTGTCACAGCCCCTGCCGATACGCAGATAGCCGATGGCATCGAGCGAAAGACGTCGGCCGCAAAATCTTGATTCTTTGATAATGGTGATTTGTTTTTATCATTGTAATAAATAAAATTGAGAATTAGTTGATTATTAGTAGAATGAATTGATGAATTAGTAGAAAGTTGATGTCATTTAATGGCGAATTATAAGGTTTCTGTTGATTTAATTTGTGAATTACGCCATATTAAAATTTGTTACTGGTAATTGTTATTTTGTAAATTTGTATTTATTGATGGAATAAACTTATTATTATAGTTTTGTTGTTCATCCTATGAAGAATTTATGATTTTTTATGTAAGTTTACCATTTAATAATTTTGATAACATTTTATTGATTTTTTCCTAATTTATTCTTAGATAAGTCTGATTTCACTTTTTTATTGCGAGTATCCGAATCCGAAAACTATCCGATCCGAACCCTAACTATCCGATCCGGATCCGATCCGAATCTGAGCTATCCGATCCGAAAAAATAATTCACTATCCGCACACCTCTAGTATTAGGTTTAGGTTTTTTGGCAAATATGAAACATAATATAGATATTCAGGGTGTCCAGCGAATTTCAGCCTCCTAAGTAACTGTTAAGTGGTAGAATTAGTCATGAGTCAGTCAGTGAGGGCTTTGACGTTTATATATACAGATCTTGAAATTTCTATTTTCATTTGAGGACAAGTCCTTAACAGATAAAATGTTCGCATTACCACTTGATAATGCCGTCCAGGCGAAACATGAAGTGGACAACATCTATATATGAACTGTAATTGACGTAAATTTTTAGTATAACTCTTAACATACAGTTCGGGGCTAAAACAATGGATTTTAGATAATTTCTTGTTCCCAGACGTGCTTGGCTCGGCCAAGGGCTGGGCAGCTAGCCTTCTGTTCCATCCGGGGCTAAAGGCTCAGTTTGAATCGTTCAACCGGCGTTCCGACACCTTCAGTCTTGGTGTGTGCAACGGATGTCAACTCATGAGTCTGCTGGGCTGGGTCGGCCTGCCAGGTTAGTTAACAAAAGTTATTTCTATGTTTTGAATGATAGTTTGATGAACAAATGAGTAATTGGAAATTCAATTCAATTGTACACGTTATGTTTGTGCCTTTAAAATAAATAATTTTCCTGCAGCTTTGACTATATTCACGTTTTTTTCCAAATTAGTAATATTTTTATTTATCCAATAAATGTATTGGAATATCCTGTAGGTCTGTAAAATAACCTAAATGGATGCTTTGTGTAGAGTAATTTTTTAAAATTTCAAAATATAAAAAGTGGTGCTTTATTTATTTAGTTATTAAGTGGCTCATGAAAAATGTCTCCACTGTAAGTACTTTTAAAATACTATTGTTTGAGAGCCACAATGTGGGAAGTGAAAGGAGCAGCTACTCATAGATAACTTAGTGCTGTATACAGACCAAAAATTATCAGTGAAGTTTTGGGGAATGGGTTCAATTTATTTCAAAATGCTTTGACTGTTGGTTTCGAACTTTCTTATTGATTTTTTAAGAAGGTCATCAGAGACCACAGACAGTGTGTTACGGTGTATCAAGCAACGTTACAGTACTTGGTGGAATGGTGGATAGCACTGATATTGTGCATTTTTGATAGTATGTATTTTTGGTGCCAATACTAAGATCCAAAACAGAAGGGGTATAAACCGAACAGGGTATCACTGTCTCAAGTTTTGAATCTGTGATGCTACCCACTGAATCGCCAAAACACTTAATTCTATGCCATTAGATGTTTATGTTTTATTTACATAAACTTGAATGTTGAAAACTATTTATTGTACCGTTAGGTTAGTTTAATTTAATAAATACATAACATGTACACACAGCGTAAAAATGAAGGTGGAGTAATATTTAAAGTAAAGAACCTTACAAGATTGCAAGATACAGTTTTGAAAAATTTGGTGTGTTTCAGAGAGTGAACAGAAGCCTGACGTGGTGTTGGATCACAATGTGTCTGGCAGGTTCGAGTGTCGCTGGTCCACGGTCAGAGTCGAGCGTTCGCCTGCCATCCACCTGAGCGGCATGGAGGGGAGTGTTCTGGGTGTCTGGGTAGCCCACGGAGAAGGTGGGTGTACCCGTTAGGGAAACACAACTGCAGTGGTTGGTAATAGATGTTATTTCACTCTGAAATTAGGCCAATTTTGATTTTTAAGCCTGGTGACGATTCCCCTGCTGCTCCAGATGGGGAAAGATCTGGTAACCAAATGTCTAAGGTGGTCCATAACTCACATTATGAAATTAAATACATCTTTATAGTTACAAAAGAAACATTTAAAATTTCCAGCCCAGCTGGCGAAACAGATGATATTTTCAATTGCTTGTAAAATAAGCTATAAAAATAAAACGTATAAAAACTACTACCATGACAGAACTGATACAACTTTGAAAAAACTGTCGCATTCCAGACTAATGACAAAACATACTATTACTGTATAGGAGTTTGGTATAGGTTACTCCAAGGTCAAAATAGCGAAGAACCTTAGTCAATTAATATGCAAAGGGAGCGTTTCATAACTCCCAGGTTTCATATCTCCCAGGTCCTTAAAAATGAAATAAATATTTTCAATATCATAACTCCCAGGTCTCACTTCTACCAGGTCTATTTAAAATAATAAGCAAATCATAACTCCCAGGTATCATATCTCCCAGGTGTCAGTACTCCCAGGTCTTCAAAATAATTTAAATTGAGCGCGTCACAATTCCCAGGTTCATAACTCCGAGGTGTACAGTCTGGAACGAGAGAGGCTGTTTACAACGCGGATTGCCTAGTTCACATTGCAGGCACTTGGGCGAACGAACGCATCCAACTCAAACTTGCGGCGGTAAAAATCATCATACATCACCTTCCTGGCTTTAAACAAAAACTTATGATTATAAATTAATTCAGTATGTTTATTATTACTTTATACAAGCCTGTTAATAATTAAAAATTGTTGTTAATATTCAAAAGGAACTAGCATATTTTAGCGATTTTCAGAAAACGTGTTTATGGTGCAATTTATATAAATTATTTAAATTTTTTGAAGCAAATATTTATTTTTAAACTAGCTGTAAGCCCAGTTTAGCTAGACTGTCCGAACAGTTAAAAACAATCTTAATATGCTTTCCGTAATTAAACTGTAAAAATATTCCAAACGAAAGAGTGCGAAAATAATCAGTAACTTACTTATTTTTATAGTATACATGTTTTGTTTGATAAAATAGCCAATATTAATTAACTAATACAGTAATTTATTACCAGCGATAATGATAGTAGACCATAATGTTTTAATAGACCATGCACCTGCTTATTTACTGAATGTATTTATTAACCACGGATTTGGGAATTGTAGAAAATAAATACATGTTTGTATAATTTCATATTGAAGTAAATAAATTAAAATTATTGAAAAAATCAGGAGTAAAAACATTTCTTTCGTAGCAAGAAACTCTTGGCATTAATAAATTCTCAACCTAAATTAAACACCCAAATATTGAATATCCCAATGAAAATATAATAATGACAAGTAAATTTTCATCCAGCTTCGCTGTGGGATTCTATTGCCATTTGATAAAATAATACAGGTATTGCTCCAACTACGAAATTGTTTTGTTTTGTGAACTCATACTTAATTATTTACTTTTAGGTCCCTTGATTTAAACTAGTGACAATTAAATGGGTATGATTCGTTTTTTATTCCGATTTTTTTAGGGCTCTACTCAACCAAAAGTAGCTACAATATATTATCTTCTATTCTTTAAATTAAATTTTTACAAATTAGATAAAGTAGGGGGGTTACAAAATTGAATTTATATAAGTGGGGTTAAATTAAACAGATTTTTACACATTATACTTATAGTTTTTTGTACACTAACATATTTCTTTGTGTGCTTTATAATTTTTCATATCAAACTTGCATTAGCTTAAAGTGTTCTGTTCCACTAAAAGATTGATCTAAATACAGATTGGTCGCATATAAAGACTGCATATTTCTAGTTTTAGACGTTATTATTTAAATATGATTGTTAAACATTGTTTACACAATATTGGTTGTATTTATAATATGTTGACATAACGGACACAATATTTGAACAATTTATATAATCAAAACCGATCCAATAGTCGAGTGTCTTTCTATATAACTGTGTGATACAGTATAATTCCACATTCAGAGTAAGTATGTAGTTTCACATGAAGATATGAAAACGTTTGTGTCACGTTTCACACGAGTTACCCGTTAGCCGTCGCACGTCGCTGCGACGTACAAAACAAATATATTAGGTTTAGTATCGCTGTAAAATATGAAATATAATATAAATATTATTATCTTTCTGATATGGTGGTATGTACACGCATTTTAAGCCAAAATATTTGTAAGAAATTACTATATTCATGTGGACTTCAAACATTAAAACATATATTAAAAATTGTGACAGACTACACCAGAGTACATTTAATAATTTTTCAGCCTAGTAGCCTAAATACACAGTCTCACACACACACACATACACTCCACGTAGGCCTAAACGAATATTATTCTATATTTGACGAATAAGTAATTTCCATATCGTACGTAGTAGTCAAATGAAAATACATATATACATCTTGGTACACAGGCTCATACTGTCGGGATCAACTACACATAAGTTCAGTTTTATTCCCAGTTACATAAATCCTAAATTTTCCTTTCGTATGTTCAACGCAATGAAACTTGAATATATTTTACTGAAACAAACTAATCAACGTAGCCATTAGTCCAACACATGATTTTTGCTTACCGTTGAGGTGATTTATTAACATTATTATTAAGTTATAAGTCAAGCATTGATTCATAGTTACGTGAACACTAAATAAGCACAATTACCCAAATTACCAATCACAGAAATAGAAATAATTTTAAATTAAAACGCTTTGGTTTAAATAAACATAGAAAAGACAAAATAAAAAATAAATAATTACATTACACAGATTAATTTAAATATACACATAAGCAAAAGACAACACTGCAATGTCTTGTTAAACATCAATCGTTTGTCATAAACATAATTTAAATTTTACAATATATTCAACAATGTTCTTTATTTTTATTCATACATATTCTTCATAACATATTTCATCATTTAATGATCCTTCATATCAACTTACTGTTTATACAATGTAATTGTATTTGAAAAATATGTGTAATAAAGTAATTATTTGTTTTTTCCTAGTGTGATTAACTGTAAGGTCATAAGGAAAAAAATTAAAATATCGGACAAGTGATACATAAAGTAAATTTTTTATTAAACTCGTTTTGTTTATGAAAATAGAAACCCCTGTGTAGGGGCAGCCGATAGATTTTTATAACCCGTACAAAAGACATCTATACCAACCTCCGTCAACCATCTATACCAACCAGGACTTAATTTCAGCCGGAGTTCTCCGGAGCGCAGCTCCGGTACTTCTTTGGACACCTGAGCGGAGCTCCGGTTCCTTTTTCTTCACGTTTACGTGCTTGATAAAATTTTGAAATAAATCTGAATTTTGTGATAAAAACAATAATCTTTGAACAAAACCTTATTTTATATTTACTTTTACCTCCAAGCACTTTTATCATAAGGCTGATGTCATTATATGTTCGATCTAAGTTAAGGCTTGATTTTTGCAGCTGCAGAAAAAGATCTGCTAATTCTTCAAGCTTATCATGCATAAGTGCTAGATTGTGCACAAATGATGTTGAAGAAATTGTGAAGTGAGTTAGGTGTAAAAATATTCTGTGACCATGTATAAGAAAATAACTACGTTTTTTATGCCTAGTAAAAAAGTTAAGTTACACGATAATATAAACAACATTGTCATCGAGAAACCAACACCTGCACCTTCGCAATCATCTGTTGTAGACCAACACCGTCCCGTAGAATCAGAAAAACAGCATCTTTCTTCGGATCAAGGGGGGTTAACGTTTTCATCATCAAGTACCAGTAAGCCTAATACGTCCAAGGATTTTTTCATGTTTAAACCAGCCTGTTGGTCCACGCAACAGAGCATTGATTTTAAAATAAAATAAACGGTACCAGTGCACTGACACATACTTTCTCCCATAAGTAAATTTAAAAAAGACAATCTGTAATAAAACTATCATGTTCTACAAAGTTAATCCAAATATCATTTAATAATTTATTGTTTCAAAAATAATCATCCAATTTCTAAAAATAAAAACAAGAGAGACAAAGTTAAATTAACTTTTCAAATTGTATGGGGGGGACACCCCCCGCATAACACCAAGCTTTTTTGAGCTGGTTTTGTTCGGTGATTTGACCTTACGCTTCATACCAAGTTTCATGGAAAACGGTTGGAAAGTAAGGAAGAAATTGATTTTTTCATATTCTCCATAAGAATAACATTGGGCGCTTTCAGACAACGTACTGCGTTTATCGTAGATAGTAAATTTAACTTTTCT
The DNA here is from genome assembly GCA_023375725.1 of Nephotettix cincticeps. Taxonomy (NCBI): domain Eukaryota; kingdom Metazoa; phylum Arthropoda; class Insecta; order Hemiptera; family Cicadellidae; genus Nephotettix; species Nephotettix cincticeps. Next base: position 12,203,571 of record CM041789.1, on the reverse strand, counting down.
CTGGAACCGTTAGTCGTAGACAAATAATTCTAGATACTAATTTGTTTAGTTTTTTAAGTTGGTTTCAATGGTACCAGTCAAGTTATACTTTACTTTTATTGTTTTCGCTAAAATACAAAAATTTGATTTTTTTGACACTTAAAAGCCCATAACTTTTGAACCGTCATTTTTACAAATATGCGGGTGGTGTCAAATTATTTATTACTCTGTACACTATAAACTGTCAAATTTTAATAAAAATCGTTAGAGCCGTTTTTGAGAAATTTGGATTTTTCACGTTTTTTTAAGGGTTTTTAGGGGTGAACTACCCTTAAAAATCAAAAATTCAAAAAAATGAAAAAAACGCCTGGAGATACCGTGAATATATACATACATGCCAAATTTCATCTAAATCGGACCAACGGGGTAGGCTGTGGCACTGTACACATCCAGACACACACACACACACACGGACACACGGACGGACAGACATCACGTCAAAACCCACTTTTTTGGATTCAGGGGACCCCAAAACGGATATATCCACCCTCAACTCAAATTCGAAAATTTTGACGAAAACAATACTTTCTCCATATACTACGTATAAGGGGAGAAAGTAAAATCCATGGCTTATTATAGGAGCAGAGGTAGCCTGCAATACTTGTAGAAACATTTCAAATTTAGAAGTTGGAAAAACTCAAGGTATCAAAGTAAGTCAACAATGGGTTTTGGGAACTGTAAGCTCTTATGGAAAAGATTGAGTCGATCTTAAATTAAATAAATTTTCTTCATGAAATTATTTTATACTTTATATAAAACTGGTTTCCGAAAATAATTCATCCAAATAATTATATAGTTGATATTTTAATAAATTTTAAAGATTTTCTTTTAAAAATTTTCATGCGTAAATGCTGAATTTGTGAAGATAGGTGATTAAATAATTTAATTTCCATGTTTATACTTTTCTGACTTTTGAATATTTGCAGGCAGCAATATGTTTTCAAGGAATTTAAACCTATTTCAATCTCCTGACAGGAAGGACTCCCTTCCGGTCAGGCTGAACAATTTAAGATGGCCAATTCCTTGAACCTCTTCTTCACAGCTCTTCATTCCTTGACATTATTTGAATAAAATAATAAAAAACACACTTTCAAAGATTTTAAAGGTAATAATCAGTCGATGGGTAGTCAAAACATTTAAACCGTATCCCACAGATTTATAGAGATACATATTGTAAAATATATATATAGTATAAATATATCATAGAAATGGTAAATATATCCATTTAAATATATGAATTATGAATGTATATGTATATTCTTATATCTTAAAATATACTCGTAATCCAGAACGGACAAAATTTCCTTTTCTGCGCAGAAACTGAAGTAAAATACCTACATTGTAGTATGGTTGCCATTTCAATGATTTAATCTAATCTAGTTAGTTAAGCAAGGTGAGAGGGCTGGAATTAAAGGTCTCAAATCCGTGTATGAAAGGTGGTATAAATGTTATAAATAAAAATTGTTTATTGTATAAATGCCTACTTTCTGTCTCCCTCACAGCAGCAAACCTGCACACTTTCCCATGTTATTCTTATGGAGAATAGGCAACTGATTCTCATGTTTATGGAAAGATTTTTATAAAACTTGTCATATATTATTTTTATTATATTATTGATTTTGAAGTTAGCTGAGTACGCAGGTCTGCTGCGACGGGGGTATTTTTATTAAGTTCCTTGCTTCATTCATTTAATTCTTTGTAACCCAACTAAATTGTTATTTCGTTTGCTCTCTTGCGCCTTGTAGAACTCAGCACAGATTTCACAAAAATCACGCTAATCTAAGATTTATTAATCTTATATTAGACCTGACTGATGATTTGAATCAACCGTTAAGATTAATGTCAATTGAGGTGGCAGTGACTGGTATACCACCGAGCTGATCTGTGAACAATCAAACATAACCCAAAAGATTCCCGTTTCCGGTGTTCCATATCTTTATTTATTAATAACTATTTAATTACTAGACTTAATTACATTATATTGATCGTTGCGAAGGTGATATATTGGAAATTTCAGTCAGAGATTAATAAAATTTCTTCAAGTCGGATCAAAAATAATTGCCGTTATGAGGAATCGATCTCAAGACCTACGACGTAAAATTATTCTACTCAACCGCCTGAACTACCAAGGCTAGCGATAAAAGTGGTCATAAACTTCATTATAGATTATACGTAAAGAGATTTTAAGGCAAAAAGAATGATTTAGTTTAATGATACCATTTTTATTTCATTTTCTGCTAGAGTATCAAACTCAAGAAATATCCTTTACATACTTATAGAAATAAATAAGCTGTCAACCCATATAAGGGAATTGCTTTTCAAATTCATTTAAAGAAAACTGTGATAAAAATTCTTTAACCTTATGCCCCTATACTCTAGAAGAGTTTTTTGACCTGAAACTATAAGTTTTCTATGTATGTTTTATTTTCTACGAATGCGTGATTTACGTGATTTATTTACAGGTATTGTATTGTAAGTGTTATTGTTGCAATATGTTTCTTTATTGACGAAACCTATTGTCCATGTAAATTTAATGGCAAACAAATGAAATGAATTATACTATTTAATTGGTTTTGTTTGACATTTCCTACAAAACAAAGTTTTAAAATAAAATGTAGTTACTTAGCAACTCTATGTAGCTCTTAAGAAAATAGATACTTCACATGCAGTCTGATAAAATGTTATTTAAGCAGAGAAGTACCAACTGTATTATTTCTTCAGAAATATTATTTCTTATTTCTATATATACGTTCATTAAAATGTAAATTAACATTTGTAAAAGGTATGGTATAATTTAATACAACTTAATACATGGACCAGCACAAAGCAAGTACCACGAATTAATTTCATTTGCTTGGCTTCGCGCGACGACCTAGCTCAAATGCCTGCCATTGCCAAGCGGCAATCCGCTCAACAACTTTTGGAACTGACGATACCTGGGAGTTCTGACACCTGGGAATTATGATGCAAGCGATTTTATTTAATTTTAGAGACCTATAAGTTCTGACACCTGGGAGATATGATACCTGGGAGTTATGATTTGCTTATTATTTTAAATAGACCTGGTAGAAGTGGTACCTGGGAGTTGTGATGTTGTCAATATTTAATAATTTTTTGAGACCTGGGAATAGTGAAACCTGGGAGTTATGAACCCCACCCAATATGCAAACATTTGATAAAAATTCCCGGGCAAATCGCTTCAACTAGAATTTTCTCGCAAAAGAATAAGGAACAAAAATTATTTTTCATTCCATCCTGTTCTAAATTATCGCTAGAATAGAACACACTGAAACTTTTCCTGAAGGAATAATTCAGAATTACCAAAATACATATTAAGTGCTTATTACATTTCATGGGTTATTACTTGTTATCATAAACATATATACATTGCAAACATTCTTTACCGCTAAAAGATTACCACTTACGCAACAACTGCAAATTGTTTAAAAAAATCCGTACTGCCTAAGTCCCTGTCAAGCCGGACTTTTACATCTGGTATTTATCTTGGTACTTTTCTTACGCAACAACTGCAAATTTTTAAAAAAAATCCGTACTGCCTAAGTCCCTGTCAAGCCGGACTTTTACATCTGGTATTTATCTTGTGGTACTTTTGATTACAGAAATCACTTCAGACAGGTGGTGGGCTGCCTGATCTCAGCTAAAACTTGGTTATATTATTTCACCACAAACATAAATGGGATGAATGTAATTTTTGTTTCCCTCATAAGTTTTCTAAACTTGTCATTTTTATTCACTAAGATAAATTTGTCAAAAACTATTCTAATATTCAGATAAAGAAAATTGAAATGCACACAAAAGGATTTATATTTTATTAAATGTGTTTTAACTTTTATCAGAAAAGACAAATATTTAAAATCTTTACCACTGTATCTAAAATATCAAAACTACCGCGTTCATAAGTTAAAAACGGAATATTAAAATACAGTTGAAACATTTTCTCTAATTATTCCAGGTCGGTTTACTTACCGAGAACCCAAAGTCTTTGAAGAGCTGGAGAAAAGAAACTGCTTCACCCTCAAGTATGTGGATGACAACGGCAAGCCTACAGAACGTTACCCGTTCAACCCCAATGGAAGCATGGGTGAGTTACTTTAATGGTAGTTGGGTATTACATTTAGGTTTATATATTTCTTTAAAAAAATAAAATATCAAAATAGAAATTAAAAAAAGTTTACAGTACGTTTCCAATTAGGAACTGATTTTGAGGATTAACTAAGAGAGAATTTTACCCCTAGTTTAAAAAAAAGTTTTTATTACTCTGTACTGAAACCAGCTTCTTTCAAAGTTAGTTGCGACTACAGAATGTAATGTTTTCTTAGCCTAGGCTGGGTCAATCAGCTGGAGATTTTACCATACTATTTTTAGTTACGATTTTTGACACTAGTAGCTTTAACAATAATGCCAGTGAAGGTTGTTAAAAGTCAAATGAGCTGTAAAAGAAATATTACTATTGCCATTGTACCGGTATTGAGGGAACCAAATAGGCAATTAAAGGTCAGTTTTGCTAAAAAAAAAATTATATTAACTACGGTAATTAGTTCTCTCAATATGATAACAGTGTAATGAAAAATATCATTCATATCTCGGATTAAAAGTGTTATTCCATGCCTTGATTGAATTCCAGGTTTAAAAATTTGGTTGTTGACTGATCCTTTCCTGAGGTGTAATTATTGACCTGATAGTTTGGTTGTCTCATTGCAATAACTGGTTGTGCGTGCAGGGGGCGTAGCAGGCATTTGCTCGCCAGACGGTCGTCACCTGGCGCTGATGCCACACCCGGAGCGGTGCACACTCACGTGGCAGCTGCCGTACACTCCGCCCGACTGGCACGATCTCCCTGCGGCCCCTTGGCTCACACTGTTCCATAACATGTTCAAATGGGCCAAGGAACACCAGTAGGTTGAGACGGAAACTAAGTAATAATAATTATTGTCAGGGATCTACTACGTACAACTATTTCAAAACCTATTTCTTTTCACTCAGTTTTCTTCGAACAAATTTTTTGCTAAATGTTCTTAACCAAACTTATTCGCAAAACTCAACTTGTATAAGTTTTTCTAGTGCAGTGATGTGATTAGATTAAACCATTCCTGTCTGAATTTGCGTCCGATGCCTGAGGCCCTCCGGTCTGAATTAAAATCGAGCCTTTTATCACTGTGACTGCGTGTCACAACTAGCTTAATAGATTTAACAGCAACTTCATGAATTATATGTTTTGATTTATTTACCCTGTAACTGTGTGTATAATCACTTTTAGCAAGAAAACACATTATTACTATACTTTTTCACTTATTTGACAAGACTTATTTTGGTTTTAAATGATTCCTTTATTTCACTTGGCACATCTAATTCCAGTTACCTGCAGTAATAAATAGTTAATGATAAATCTTTAAAAAAAAATTATTCACTGTATTCTCATCAATAAGTACAATCGCTGAACGAATTGTGCGAATGAGACAAAACATAAAAGCAGGCAACGCACATTGTTTGCTCAGAACCACTCCGGACGCACAATAGACAGACGTCTTGAGTCATTTGTCTAGCGAAATGTGTCTAGTGCAATGTATGTCCTTAGACTAGGAATGGGTTAAGTCAGGTTAATTTAGTCGCCTACGTCACATCAACAAAGAATAGTTATTTAGACAGAGAACTGTGGATTTAAAGCAAAATGACATTCAATCATAGATTTTACCCTGAACCAGTGTGATGGGTATTTTGAGGGAGTAATTGTACACCCAGAGGAAGTTTTCAAAGTTTATATTCTTGTGTTAAAAACCGCGTAAAAACTATTGTTGTACAACTATACATTTACAATTACATAAACTTTAATCTGAATAGCATTAAGAGTTATTTTTTGTATGAAAAATCTATTTTGGTGAATAATGCCTTAAAAATAAGAAAATGTTTTTAAAAAATAGAAAAAAATGTTTTCGCTAAACAAATATATATTTTCCAATGTATTTTTATACGATGTTGGTTTACATTTTTATAGTTCTATTTTTATATTAGTTTAATTTTATTTTGCTCAATTGTTGTAAATTTAAGTTGTTATATCTAATAATATTGTTATTTACAATGTTTATTAAATAATTTTTTTATTAAATTTGGATAGTGTCATTTGATTTCACTGGAAACTTTTTGAAACACTCTGGAAGCTTTCAGAGTGTAATAGCCAATGGTATACTCTTCTAGAGAAATAGCCCTGATGCATGGAGAGTTTTTATTTTACAGAAAATTTTATTTACTAGATAAATTTGTAAACAACACTATCTTGCTTCTTGGGCACCATTCTTCAAATTATTGCAAATTTTAACCTCACCGTCTCTCTTTATTTTTCAAGTTAAAAAAACTCTCTACATGACAGTTAAAAAAATCACCCCAATGCTTTATTCAAAATAATAAAATTCATGACATTAATACAAGAAACAGTCTACATTATCAATGCGTCAAAATTTATAACAAGTTACTGAGGGAAATCAATGAAGAGCCTTCGATGAAAACAGTTAAAATAAAAGTGAAGAAAATATTTATTGGAATTCCATTGAATAAAATTTAAGACTATACGGTAGAATCATAGAATTAAAATTTTAAAAAAATCTTCCACGGCCAGCAGCGCTTCCAGTGGCAACACTACAAGTATCAAGTAAGTATTAAAAAATTGATGCTTGAGTTCACAGATTAATACAGTATGTTTATGCTATATCATGATTCAGCCAGTTTGAAAAGCATTGTAAGGGAAACATTTCTGAAATGGCATGTCACATTGACAATTGTGGGAGCGGTAAAAACTGGTGGTTAGGACACAAAAGCAATAAAAGAACATTAGTATTCATTCTTTTTACTTACAAAATGGGTAATTATTTACAATACTTTATACTTTTAACTGAAATGACAACCTAGCCAGTACCATTAAAGTATTTTAAGCCAAGTATCAGTGTAGGATGATTGTGGCGTGATCTTTTAGTCTTATGATAAAAAATTATTAGAGCTCTCTCACCTTGTTTTGTAGTTTTTTCCAAAGGGGATTGTTACTAAAATACCTAAAGCATCCTAGGGATCCTCCTACGATTCGCAGGACCAAAAGAAACGTCCTGAGTGTGGTTCGGCGTTCAGCCTTGTGCGTGAGGCGCGTGTTACAAGAGGACCTACTCCCTGAGGCAGCAGGACGTTTCTTTTGGTCCTGCGAAACGTAAGAGGATCCCTGGGGTGCTTTAGGTATTTTAGTGACAATCCCCGTTGGGAAAATAACTACAAAACAAGATGAGAGAACCCTAATAATTTTTTATCATAATTTCCCCACACCATAAAGAAAAACATGTCTCTCAAAAGTAAAATCTTTTAGTCTTGTTACTAACTGAAGTTGACATGTTCCTTACACAGAAGTTAATAGCCTAATTAGTCAATGGCACATTTAACGACCTACAGTTAACATGGAGTCCGAACCACTGCCTCTGATTTATGAACAGGTTTAAATATGAGGACAGTCTTTGCAGATTAGCATAGTATTCAATAGTGCAGACATTAATGCACACAAAAGGACACTACTCCCACCAATTATCGTTCAGAACTATCCACAATTCATGACCTCCAAGTAGCTGTATTACAGAACACGCCACTTTCCCAATCTATAATATAATATAATACAGTGGAACTTGGTTATAACGTCATTGCAGGGACCACACAATTAATGACGCTATATCAGAGTGACACTATAAAAGAGGCTACATAATTTTAATTTTAAAACGAGGAAAAATAGAGAAACACATTTTTTACATGAAATTAAGACATTTAATGAAGGTAATTTGAAATACACATAAAAGTTTATGTTTATGACTGACTGAACTACTCTACTACTGAACTACTATATAAAAAAATTGAATTTGAAAATATTGCAATGATGTTCGGCATATGGTGAATTCGATTTTAAAAAACAAGCACGAACACACGTCTGCTATCTTACATCTCTCCTCACACGCTCTTATAACTCACACCTTTTCTTCGGCAAAACCTTTCTTTTAACACTTGCCATTATTTTTCAAGACTGTATTCGTAAATTAAAATAACGAAAAACAAACTGTAAAAGATGTACACTGAACTAACGATAGCTGCAGGAACTGTAGGTACGTACGACCAGCATCACAGTGCTCAGACGCGACGTGAGTCACTGACACTGACCTTGATGATGGCGACAGCGGATATAGGGTTGGGGGAGGGGGTTGGGGTGGTTAGCGGTAAGACAGCAATAAAATGCCGTTTCTAAAAAAAGAATGTAGCTAAACAATAGCTGCAGCCCTCACGTTGCACCACCGACCGAACTTTCTCTATTTAGCTATATGTTGCCTTCATCTCGGCCCGATTTTCTTGACGTTATATACGAGGTTTTAGAATTTACTGACGATATATCCGAGGTTTTACCTATGTAAATACCTATAGTTTGGCGGGACCTAAAAATAAATGACGTTATATCCGAGTTGACGTTAAAGCCGAGGCCGCAATAACCGAGTTGCACTGTAATTCCTGATTCCTTAGAGAGATGAATAAACCAGTGATATTAAAACCCGCTCGGTCTTTTTGTGTATTGAATAGATATCACTGATAAGGTTATGGGCAAGTCATGGCTACCTGTGTGAGTGGTTTTTTTCCGCCCAGATCCCCAATTCCCACCGATCCTAACTAGCCGGGACTACAATGTAATGCAACGTGCATTGATCGCCGACAAAAAGTGCACTGAGGAGTTAAGTTAAGTTGGCTATTGGTAGTATAAAAATTTCAATAACAAACTTTACTTAACTCTGCAGAGTGCTATTTGTTGTCAACCAATACACGTTTGCGCACAGGTAACCTAACCTTCACAGTTAACTGTACAGTTTAGACTGAACGGGCCTTAATATTGCTTGTTTATTCATAATTAGGTCCTAAATAGTAACAGATGTAATGAAGACATTGGAGTTGAGGCAGCTATTGCAAACAATTACCACAAAATGGTTAATATCTTTTAATATCTTTCAGGATTTACTATGATATTTGATGTTTTTGTAATTATTTTCTACTTCATCTAGAATGTTTCAATCTTAGTTGTGGATACTACAGTAGTCACACAAATAATATATGATATAGTTGAGACAATAATTTTTTGTTCACACAGTACAACAATAACCGTGCCTAGTATACAAAAATTAGAAGTCTATGGGGAGATAAAATTACGAGCAAATATATTTCATGAAGATTCTTGTATTTGCTGCAAATTCATAGATACACCCAACTATTGATAAATCATAAAGACTAGTGATTAAAATAAACTTGTGAATAAAACACGAAAATACTCACACATACATTTAAATAAGTTGTTTTGAGGATTTGATTTGTTATAAAAAAAGGAAACTGAGCAGCAGATAGGCTACTTAATAGAATGTTAACGTAGGCTACAGAAACACTTTCAATAGAACCACAATGGATTATTCAGTTGTAAGTATTTCTTACCAGAAAAGAGTTTTTCGTACAATTGAAGTTACCAGAAGGACTCCTTATTTGTGTTTGACAACACAATATTTGAATAAGATCACACGCAGCACGGTAGTGTGAGTATAGCGAATTTGATAGACATATATTCCCATCATAATAATAATAAACAAATAATACTAAGTATGCAGGTTTACTGCAATAAGTTTGTTACACGTGGTAATGTGCTAATTTAAGGCTATTCACTCAGTAAAAACACATAGAACATTTTATCAAATGATATCAATAACTAAGTGAGTTAAAACAATTTATCTACTCCCAGTAAGAATTACATGGGCAATGAATATGTAGGTTTGCTGCCATAAGAAAAATTTAATTTTGCGTTTTTATGGATGTATTGATAAACCTTAACTAGATGAACCTGCATACCAAATTTTGGAAGAATATTTAAGTGAATTAAGTTATTGATTTTTAGCTACCTATTCTCCATAAGATTAATATTACACAATGTACTGTGTTTACCATTTTAAATATCTCAGTAACCAATTGACCTAGTCATAATTCAAAATACTAAATTGTGTGTTTTTTGAGCTGAATCCAATGGCAAAATGCAAGATTTTATTTTTTCCAAATTGTACATAAATAAATTGAAACCCCCATTTTTGGGGTAAACCCCCTCCCAAAAGTTAGTTAATGTTGACCGATTGTGTTGGCCGACAAACTGGTCCAAGATATTACAGATAATCATAAATAGGGTTAGATCAATGAGAGCTAAAATTTTCTAAATTTATTGTCACTCCCTATAAAAAATTATGGGAGGCACTACACAAAGTAGAATAAGGTGGTTCGGTTTCTCCTGAAATATAATTTTTTAGCGAATTTCCCATAGGGAAGAAGCTATTACCGTAGGTCTCATGGCAAGAGTTAAGCCCGAGACCATGTTATTTTTTCTTCTTTAGGTGCCCAGAGACCAAAAACACTAGTCGTTAAAATTTATATATATATATATATGTATATATATATATATATATATATATATATATGTGTCTGTGAACACGATAACTCTCGTAAAAAAGGTCTGATCGAGACCAAATTTGGTAGAGACGTGTATTCCTACAAATGCTCGGACGAGTTCGTAAACCAGACATATTGGTCAATGGGAACGGGTAGTTTGGGGGGGTTTTGTACCCCAAAATGGGGTTTTTTGCGTTTTTCACATGTAATTTCTAAATATTTCTAATTTTATATTTCACCATTGGAATCAGCTTAAAAAACTACACAATTAAGTTCCTTAAAGTTTTTCTCTATCTTCAACGGTTACCGAGATATAAAAAAATCTAAACACAGTACGTTGTATTTTTGAGGCTCCAATGTTAATCTTATGGAGGATTAAAAAAAATTAATTTTTCACTTATTATCTAATATTTTTGGATGAAACTTGATACTTAGCTTCATGTGGTTGAGATCCATACATTTGTGCTAAAAAATTATAGTTTATGTGTTTATCATGGCAGCAAACCTGCATACTCTTTTCCCATGTTAATCATATGGAGATTAGGCAAACTCCTATATTTATGGACAGATGTTGATGAAAGTTGGTATAAATGTTAAAAATAAAATTTTTGATGGCATAAATGGCTACTTTCAGTGTTCCTCGCAGCAGCAAACCTACTCACTCTTTTCCATTTTAATCTTATGGAGAATAGGCAAAAATTCTCATGTTTATCGACAGATTTTGACCATACTTGTCATATATTATTATTATTATATTATTCATTTGGAAATCATTTGGAAATTCGCTGAGTACGCAGGTCTGCTGCGACGGGGGTATTTTATCTAACAGCATACTCGCGTGTGCCAGATTTTCATGATCAGAGATCACTAGTCCAGTAGATTACCAATAAGAGGATGTATTGAAAAATTAATATAAACATAAAATAAAAGTTTGGAAAACTAGTATTTGACATTGTTACAATAAATAGTACAAAAGATTCACAAATATAGGTATACCATGCAAATTTCACGCTTACATTTACGAAGGTGTTTCACAAAGATCTGATGTAATGGGTGGAGACTTGCAGCCTCTGCAGCTTGATGCTGTCCCACAGCCAAGCTACCGTTATCCCCACTCCTGTCACCGGGACCGGGGCAGTCTGTACAACACGGGACGTTAGATTGTCATTTTGTCCAGTCACACCAGACATCTTCAGGCCCAAACGGAGACTGAATTACCCCAGTGTTTGGGCTTGAAGAAGTTGTAAGACGTGAGTTTTTACTTAATCCTTTAGTAAAACCAACACATACAATGCTAATCAAGAAGTTAATCAATATTACGCAAGAAAATTTACTTTCTGCATGCTTTTTTGTAGAATTTGTAAATCACACTCACCATTCCTTTCAATATTACTGTGTGCGTTGCCTCTTCCGCAGGAACCAGCTCACCGCCGTAACTGGAGTGTCAGTTGAGGAAAAGATCAGAATTGAGGTCCCCTTACTACACAAATTATATAATCCGGTACCAGTTTAAGGGATCTATGTTGAACACTGACTCAACCGCACTACAAGCACACAATAAAACAGAAAAACTTGAAATCATGCTAATAATTTGTTGTTGGAAAGATATTGAAAATCCATCGAGTAGAAAAAGGATACGCTATAAAATAACGTTCGAGTAAATCTCGCTTTTCAATCCCTTCGTCTGGCAGGTGAAGTTTTACTCCAATAAATACATCTGGTAGGGGCTGGAACAGATAATCGGTGGTAAAATGGTAAAAATATTCATAAATTTATGTTAACACTTATATCTCATGTAGTTTCTCAAACTTTCTAGTAGGATCTCTAAATTATTCTACTAAAAGGTTTGCAAGCTTGCCTTATATCTGAGGAAACATCAGAATAATACCTGATAGATATCAAACTATTATTGTAGGAAATTATTATTAAGTAAGTGTGTTCTTGATGTAAAAAAGGAATGAGAAAATAAAAATTTGGGCAGCAAAGATGTGAAAAAAATTAAATAGCATCAGGTAAATCAGAGTACTGTCGCAGAGGATCTTAAACCTATTTGCAGTCACCAACAAATCTATTTTGGGACTCCAATGTTAATGCGACAGAGGTATTATTTTATGCCACTAGGGTTTCCTCATTTGGGTGATCACAGTGATAAAGCTGATCAAGGTTGACCTTTTTCGCCCAAAGTATGGATTGGAAGTGCTTATCGCAGTTCCAGATGTCCTTTTTGCTAGAGCATTCCTCTGACGAGGTTGAAACGATAGAAAGAAAGCAGATTGATGAGAATTAATTATTCATTCATAGGTTTTCAGAATCATTTTACAAGTTCACTCAATTCTCCCACTTCATTCACACAATCCCAATTTATTTCATTGCATACTCACATTTTTCAAAATTCTCGGTTTCTTCTCAGTGGGAGGGCTACTTGATCCGTCATCATGTTTGACAACCTGCAGAATATCCCGAGTGAAATTGTTACCCATCACATCTGTTAAATGCTGCGTAAAACACATTGTTTACAAATGAGAAAAACCAACATCATCCTTATTTTACTAGCCTAATAAATACAGTTGTGGTGTTACCATGTGAAGTCATTAATATGTTAAAAAAAAACAATCCAGATTTTTTCATCGCATTATGTACTCTTTGAAACACCAGTACAATTGCTAAAGATTTATAATCTATTCAGTGAATATTGTATTCTAGTATTTCTCAATTACTAAAATTTTTAAGAATTAACTTACATTGAATCAACAAGTTTTGTAGAATGTACAAGTACGTTTTGTACATGAATAACTAATGTCTGTCCCATTGTAGTATCTAAAAATTTTTGTTGAGGTGATGTAGTATCTTTCAAGTGTCCTGTACACCAGGAATTTAAACAAGTTTAATTTTAATCTTCTTGAGTGGTTAGGCTAGGTGAGGTCAAGGGCGGATCCAGCTTTGGCGCCAGGAGGGGGTCACATAAGACGTGGGAATCGGGGTTCTGGGCAAGGAAAATCACTGAGATGCATTTATTTCACTCTCTAATAACATAATCAAGAAGAGCAACTCCATGGAAGAATGTTTTTCCGACGTTTTCCAACGTTTTTACCACTAAGGTGAGTTTGGTTATCTATATATTTTTTACTATCATTAACCAACCTAACAGAGCGCTGTATACCAGTAATATCACGTATATCATCATGTGACATAAAATTATAATTATAATATAATTATGATAATAATAATTATTAATAATAATGACGTAGTTATAATATAATAATAGTTTAATTAACTTACAACGGTGACAAACTTATGCTTCTTCTTCCCTGGTGATTTAACCATGGCAGGATCTTCCGAGGTCGGATCAGGATCAGAAGCTCTATTCTTCCTAATCAGTTCCTCACTTGATGCTGGTCGTTTACGTGGAGATGACACTGGACTTGAACTGTTAGACGTTGACGCAGATGCCCCACTGAGGGTGAAATCTGATGTATCTTTGGACGCCTTGTACAAATCCTGGCAATAAGTCAGTGGCACAACTTTAGATTGTGAGATTATTTCATTCTGAATAATTAGGTGGCCTCAGAAAAGCCATCTGTAATTTCTTGTCATAATCGAACAGGTTGTATACAGATTTAAAACTGCTGAAGAAAAGGTATTAACTCGCAAAGAAACACAGAATTGTATCAGGTTGCAGCAATTCATCATCAAAAGCCTGTTGAATAAATTTCAAGATTTATTATTATTATTACTTTTCCAAAATGGTGAACTGCCCAGGTAGGTATTTTAAGCCAAGTATGGATAGATATGAGTGTAGGATGATTGAGGCGCTATCTTGTAGTCTTGTTACTGATTGAGCCTTTGACTAGTAATTAATAGGCTAACAGCCACACGTCTAAGGGATTTACAGTTTAATGTTGGATCCGAACCACAATTTTGTCTCTGAAATATGAACCGGTCTAATTATGAGGTTTGTCTTTACGAATAAATGTAAACTATTCAATTCAATAGTGCGGATATTAATCCACACAGGAGAATATCACATCACCGACCATCACCCATAACTATGCACAGTTCATAACCTCCAAGTAGGGTTATAGGGCATGCCATGTCCCAAACAAAAAGGTGCCAATTTTTTGAAAATCAAAAATGTGTTGGTTGTCTCATCAAGGAAGGAAATGGAAAGGTGCGTGCATTATTTTGGTGAACAAGCCTTTTCTGAACTGTGTTACAAGGACATAACTTTCACCAAGTAAGGACATTTTATCCTACTGAAAGTTGAAACAAGTCTGTTACCAGAGTTTTACATATAAAGTCAAAACAGTTACACTAAACCAACCTGGAGCTCAGGCAATGATGTTGCTGTCTCCCAGTTTTTGTCACTCCGTATTCTCGTCACTCTCGGAAATCTAACAGATATCCCTGATGCCGTGTGTACCTCATGCTTGGTAAACTCTGCTCCCGTAATCTCCCAGACAGGTTGTGCCTGGGGAAGATATCATGTGTGTTTAACTTGAAAAGTAAGGCTTATGTAAAGTCCCTAAAATATCTTTATAACTATTGACCTGAAATATTCTCTTGTCATTGAAAATTAATTTACATCAAACATAAAAATTCCAAGTCTATGAATTCTTGATTCCCCAATGAGTTTGATTAAGATTTAAAGCTTCACTAGAATGTTTTTAGTGTTACTGATTTTGGAAGAGAATCAATAATTTAAGTACTGTGGCCTATTACCTGATTACACAAAGGGGTGTATCCATGCTCCTTCAGTACGTCAGCCATGTGGCTTTTGCGCACCCCTGATGCTGAGTCTCATGGTCCTTCCAGATTTAAAAGCCTGGTAAACTGTCGTAGTCTCTTGACCAACTCCTCCTGGGGAAGGTAACTGCCCCTCTCCACGATGCCAAGAGTGGCAGCCCTCGCTTCTCAGTAAGCCCAGTGCGGTCATACAGCAGATGATCCGCAGTCACCTCGAACTGCTTGCACTTTTTGCAGTCAGGGTCTCCAGTGAAGAATCCCATGCGAGCAAGATGTTTCCTCATATGTCCGTATCTCGTGATGAGACCTACAATGAGTCAGAGTTCTGACCTACCTAACCGTAGTAGGTCCTCTGCGATCCTCAAGGAGGGACAGTTTGCTGACTCTCAGGAGGGGAAGCTCCGCCCATCTTCTGCGGTTACACTCACGTGTCCACCTGTTGGTCTCGATCCACATGTTCGATAGATAATTGAAGTAGTTATTTCCTACCAAATACACTTTGACAGATCACAAATATTATTCTTATCTTCCTTTGTTGATTGAGGGGATGTGGAGGCTGGAATCTTATCCTAACCACCCGGAATGTTGTGTGAATGAAGGTTTGTTGTGCTAGCCTCTGAAGAGAACCAGTAAAATACTGTAAAACCACCCGGAATGTTGTGTGAATGAAGGTTTGTTGTGCTAGCCTCTGAAGAGAACCAGTAAAATACTGTAATAAGAGAAATTTTAAACTGTAGAAGTTCAAATAAGCCAGGTTCAACTATAATCAAATAGTAAATGTCATTACACAAATTATTCATTAGCATACCTTGGGATCTCGAGCTACGAAGTCTGGTACCATTGTTTTAGTACAGTTAAGCCAAGACGGCACCTTTGAGGCATCCTTGCTGATCTTCACCATATCCAGCTCTCCCTGGAAATATAATATATTTTTTATATAACATAAACAAAAAATGCAATATCTACTATTATTTTTCAATTTCCTGATTGATATAGTGGATTATAAATTTTGTCTTACAAGGATCTTACCAAATCCTTATTGCATTATAGATGGTAAATAAATGGTTTGCTTGAGTATTATACCTATAACACTATTTAGACCAAATACCTATTTGGTCTAAATATTAATTTAATATCTATCAATACGAATATAGAACTTTGAGATAACGGTAATGTACATTTAGAATATGTAAAAGTAGAAAATTTATCAAATTAAGGTACAAAACCTTTGAATTCACTATGGCTTTCTTTATTAGTTATTCTAATATTATTTTAAGGACTTTTCCAACAGAATAAAATAAAAATATTATGTGTTTTTAACCATACAATGTTTCTGGAGGCAAAACTTCTCCCACTTTCAGGTGATTATATAGGAATTTAAATATAATAATAAAACCAATCCAAATAATAGTTAATGAAATTAACCCGTCTGTCATGTAAAAAATACACAAAGTGAATGTAGAAAATTCTGCCTCCAAGCTAGCGAGGCGGAAACCAGGCAGTGTGCGCACAGAATGGAAGTCAAACCAAGATCTTTACTTGAGTGGGTGAAAGGAGAATGACGCATGTGTGCTGCGTAACGAGGAGAGGGAGGGGGGATGGCCGTCAAATGGGAGAAGGGCATCGCCGAGGTCACACAGCCAACATGCTACATGTTGATTGTCCCGTCACCTGCCAGTCATGTTAGTCTACTAGAACCTAGTACTCTGAGTGTACGTGTCCCTACCTCACAGACAGGCCCCTCTCTCACTCATCAGGCCCCTTCCTTTCCCAGGGAGCTCCCTACTCCAACCAATCACGTATTTCCCACAACCTAGTAGGTCCTTATTCAACCCGGGAAGGTCCCTTATCTACCTTTACAGGCTCATTCTCCAACCATCCAGGTCCGTCCCACACTGTAGTATGTCCCCCAACCTCACAGACAAACCCCTCTCTCATTCAGTCTGCTCCCTTCACTACCCATACAGACCCCTTTGAAACACAGGCACTTCCTAATCTTTAAATAATAAATTAACCCATTCATGTCTAAGGACGTACATTGTAAGTCATCGCATCTCACAAGACAAATTACTAAAGACGTGCATTGTACGTCCTGAGTGGTTCTGAGCAAACAATGTGCATTACCTACTTATATTTAGATGTAGTTTTTTCCCCCGTTAAGTGAGCCAGTTCTTTTCTCATCTGATAGATAGTATTGGCGTCTTCTAAAGCTTCGTATTTATAATTTTACACTAGTGTCTGCACTTAGAGCATGATCACAGTGAACAAGGCTCCGTTTTAATTCAGACAGAAAGGCCTCAGGGGTTTTGCGGAAATTCAGACAGGAATGGGTTAATAAAACATGATTAGATTAGATTACATTATTGAAATGGCGACCATACCACAAGGTAGGTATTTTAAGCCAAGTAGGAATGAAAAACGAGTATAGATTAGATTAGATTAGATTAGATTATTTGAAATGGAGACCATACCACAAGGTAGGTATATTAAGCCAAGTATGAATGAGGATTGAATGTAAGATGATTGTGGCGCGATCTTGTAGTCTTGTTACTGACTAAGGCTGACATGTTCCTTAGACAGGACTGTTAATTAATAGCCCAACAGCCGATGGCAATCAATGGACCTACAGTTTAACGTGGAATCCGAACCACGGCCTCTGAATACGAATTGGTCTAATCACGAGGATGGTCTTTTGTGGATTAACGTAGTATTCAATAGTGCGGACGTTAATCCACACAAGAGAACACTACACCCACCGACCATCACTCACAACTATCCACAATTCGTGACCTCCAGTAGCTGGATTACAGGATGTCATCACCATCCCAGTATAGGATGATTATGGCATGATGTTTTTGTCTTGTTACTAGCTGAGGCTGACATTTTTCTTAAATAGAACTGTTAATTAACCTACAGTTTAACATGGAATCCGAACTACTGCCTCTATTAGGAACTGGTCTAATTATGCGGATAGTCTTTGCAGATTTACGAAGAATTCAATAGTGCGGACGTTAATCTACACAAGAGAACATTACACCCACAGACCATAACTCACAACATATCCACGATTCGTGACCTCCAAGTAGCTTGATTACAGAACAACACCACCACCGTCCTACTCATAAAGGACTCAAAAATGATTTTAATTTTAGTACCTTTACTGTACCTAATGTGATAATAAATATACAATAATTTTAAATCGTTTTATCTCATATAGTGCGTGCTAGACCCTTTTTAAGGTGATTTCGATAATCCGGATCGTTTGATAATTTGGATGAAGCCTGGTCCAAATTAATCCACATTATCGACATTCTATTGTATGACCATAATTTGATTCAACTGGAAAATCTTAGCACACCTTAAATGATATAAAATTTTATTAATTGATAGTCATATACTAAAAGCGAGAAATCTGCTGTACCTGTAATCTCTCAAGGGTCTTGTCGTCGTGGCCAGTGTGGACCTTGGTCACAGTGCAGAACTTTCTTGTGCGAGGGTCGTAGCAGCCCATCAGAAACACTGACATCATCCCTCCTGCCATCAAACACCCAAGGTGATATTGATTAACAAGAAGTAAACCAAAGTGAAGGTCTCTTTTTATGATTTCAACAATATACTAAGAGAACATTTAGTATGGGAGGAAAGAAGTAAGACTGGTCAGCCAATTGGATCATACAACTAAGTTATACCTAAATAAGATGAGTTTCAAGGGGATTGGTAAAAAAATTGTCTCATTGATGTGCACATCTAACTGAAGGTCAAAATATTAAATAATTTTACATATAATTTGTGCTATTGAGGTAACAACTTAAAATACCTCTACAGAAAGTGCAATTTCAATATATCCTCATTAGCGAAAGCTAAGCATAATGTAAAATTACTGTTATTAGTCATGAAAAAAGTAGTAATAAAACAACGTACTGTATAGTAAACATGGTGTTTTAATCTTCTTTGTTGAAATGTCATTCAAATACTAGTACTGTACAAACGAACGTTTTTATAAAAGCTGTGTACAGAAAACCCAATGTTCAGAATGCAGTAAAAATACAATTGGTCTAAAGTCGTAAGCCTGAATTTTGATCTCTAGGTTAGTTTTTACACAACTAACTACAATCTTATTCCAGTTCTACGTTCTGCTTTCTGTGCTCACTTTACAGTACTACAATAGTACTGTAACTAAATTAAAACTGCACTTATTACCAAAACACAGAATTTTTGCCTTACACGATTGAAACATTATGGGATATTTTGACAGTGGACACACACCTGTCTACTGCCAAACAGTATGTTTTCTGTAGATGGGAAGTTAGGTAATTAGTTCCTGATGAGACCTGAAGCTGGATGTAAGGGACTTTGTTTGGAGTCCAAATTAGCAACCAAACGATGTTGGGAAAGGTGTGGTGAATAATAAAAAACCAAGAACTAACCAACCCTGATATTGTTACAGTAGTATAAGCAAGAAGGTTATGTTGGTTAGGGCATGTAGCAAGTACAGAATGGAAACCGATTGCTTTAAGTATAAAAAAGACACACAAAGAGCGTTTTGGGTAAACCAAAATTAAGATGGATCAATCAAGTAATGAAAGACGACAGGACCATGGTTGCAGACATAAATTTGGCTGAAGACACAGCAGAATGGAAGAGGTTGGTCTATGAGACTAAAAATAACCGAGATTTGGGAATCACAGCAGTAAATAAGTATACAATCTGTTCTCAAGGGATATATGATTGCCTTTGCTGCTAAAATGCATGAAATAGAGAGTGGTATATGCTAAATGTTTTTCATGATTTTACTCACCATTTGTTTCCTATTTTGATGGAAAACAACGAAGAAACATTGACCGGACGGCATATATGGCCATTTTTTAGCACTAACAATCGTGTACTCCTGCACCTGAGGATGTTCTTTTACCGATCCACACCTTTTTTTATTCTAATATTTTTTTAACTCACTTTTATAACTTAAAAACACATTTATTTGAATTTAAAATATACTATTTTACAAAATGTAAAAGAAATGCATAAGAAATGCAAAAGAAATGTAGCCTAGCTTACCACAAGCGCAATAACAAACACAGGCACTGGAGAAGTGCTAGTAGCTCACTGATGTATTTGAGCAACAATGGAATGGCGGCAATGATCGAGTACGCATGCAACTGAGGAGAGGCCGGGGCAGCAATAATCGTTGCCCCCCCACAGCGAACATGTTAATAAACGACTTCTGTTTCTGGTTCTGATCGATGTTCAATCCAGCGATATCAGTGCCATATGTTTGGAGGACATCACTAAGCTATTCTAAAAATTTACATCCTGTACAATCAATCAGCGTAACAGTACCAACCTTTCTGCCCTGTGCCATACCACGCTCCCAGCACTATCAGGTCGGCTGTGTCCGCCATTGCCCCATCCATCAAATAATCTTTCTTCACTTTGAGCCAGTGTCTTTTACCAGGTTCATACGTACTCTGTTAACATTGTGACAGTCAAAGTCAAAAAATAATTTATTCCCAGAAAATATAACATCCCTAGATAATTAATCTCTTAAATAAAAAAACAATAGTACAATAAGTACAATTTATAAATTAAAATTATCAGGAAATAAGTCTACATTGGCAGAATGCCTGTGCGTAGCTTGGTCATCACAGTCAGCTAACAATGAGGTTAATTCTGTAAATTTGGAAAAAAGCTAAATTGTGATTAGCAAATTAGAAAAAGAAATGTGTAAAAATATATATGAAAAATCAATGGATTCAGAAAAAGGTAGCTGGTGTTAAAAACTCAGTTACTAATAAAAGTACTGATAAAAATTATTAACTTACAATAATAATCTACTAAAATTATTAAATTACGGTACTAAAAAAAAAATATAGTACTGGAAGGGCGGCAGCAGAAGGATAAGAGCACAAAGAGCGATAGTGAAGTAGGATCAGGTCCCCCTGTACTCGGCAGTGATAAAGTGTTTGGCCTCGGTAGCCCCAAGAGTAATCATTCTGTGACCCGTTTTTTTTAAATATTGACAGAGTTTGAATCAAATAGACGGATGTTATTAAAACGAGATTTTAAATTTCTATACAGGACAACTGAAATATAGAATGAATTTGTAGTTGAATATGATTTAGTCAAGTGTGCAGTTGTAATTCCAATATTTTGCGAGTAACGAGTGCTGTAAGAATGGTCTACAAAATCAAAGATTTTCTCTAAATGTTTGAAAATATTAATCAATAAATTCTTTATGAAAAGCTGTCTTACACTGAGTTAAGAAACTTCACGAAACAAGCATTCTGTTGGAAAGTGAACTGGTTTATTAAAAGAAACTTTAATTATTAACTTTTGTAAATTGTATAACGGCTCTAAATTTGATGAATACATTCCACCCCATACTATTATGCCAAATGAAAGTAATGATTGAACATAAGAGAAATATGCTAATCTTATCCCTGGGTTTCAAGATTACACGAAGTTGTCTAAAAGCATAAATATACTTTCGCGTGAAATAAAATTTAACACTGCATACAGTACAGTATCAATTTTGTAAAGGTTCTCTAAATTGACCCATTGAAGACTGAGTTATAATAACGCATGTAATTACACCTTGGGACTGAGTTTTTTCTGATTTACCTGAAAAATCATAGTTAATATATAGAAAAGCTTTAATACTCTATATTTAACAGTTTTGCTGTAGCATATTTAAGTTTTGTAATGTCCATTGATATTTTCTACATACTATTTACACTACATATACAAATGTTCAGCACACTTCGGTACTTGTTAAATAAATTATACGTTTTGAAAAAATTTTCTAGGTTAGGTGTTTTGATATCGCTGTCAATCTCATATCAGTAACAAAAGTTTCTTGCATTAATCTATTTGTACAAAAGAAACATTTGAAGGTTAAACAATATATTTAGTGACTCACCATCAAATCTTTCAACACGAGACCCTCCAATCCTAACCTGAACACTTCCGTCATCTTGGCTTCTAGGTCTTTGGGATCCTGTAATATTCAGAGACATAATTAAATAAACTGTAACACTGGACTGACCAATATATTGATATTTTTATCTCGTTAATAATATTTTTAACTATCAATAACCAACCTAAATTAATTCCGCAGAGCTCTGTATTTCTGCAATATCCTGTTTATTACGATGTAACGCAATGTGTACTGGTCGCCAACATACAGTGTTCTGCGGAGTTAGGTTAGGTTGTTTATTGATGGTATAAAATATTAAGATAAAAACATCAATAACCATTAAATGGTTGTTTCTACATGATCTTGGATTATGCAAAATCCCTTTTGTTTGTAAAAAATCACACTGCACTATCCTTATTTCTACATTCATCCGCGAGACGCAAAAAGTTCATTGTTGTGTCTCGTCAATCAGACTGGCCGGTGTGCCGGCTGTGCGGTCCTGTTATCGCTAAGCGATGAGACTTTTTACAATCCTGCAGATTAAACCTGGACTAATCACTCCTAAATACTCATTACGACATGTTTTCCTGTATACTATAACGCCAGTGGTAGTCCACTAACGGAATCATCCAAAAAAGTAATGGTGCTGAATTAACGGAAAAGATCCGTTAATTACATTACATTTACATTATCTTTCTGAAATGGCAACCTACCCTGGTAGGCCAGGTATTTTAAGCCATGATGTGAATGAGAAATGAGTGTAAGATTATTGAGTGTATTTTGATGAGTGTGAGATTATTGATACTTGATCTTTTATCTTGTTGATCAAGCCCAACAGCCAATGGCATATAGAAGACCTACAGTTTAACTTGGGATCTGAACCACAATTAATTTTGTCTATGAATTACGAACTAGTGTAATTATGAGGATGTTCTTTGTGGATATGTGTATAAACGTATTATTCGATAGTGCAGCAGAAAATAATGCACCCTCCGGCATATCACATGCACCTGCCATAAAAAACTATCAACAATTCTTGACCTCCAAATAGCTAGATTTAGGACACTTCACAGTCCCAGAGTCAACTTACATGAATTTCCTGCTGCTCAGAGAACACTATATGGTTTTTTATTTCATCCATATTTTTCTCCAAAACCTTTCTTCTTTCTTTTAAAGGCCTAAAACCAAAATTATGTTACAGCGTCTTGAAATAAATGTTTCTACAGCCACTGAAGCGTAATTCAAAATTTTTATTTAACAAAGTTAAATTTATACTGTTAATAACAACAATAAGTTGAAAAACTTTACTGAAATTACTGATAGGCTACAACTTACTTATTCATTAGGGATTCTCCGTTGTAGTAAACACAATCAAACACAAACAAGCAGACATTAGCATCTTTAAATTCCGCTTTCTGAAACAAAACAAAAAGTTAAATGGTTAATTAGAAATATAAACAACAATAATTTCATGTTGTCAGCCACACTGAAAATACCTTACTGTCAAAGCGATCCTGCAGTCTTTGTAGGCTACTGCAGTTTCAATTTCTAGATGGAATCATCTTCAGGCCATAGGATGTCTTCATTGATCAAGAATCGCTTTGACAGTTAGGTATTCAAACCATTTATCAATTTAACAATAATTATAACATTGCATATCACATACCAGACACAGGGCAATGTTTCAAAGTATAAAGTTTTTGTTTTTTGAGCTGGTTCCAATTATTGTGGTTATAAAAAATTTAAAATTTTTAATCAATTATATGAGAAATTGCCATCTCAGAGGGGTAATTTGATTAAGATAAATATATGTCATGATACATTTCATGTATCGCCGATGAATGACCCCAGAGAATAAGCCATATGAAATATGAGATTAAAATAGCGCAAAGTAAGCCACTCTCAAATATTCAACGGGTAACAGATCTTTGAATTTCCACAGAAGATAGCTTATTCAAGACAATTTACTGCATCTATGTGAGCACTCCAATTCAGTTTTGAGTCTATGTTTATACCAAATAGTTTTACTGTTTCAAAATTTTATAATTGATGTGATAAACCGATCACTATTTTTTTAGTTTTTTTTGGTTACAGAGTAATGTATTTGAGGAAACCCAATTCAATGCAAGTTCTGCCGATTCTATAGTCTGTTGAGGAGTCATTAAATTTAAATTACTGGTAAAAAGGGTTGTATGATCTGCACAGACAACAGCTCCAACCTGCAACCTCGAGGTTTTTTTAGAAAGTTATTAGAATCTGGCTAGCCAATATGACTTCAACTCCTACTGCTCCTTAGGTCACAGGACTAAGGTGATGGGCAATTAAGTTGTTTTCTTTTAAAAACAATAAAAATACCTTGTGGACCCCAAGAGATCCAAAGGGTAGGGGTTTGCTTGTGTTGATGTCAATCATGAGGATCTCGCTGTCCAAAATCATGTCCTGTCCATATGGAAATGCTTGAGGAATGTAATCCTTGAGGTGGCTTACCTGTAAATAATATTAAAATTTAAAGGTTTGTCAACATGTTTTATGTAAATTGACCAACGGCAAATAAAAAAATCGGCAATATTGCCACCTTCGAGACCTTGTTTATAGTAATTTCAACCTAAAATAATGGTGTACTGACTTTATGTGGCAGAACCGGTTTAAGACTTCTAGAGAAGAACTTGAACTCGTTCCCTTGTTTGTGCACTTGTACTCGTTCCCCGTCGTACTTGATCTCCGCGTACATTCCGTTAGGGCATTTCTTCATCGCCTGCTCTACGGATTTGCATGCTTCAGCCTAGAACAAGATGTTAGGTGACATGGTTTTTAAGGTCACTTGAATAAATAAACACCTTCACTGCTAAAAAAAATGATAATAGTTTTAGCGGAGCTGAAAAACTTTATTTGTGAAATTACTTCCATTAGAAGCAGTAAGTATGAAAATGCTGTACCCTTTGATCAAAATTAGGTCATTGTTTAGTGGTTGATATCAGCCTCTCAGCGCTCAGGGACACTGGTTGGGATGTCTAATGAACTTTGCCGGTTGCGAGCTGAAAACAAACAGCTGCACGGTTAGCTGTTTCGTTTTTGAGTCGTCCTTAATATCACTTACAAACACAAAGGCGACAAATAACAACAAAGAACATTGTTTTGCCAGGGAATGATATATTATGTCAGTGGCCCTTTTTTTAGCACTTTTTGGCTGACGAAATATGTCGGCGCAAAAACCGTTAATGGGAGGAAATGGACCTTACATTTGAATATAAATTCAATCTTTTTAGTAACAACAAACAGTAAAATGAACTACAAAATAAAGTACAGTAACATGTACTTTTTTAATTTACTTTATACAATCTGGCCTAGAGACCCTTAAGACATCATAGACAAGGTTTTGTATGTATGTAAAATGAACGTGAGTAAAAGTGTCAACTGCATTCAGCAACGGTATTTCTTCTCTTCTTCTGAGAGTAGCATATAATAACTAAACTTAAATTTATTCAGAAATATCTGAATTGCAGGGGCTATATTGGTGCACACTCAAACGTACATAATTGTAAGACCTCAAAATGCTGAGTTTGACAATCCTAGTCGAGTGACTTACCAACATTGGCAGTACAGGTGTCAATGTCTTGACACCGATGTTGAGCGTTGTCTGCCGCACACCCGACTGACTACGAGTGGGCATCACACTTGTCACTACGCTCCCGATGTCCCTCGTAGTTTGGAATGCTTGGTAGGCATCTGGGTGGATGCCTTCCAATCTGCAAGCCAACATGCCGACATAATTGTGAGGAATTACTCTTCATAGAGCCTCATTAATTAAATAAACCCAAATAACAGGACTACCTCAATTGTGATTTGTGAGTCTCAGGTTTTAATACCTGTCAACATCAACAGTTAATGTCAATAATACCTCCATAGCACAACTAATTTTCATAAAAATCTCAATAGCACGTATTTTGCTAGTGAAAAATGCCGCACGTCTTACCAAACAGCTGAACTTTAATAGCAAAACTTCAACCAATAATATTTCTTCAATAAACAAATTTTTACATTACTCTAACCTTAGTACGGCATTATTTTGCATCACAGAATGTTTAAAATATGAGTCAAACTTTCTCGTCCGAACGAAACTTGCTTGACCCATTGGTTTGTAATCCAAACCAAGCCTTTATATTCAGCTTCAGATCTACACAGGCCAAAAAAATTAGTGGATATATCTACCTGCAGTCCGGGAAGGGTTAAGTTATGAAGTATTAGTATAGATGTATAGAGTTTTTTTTTTTCACTATCACATCAATTAATTGATCATCAATTGAAGAATCCAAACGATTATTATTTAATAAGGTGTACTATTACAGTTCAATTGCTGCATGTCAATGAATGCTGAGGTCACACTCATTTAAGACCTTTTTCCAGTAGAAGTCTGTAGGTAGTGATTGTTACTGTCAGGTCGGGTAGTAGAATACCATAAATTTTCAGGTATGCAAGTCTGTTATGTTTAACTGTTGAAGTGAAGAAAATCTTTTCGCGGACGTAATTCCAAGTCAGCGTCACATGAACATTACGTAGGTTGGCTGTTAGCGATACATACTTATTTTTAGTAATGATTTAGAACGTATCATTAAAAACATAAAATAGTTTACTTATTCCCTTCGAATAAAGGAATCGATTAAGAATTAAGGATTTGTTAAGGATATAACTAAATGTTATATCATTAACATTATGATTTTTTATTTCATTTGAGTGAAAACTACGGCAAATCACTGATCTGTATTGGTCGTATAACATCGTCAACAAACTTTCAGAGCAAAAAGAACGAATAACTTGAAAGAATCACAAATCACGGTAAAATCCCACAGTTAGCTCCCACTTTGGGGCAGGAGCACGGTAATTTTGGCACAGCATAGTCTAAATAAAAAGTTTAAATAAAACTTACATGTGTTTTGGGCCAGCGTTAATTCTCAAATCATGTTTTATAAGACGAATGATCATTTTCAAATCGTTGGAGGTGCACCTAAAATAAATGAACAATAAATAAAAATATTATTAAATGATATACAGGTTTAAATAGTTTCAGGTTTAAGTCAGGCATGTTTGTCAACAATAGCAAATCTTTGTCTACCATATTATGATGTCTACTGTGTCAATTACACACACACAGTAGAGTCCTATTTAACACTTACACCAAAACATCGGTCTATGAGACCGATAGGCTGCTTATTTAAATTTTTTTACATATTTAATACAATTGCAGCTATCAACTCCATAGTAGCTTCCTAAAGTACTCTCATAAGTAACAGTACCTAGTGACCGAGCTTTGCTCGTTTAGAATAATACATGAATTATAAAAAATAATTAGAAAAATTAAAACACATTTATTACTCAATGAAAACATATATGTGGTTTAAATAAAACCAATTTAATACACCATAATTAATATAGCACTGAACAAAAAGTATTGCCCCTGATGGGGTTTGAACACGCGAACTTCGTATTACGAGGCCCACACGCTACCGCTGGACCACGGCGTCTGCCAAATCAGCGATGTCGGTTAAGGTGTTTTAGCCAACCTCAATTTATTTAGCCGATCATTTACTGTTTAACTATCCATACAGTTATTATTAGCCTGTGACCAACTGATTTTGGTATAAACGGAATGAGGATTGAAAAGCAAAAAAGAAATTTAATTTACACATATTAATTGGTTTGTTACAGTGGCTTCAAGCAATACAACAAATACGCTTTCTATAAAAACACGGAAGATTTTGGAAATACTCTTTCTTGCTTTTATTTCACACAGTTATGTTAACCTTAAGTTTTTACAAATTGTTTAGTAACCTAATAATTTTACATTTATTACATACATAAAATAAATATTTATGAAAAACCTCTATTCACTTACTGTTCCCCGCCGTCTTCAATCAAGAACTGTCAAACGCTTATAAACAGCTGTTTTGGTTTGTATTGTTTAAGGTTTGTATTGTTAGAGTTTAATTCTCCATAAGCGTAATGTTAAATTTTTAGATTTTAAACTTAATATTACAAGAAAACACGAATTTTCCTGGACATTAGACCCATCTAGAACTTATTTTCTACTTGGAAATTAGTTATTTCCAAAATTGAAAGAAATTCCTTAGTGCCGTTTTCGAGATCCGTGTGCAAATATATATACGGTATATATATATATATATATATACAAACCTTGCTCGTATTATAGTATTGGATATTAAAATTATGTTTGATTTCATTCACTTCTTTAACATAAGAATTAAAAATGCTAGTCTGATAGACCAGGTGTTTTGAATAGCCTAAGTATATCTTATTCCGTTTAAGAAAAAAGTTAAAGTTGTATTAATTATATAGATTGATAAAGTAACAATTTATTTACTGAAAATTTTATTTTTTTATTTATTGAAAATTGTTATATATATATATATATATATATACAGAAATAGTAAAGTGCCTCTCAGACCTAGTGTTTCTATTAGCGTTTTACAACATATGTTTCAGGATAACTGTTAACTGAGTCTTAGTTAACCGAGGTTTTGTGTTTCGTGCTTTAGGTTCGTTCAGAGCCTAATCTATGTGAATAGAATATCAAATATTCGTCATGAATCATTAACATTTTGTAATTAATATACTATAAATTTAATTATAATTATTGTGTAGCCTTAATGCAATTTTATTCATTCGCCATAACCGTAGTATGCACTGAACAACAACAAATTTAATCATAGCCTATAGTTTTTATTTGAAATCTTTTCTCTTATTGGTAGTTCTGAGTTAACCGAGTCTTTTGCCTAACCAACGTTGCTATAGTTTACATGAACCCAGTTGAACAGGACTCAACTGTATACAGTTTTTTACATTGAGCATCACTAACGAAATCAGAGATAATACATTATAACAAGGAAAAATAATAAGTTAACAGATCTTTGGCTCACATCTGACAACTATGTGTGCCATAGTTTGAATATATAATTACAATAGTATATAGTTGTAGAAGTTTAAATAGAAGTGAAATAAATACATTTAATAAAATTTAAAACACAGATTTTTAAAATGCCTAATGAATTTGTAAATCATAAAAATAACACTAAATGAGTAATGTGTTGTCTTACTGCCAAACTCAGTTGTTTAGTTTTAATGTTTTGTTTTTTGTAAGATAAATGATTTTTTTTTAAAAATAAGTTCACAAAACTGTTCTTAAGATATTCTTGTAAGCTTGAAAATAGTTTCCCGATCAGTTTCTATACTACATATTGATTGAAACGAAAGTATTTAAACAATTTTATTTAATGTTATTTTAACCAGGACAAAAAATGTTAAAATTATAACAAGGAAAAATGGCTTCAAACAGTTAACAGATCTTTGCTCACATCTGACAACTATGTGTGCCATTTAGGGAAATATCCAATGCATGGCCTAGTATAATTATTTGTTAGGATTAGTTGTATAGAAGAAGTGAAATAAAACACTTTCTTAAAATAATTAGGAGAAGAGATTTTTATTGTTTCTCAAATGTCATTAAACATAAAATGTTGAAATTAATGAAAGTAATGTAATGACTTACTTGTCAACAATTTGTTTAAAGTGATTGATGCTCTTCCTCTCTTGTAAGCTTGATAATCTAAAAACTGGTAAACATCAGGTAAAGTAAGAGATCTCTTAGATGGTGTCAGTTGATCAGTTTTGAATTTTGAACTCACAAAATATTGAATTTAAAAGCAAGTAAAATTTTGTCAATTTAACACATTATTTGTTAACACAACAACTGTAACCTACACATTTAACGTTACACCAGGTAATGGTATCTTTCATCAATGTAGTAAACTTTTAGTTGTCGTGCCACGCCGTTTATCCATGCCTTCTGGGATCTACTGAACCTAATCAAGATTGCTGTTTTGCCGTAACGTATACATTGTATACAATTACACTTTTTTAGATGTTTAGGTGAGGTTCCAGGTGTTCACAAAATGTGTGAAATAAAAGACAAAAGTAATACAGTTCATCCACACCATTTGCAATCCCAACTTAGCTTTCAACCATTGTACAGTAGTAGGGTACTAAATAAACACCCTTGGTTTAATTGATGGATTTGTAGGCTTAGTTGTATTGCAGTAGACATGTTTTGCTTCTACTATCCTATGGTTAAGGGTAGTGTTGTATTTTTGTTTGTAATACTAATAATTAAAAGAACACATATAAAAGCAATAACTAACTAGATTTAAACATTTTTGTCATTTGATAAAAGACAAATATTAGGTTACAGTAACATTCATCATCAGTTTATGCAGTGCCATGACTAATTTCAAATTTATACAGTATGCGTAAAAATCCAGAACACAATGTAACCACTCACCATATTCAGCACCTATTTTAAATTTTTGAGGAGAAACTGCAGCTTATATTGTAGCCATGAATGACTTCAGCGTGATTATTTTTAAATTGGTTACTCAGCCTTATTACTCTCCGCCACAATTTTATTGTTGTTTTTGTGGTATATATTAATACCGAAGAAACAAACTTCAGCAATGCACATTTAATATAAGTAAGTACCAACATTATTTTGTTTCATTTAAATGTATTACAGAGCTTCACTATTAATACTGTTATAATGTTATGCGAAAAGCTGGACAAATCGATAATCCTTACTACCTAAGGTCCCGGATTTTCTACACTCTATTCCCATTATCAAGCCCTTGTCAGGTTTAAAAGACATTAAAATAATTGAAGATGAAAGATACTGTTAACTAATATTAGTCATAACACATCAGTTATATACTTACTGTTTTGCTTTGCTCAAAGAAAACCCTTATTGTCTCTGCTACGTCGCCTTGTTCCAAATCCTCCAACATCTCTTCCTGATCTGTGCCGAAGATCTGGAAATAAAATGAACGGTATCAGTTGACAGACACTATCATATTCTTTAAATTTTATTTAAATATCATTTAATATAATAATTTATGTTTCAAAATAAATCATTTAATTTCTGAAAATAACAACAAGAAAAACAAACTTAAATTAATTGTTAGAAATTTACGGGGGTAACCCCTATAATTTAGGGGTAAAATACACTTAAAATTCAAAAATTCAAAAAAATAAAAAGTTCCAAAAAACTGTGGATGCCTACATACCAAATTTCATGAAAATCGGACCAATAGTCCACACACACAGACATCACTCTTAGACACGCTTTTTTTCAATTCAGGGGTTACTAATATCAAGATTTATGCATATCCCCACACACACATACACAGGCATACACCACTCTAAAATCACTTTTATTGATAGAGAGGGCAATTAATAAATTCACCAGAAACTCAAATTCAAAAATGCTAACGAAAAGTATATTTTCTCCTTATACTATCGTATAGAGGGAAAAAGTAAAAAGTAATTTAAAGTAGATTAACTGTACATTAATAATTATAAATCCATAAATAAATAATAAAATGGATATTAGGGTATTTGGAGAGCTGCTCAATTCATCTATGTTTGTGTACAAACCCAGAAAATAGAAGTTAGATAACAGTAATGAGTTCAGTTCAAGATACTTCTAATATAGAAAAAAAATCTTTAAAGTATCCTCTTATTACAAAAAAAGCTATACGCATTATTTTGAATTTAAAACCAATTGAGTCTATAAAGGAACATTTTTCTAAATTAGGTATTTTAACGATTTATAGATTATACATTTTGGGAACTGTTTTAGTGATTAGGGATGCCAGGCGTGGACTGCAAAAATTGGGATCCCTGCACAAATATACCACACGAAATAGAAATCAGCTGGCATTACCAAAAATGAATTTAAATTTCAGAAATAAAAATCCATTAGTAGCCGGTATCAAATTTTATAATTGCATCCCACAACAGATTTTGACAATTAATAATGACAATACATTTAGAAAAAAGGTTAAAGAGTATTTGGTCAGTAGGCCTTTGTATTCATTCTACGAATTTTTTTCCATAAGTTAAATATAACTGTGTCAGTTATGGTAACAACAGATTAGTTTAGCTACGAGATTGTAAATGTTTAAAAAAAAAAGTATTCTGTATTTATACAGTAGGCTAGTTTGACTCCATTCAAGGATTGTGTGTATCTCTTATGTACAATTTATGAATAAAGTTTGTTTTGACTTTGACTTTGACCAGGGTAAAGGAGGTCGATATTTTTAGTTTTGATCAAATGAATCTGTAACAAACAAATTCATATCAATGGAATCAAAGGTACAATCGTTATTTGTGCATCGTGGGAGTTAAGTTAAACCTTCTCCCTGAAGAAAACTATTGTCGTCTGAAGGCGAATCACATAAAAAATATAGCATGAGGTAGGCTATGAAGAAAAATTTAATATTTTTCAGCTACCAAGACAAATACGTTGCTGAAAACCACACACTGTCTATTGGTGTTCAAAGTTTTTCTGGATTTGTTAACCTGTTGAGTAGTATGCCTGTCATGTGATGTGACTAATATCAGGGCTACGTACAGTAGGTGTATTGCCATAAACAGTACCTCCAGGAGTAAGAAAAAAAATTATGGATCTCTTTTACTATATTTTATTACTACAATAAATGGATAAAAAAGCATATTACAAACACATTTTCACATTTTTCAAATTATTGAAATCTCTTATTACATTACATTACATTACACAAAGGGGCGGAACAGATTTCCTATAGCACGTCAGCCATGTGGCTTTTTGTGCACCCCTGTTGATTTAATGTTTCACGGACCTTCCAAGTTTAAAAACCTGACAAACTGCCGCAGTCTACCCACTAGCTCCTCCCGGGGAAGGTGACGACCCCTCTCCATGACGCCGAGAGTGGCTGCTCTCACCCCGGCAAGCTCGGTGCAGTCATACAGCAGATGATCAGCAGTCTCCTCGGACTGCCCACACTTCCTGCAGATTGGATCTCCGGGGAAGAGTCCCATTCGAGCAAGATGTTTCCTCATATGTCCATGTCCCGTGATGAGACCTAATATGAGTCTGAGTTCGGACCTACCTAACTGTAGAAGATCCTCAGCGATCCTTGAAGAGGGAGAGCTGAGAGACAGTTTACTTACTCTCAGTAGGGGCAGCTCCGCCCATCTCCTGCGGTGACACTCACGTGCCCACGTGTTGATCTCACGATCCACATGCGCCCTGGAGATGCCGCAGAAGGGTTGTGGACCCACGAATGGGATCAAAGCGCCATCGTTCGCCAGACGATCAGCTATTTCATTGCCCATAATACCTGAGTGTCCTGGGACCCAGCAAAGGGTAACGTTGTTGTGACTGCCAAGAGAAGACACCGCGTTGCGGCATTCCCACACTAACTTGGAGTCGAAGGTACAGGAGTCCAGAGCCTTGAGGGTGGCTTGACTATCTGAGAAAATGGTAATGTTCTTGTTCCTGACACCTCTGTTGAGATTGAACAGAGCACATTCCATAATGGCTGCCACTTCTGCCTGGAACACTGTGGGGAGATCCCCCATGGGAACGCAGAGCTTTACCTTATCTTGCATCCCCAGTATTCCAGCTCCAGTTCCCTTACTTCCCTTAGAGCCATCCGTGTACCATTCTGACTCGCAGGGATGAAGAGGTCTGCCGCCGTCTTGCCAGTCAATCCTTGGTGGAATCACCACTGAAAATGACTTACCGAAGGCGTATCTGGTGCGAAGGTGGTCAGAAGGCATGTCAAGGGCCTCACTTCTGACTACCTGCTCAATTCTGGTGTGACCTACCGAGGGTACATTGAAAGTCATCCAGAGATTCTCACATCGGAGGCGATATGCACATTTCCTAGCAACCATTCTGATGTAGACATCTCTGGGCAGGATATTGAGCATACAATCCAAGGATGCTCCAGGGCAGGAACTCATGGCCCCAGAAATCATGAGGCAAGCCAACCTCTGGACCGCCGCAAGCCCCCGCACTGATGCACCGAAGTTAGTCTTTGGCCACCATACTAGTGAACCATAGGTCATGGCCGGTCTCACCACAGCAACATACAGCCAGTGCAAAAGCCTAGGATGCAGTCCCCATGTAGTGCCAACCATTCGTCTGCAAGTCATGAGTGACCACTTACCTCGATCAATCACCCTTTGCAGCTGCAGTTCCCACCTCAGTGTCTTATCAAGTACCACACCCAAGTACTTGACCTCGTTCTGCAGATTTACCTCTGTGCCCTGCAGATTCAAAGGTTCCAGCCCGAGCAGGTTCCTCCTTCTTGTGAACGGCACCACCACTACCTTGGAGGGGTTGATGGCAAGACCCACCTCCTTGCACCAGTCCCCCACCAGGTCCAGTGCTCTGTTCATAAGTTCTCTGATCATGTTGGTGAACTTACCAATAACCAGAATTGCAATGTCATCAGCGTAGCCCAAAGCTAGGACACCAGAATCATTGAGACGCCTGATGAGATCATCAGCTACGAGATTCCACAGCAGAGGGGAGAGAACCCCCCCCTGAGGGCAACCTCTCTCTTATAATATGTTTTGGGTGTAATATATTTCAAAACAATGATGCGGGTATAGCGGTAATCACCCATTGTTGGCTATTACAAAGGAGTCAATAACTAAACATGAACAAAAATCACTAGGATAACCTAACAGATTGAGGATCAGTTGAACACTAAGTAGCGCACTCACCACTACATTGGCACTAAGCAAATTCTTGAGAAACATCGACGATACCAACTTGATAAACATAATTTACCGTGCGCAGTAAATTACGCATCTGTTCTAAATTATTCGTTTTTAAATAATATTACTATACTTAAATGTTTTCAGGTGTAATAAATCATTATCAATTTTTAATTTATTAGTAATATTATAAGAAATATCAAATATCCATCATCCTGTCATATGAGATGGATCCTAAGTATTTGTATACTTATGCCATTATAAAAAACCCCTTTAATAATTCACACATATAAGGTCCACAAGAAAATGGTGGTATTTATAAATCTTTACTACTTCAGTGATCCTAATTAATCACATTTTTATAAAATGTAAATTAAGCAATTTGTAACTTGTGTTACTTACTTTCCTCCATCCACTTTGTTAAGTCTTATCGTGCTCTATAGTATACAATACTAACTTACTATCATTTTTCACAGTTATATATCATATAAAAAACTGGGGGGGGAGGTCAATGAGAAAAAATATCTTTCTACGAGGAAAATTAAGATAGTATAAAAGGTGTATTTGGAAGCTGGAAAAATAAAAAGTTAGGTTCAGTTTGTTTTTAACTGTTGAAGCCTAACTGATATTCTCATTCCTTAGTTATTTGGAATTCCTGAAGTCAAGACAGTCATAGCGACCTTTAATAATTTGTTGGTTTGTCTACTCTCATAACACGAAGGAGAACGTGGATTAATGTGAAAAAGATCTGAGAACCAAGAAGATAATTTAATTGTTAAAATTAGTTATATCGATTATACTTACACGGCTAAAAAGTTTAATTATTTGTTTTGATTGTAGATTATATATCCTCTTGACAGCTCCAGGAAGAAGCAAACGACACCAAAGTAAAATATCTCCTCGGAAACTATCTGAGAACATTACATCAACTTAAGTAATAATGAAGTTATCTAAAATAAACACTGAGAAAAACTCCTTTGAGTACACATTAAAATCATGAGTCAAAGGTTTACAGTAGCTGCATTCCAGAAAAATATTAACTTAGGCTTAGATTGGTTTACTTTATTAATCACAATACTCAAGACAAGTGCACTGTATTACAGGCCTACTGTTGAAATTGCTGTCTTTGTTGACTTGGACGGAAAACGTCCATTAGGTTATTGATTTTTATTTCTAGGGATTTCCTTCCTTTTTAATGATGGTTGACCGTACTTTTCTGAGTAGGCCTATCATGAGATTGCACAGCGACGTGTAAATTGTTTTGCATAATGGCAAAACAATTAACAATTAAATGGATTAAGTTGCGTACGATTGCTCGTCCAAGGCCAAGTGTGTCGTAGGCTGTAGCTATAATTTGCAGTGATGAGGATGGATGTTTAAAATTCATTAACCTTTGCTTGTCGCGGTTGCTAATTTTTTGTTTTGCCATTTTTCGAAACTTGAGTTGACCCATGTTGGCGTAGGGGTTGGCGATCCCACCGCCCAGTGGCGAAGCCACTGCAAACAACCTCCCTGACTCTCTACTCTCCTCTTGAGCAGGGTCTTTTCTATCTACCCACGTTTCTTCTCCCCTCCAATGCGTGGATAGACTGTCTTCATCTATCTGTACAAACCGATTCTCTTCTTCTTCTCCCATCTTCTCCCCTGCTCTTCCGCTTTGTTTCAGGCCAACTCAAGGTGTCACGTGGACCGTGCCGAGGAGTGGATGGCACCAGGCCTTATATATGGTGTCTAGAACGGTACCTGTAGGATACCGGGCGACCTCCTGCAGTAAGCAGCCTTACCTGGACATGCGGGGCTCTGTTCAGGCGGACGGATATTTCCCTAGCTACTCGTGGGAACAGAC
Organism: Nephotettix cincticeps; assembly: GCA_023375725.1. Lineage (NCBI taxonomy): Eukaryota > Metazoa > Arthropoda > Insecta > Hemiptera > Cicadellidae > Nephotettix > Nephotettix cincticeps. Next base: position 12,166,924 of record CM041789.1, on the reverse strand, counting down.
ATGGAAGAAGAAAAACAAAATAAAAAGAATTCAGGGCAGGATCAACTGCCGCGGGCAAGTACCGCACAAGCAAATACTAAGAACACAGGGCAGGAGCAACTGCCGCGGGCAAGTACCGCAAAACATAAGAGGGGGGGTCAAAGGTATCGACAGTTGGCTAGATACCCAAAACTGGGAGAACCGGGGGTAAGGACGACCCTCGTAGACAGGGACTGAGTGGGGCAGGAACCCGCATATACCTTCGACTCCTGGAGCAGGGCATGGAACCTGACGAGGCCAGGAAGAGGGTAGAAGAAAGGAAGGCAGCAGGGCAGAACGAACCTGCGCCCAGTCAGGGGAAAAGGGGTACGCAGGAGATCACCCCACCCCAGAGGGAGTACGATGCTAAGAGGAGGAGAGTGGGCACAGAGGGTTCACCCTACGCACCTGCACGTGGGCAAGCAACCACATATGCAGAAACCACTAAACTCGTCAAAGTTGCTGTACTCCCAAAGGAGTACCCTAAATTGAGGCTGGGGAAGGAGGAGCTTTCACAGCTAGAGGACGCTATCATCAGAGAGATAGCGAGAGGTACCTCGTGCAAGGTTAAGTTTGCGGGCGTGCACTTCAGGCCTGGGTATATGCTGGTGGAGTGCATCAACCAAGAAACTGCTGACTGGTTGAGGAGTAAGGCCACCCAGCTGCAGGAGTGGAAGGGGGTAGAGCTGATGGCGTGCCTTGGGGACGATATACCCAAGGCTCATAACGTCACGATCTTCTTCCCAAGAAGCAAAGGCGAGGACGACAAGTTCATCCTGTCCCTGGTTGAAAGCCAGAACGAGGGGCTTGGTACCCAGACGTGGCAGGTTCTGAGGAGTAAAGAGGAGGGACAGGGAAAGCTCCTGCACATTGGGATTGATGACCAGGCATGGGAGCAAATCAAGAAGGAGAAATTCCAAATTTTCTACCGATTTGGGAGGATCCCTGTGCATGTGCGCAAGCCCACGGAGAAGGAGGCAGGCGAGAAGTTGGGAGACTCCAACCAGGAGGAGACCAACCAGCCAGGGGGAGCTGAGGGAAGCGATGTACAGGGCGATGACCTGGACCTCTCTAGCCTCAATATAGCAACCCCCAAGTTGATCTAACCGGACACTGTAGGCTCAGGGGTCATCTGAGCAAGATGGGCATTGCCCAAAAGGGTGAATGCCGCTTCTGGGGGTTCTGGGGTTCTGCCAATCTGGGGAGGAAACACCTAGACACCTATTGGCTGAGTGTGACGCGATAGGTCAGAAGAGAGCCAGAAGCTTGGGAACACACCAGGTGGCGGTGGAGGATTTTTCCAAAGTTAGAACCCCTCGTTATACTAAACTTTATTAAGGCATTAGGACTAGAGGGGGTTCTCTAGGCAAGAACTAGAGACTAGTCTGGGGGGCACAATAGATCTCAGGTCGCAGTGCAATCTTTCCCCTAGATTTTATCAAGTATCAAGTATCAAGTGAGTTGACCCATTCGCATACAACTATGTGGTATCTCGTAGTATGATTTATCTCGTAGTTATGCAGCTTGAAAGTTTATTTTAATCATATAATTATATTACATACATCAAAAGGTAATAGAGCTATTTTTTAAGATCTATATTAGTTTTAACATTAAAATCTATAATATTTGTGGGTAAATATAACATAATATTATGAAGAAAAAATAAAATACTGCTGATGTAATCAGCTGTCCGTTGTAGTCAACTGTCTGATGCAAAGTGATGCGCAATAGTCAAAAATTGATGGCAACAAAAAGAAAAAATTATAAACTACATTTTTGTGTAAAAAAAAAATTATTTTACTTAAGTATAACTCTCATACAAATGGTCCGATCAAGACCAAATTTAGTAGAGACATGTATTCCTACATTTACTCGGGCAAGTTCGTAATCCAGATATATTAGTCAACCGAAACGGGTAGTTTGAGGGGGGTTTGTACTTAAAAATTGGGTTTTTGAGTTATTTGTTTGTAATTTAAACATTTTTTTCTTTTACCATTGAAATTAGCTTAAAGAACAACACGATTTAGTTCCTTCAGGTTTCTAACGGTTGCCGAAATATTAAAAATCTAAACACAGTACGTTATATTTTGGGACACCGATGGTAATCTTATGGAGGATAAGGAAAATTTAATATTTCACATATCACTCAACATTTTTTGATTAAACTTGGTACATACCATCATGTGGTTGAGATCTATCCATTTATGCTTAAAAAGCATTGTTTAAATGTTTAACAAGGCAGCTAATCTGCACACTCTTTTCTCATGTTAATCATATAGAGAATAGGCAAACTCCTTTATTTATGAACAGATGTTGATGAAACTTGGTATAAATGGTCACAATAAAAATTGTTTATGCTAGAAACCTACTTTCAATGTTCCTCAGAGCAGCAAACCAGCATATTCTTTCCCTTGTTGATCTTATGGAGAATCAGCAAATAACCCCCATATTTATCGACAGATATTGATAAAACTTGTCATTAATTATTATTATTATATTGATTTGTAAATTCACAAGTTTGCTTGGCAGCAGGGGGTATTTATAGCTCTAACCACTAGAAAAATTAAGAACAAAATGTGATAGACTTAAGTAAGACAAGTACTAACCTCCTCCTGTTCCTTTATCAAAAAATTCTTTGACAATTGAGGTCTTAGTTAAATAACTACTTGCATTTGCAATGTCTGCGCAAAGCCTTCGAAATTCTCTAAAAGAGTTGTCCTTGTGATTTTTGTCGGTTATATTTGCAGCATTGTATGCAGGTGCTGAACTGGTAGCTTCACTGGTATTTGATGATATCGGAGTGGTAGGCTTGACTGGAGTTGCTTTCTTTGTTTTTGGCGTAGTTTTTTTAACTTTTACTGATCCTGTTACTGAACAAGAAAAGAGTGTTAGCAATGAGCATAACCCTAGTGTTTTTTGTAATAGTAAAGTAGAAAGAGTCCATAATAAATTGGTCATTTGATAAAGTATAGTAATTAGTCATAAATTGGTCATTAGACAGTCAATGGTTTTTAGAATTTACTCACATGAAATGATTATGACTGAATACAGTAGTAATTTTAATACGAATATATTAAATTTCTTTGTTCTAAAAAAAATACAAATATTTCTAGTGACTGAACACCAAAACAACATTTCATTATTCATGCCAGAACAACATGATGAGTCATTAGCTTTATGTTGGTTTCAGTTGACAATTACAAGTAGACTGTTATCAGCTTTATCTTTTGGAGATTGCTCTGATAGTTTAATTAAAAGGTACATACTAACAAGGTTTGGCTCATAATTCAATCTCATTAACATGTCACAACAAAATAGATTTTTGGAATTAATAGGAGTCACAATGGCTGTATCATTTCAACAAAGATTCCACCACCTATAATAAAACAGCTGTTTTTTGGACAAAATAAAAATAACAAACAATTCCGAATAGGAATTTCCTTTGTGACATGTAAAACCCACAACATAAACAAACATTTTTACAGAAATGGTTCATGACATTATAAATTTTGTAAAACAACTTACATCTTACACTAATAAATCTATTTTAGTCGTTAATTGAAGATGGCATACAATTTGGTCCTTTGTAAACATATGAATAAAGATTTAAATGTTATGTATGGTAAAAAGAACAGTAAATAATAAGCAAATTGGTTAAAAGGACTTTTACTAATACATTTTAAGTTTCAAATAAAAGCAGTGTTATATAATATCAAAATAGTTTGTATTTTGACAGAAAACAATTGCTTTGAGCAAATATGTTGATGTCTTTTATGTCAACTGTTTAATGTACAGAATTCTTTTCAATGCTAATTTAACTAAAGTTACTGAAAAAATTTTGGAGCTTTTTTCAATAATACCTTAATAGTCGAACCCCGGTAATTCAAAACTCAAAGGAAAGCCAATTTACTTTGAATTAAAAGAAGTTTGAATTAAAGAGGTTAGTTAGCATTATTACATTATGATTTTACAGGTTGGTGAGACTAATATTCGAATGTACTTCTTTTAACTCATTCTGAAAAAAATCCACTAAGGTAAAATAAATATGGTAGCATACCAGAAATCAAACTGTTAACACCACTACAACTGTAACCACTGACAATAAGTATATTACGGTATAAGTATACAGAGTTTGTATTTCTACAAGGGTAAAATAAGCTGTAAATTGTATTTTTATGATTTATTTATAAATAACTTAGTAGATAATGCATAAAATTATGAAGTAAAATATTTTTGAATCTGAATTATTGCTGTAACAAAGCAATAAAATGCCACCAACAATCGAAAGCTGGAAGAATTGGAAGGAACCTAGCAGTTCATATTTTGACTGGCTTGTTTTTATACAAATTACTTTGAAATGTGGAGGTTAACTTTGAAATCAAGAGGTATGATTAGAATTAAACATAATTTGTGGAAGCTCCATTACAAATAAATTTGAATTTTAGACTAACTATTTGAATAGGCTAAATTATGCGTCATAAATATGTTGAATTATAGGAATATATTATTTCAAATATTAAAGGTATTTTCAAAGAACAGATAAAATCTATTAATTAAAGAGGTTTTCGAATTATTGAGGTTGTAATTAGTGAAGTTCTACTATATATTCCTGGGCAACACGCTCAGTCAACAGTTACTTACTATTTGATAATAAGATATGTTTTATAGTATTATAGCTTACAATTAGAAACATGGGAGAGGATCTCTTCTTGATCCTCAAACGAAAGAGTATCCCAGCCCTCCACATCATCCCCTGTCTCGATGCGAGGTGTTGAAGCCCGTTGTTTGGCAAAAACCTGAAATTACATATATTTTTTACAACCTAATGCCATTTTCAACTACTGTAGTCAAAATGTATATGAAATCTATTGAATACCAAGTTCATTTGCAAAAACCGTCCTTATAAGCAGTTTGTTATTCACAGGCTGAATTATGGTCCGGATCCCACGTTACATTGTAGATCATTTAGATAACATTGGCTGTTATGCTATTAATTAATAGTTCTTTCTAAGGAACATGTCAGCCTTAGTTTAAATAACATCTCAATCATACTACACTCATTTCTCATTTATAACTTTACTTTAAAAAGTTTGATCAGTCACCAATTCAGAAAGGTAATGTAACGACCTATGCTACACTCTCACTTATAATTATTAAGATACAAAAAAAGTATCTTAGGGAATGACTGATGCGATAAGAGAGAGGTAGGGCCTACCGGTTGGAATAGAGTTGTTGCACAATCTAGTTTAGGTTCTGTTAACTACTTACAGGAAATATGTTGAGAAAGTTGATACACAAAACAAAAATTAAAACCTGAATGCAAAACCAAAAACATACCATAATGTCTATGTAGCTAGTATAACTCCATAGTCAATATCTTGTCAATAAAACTATGTTATCAAATAATGTTAATTTGAATAATCACAGACCAATATAATATCCATCGATAATAATGTTGATCACCTTACCTCAAATATGCAATTAACATGATGCCACATTTTCATAGAACCTCCACCACTACCAAAAGGATTTGGAGCTATTTTGGCAATGCGGAGAGAACCCGATTCAATTTTCTGTTTGCATTTTTTACAACCAGCTCGCCCCAGCTTAGCTCTATCTGCAGCAAACTTCTTTTGTTCTCCTTCTACTTGTTGTTGATCTTCATCCATTTTGTCAATTTTGTGATACTAAACTGAGCATATTTTAAATCACTTTTTATCCGTCTATAAAATCTATAAAAACATAGAATACACAGCACAGAATCTACCAATGTTAAAGCTGTCCCAAGTTCATAAATTCCACTTACTGTAGGAGAAGATATAATTGAGACGCTTAATACATATGACTATTCAGGTTTGTACCATAAATATATTTGAAACAACTCATGTTTATTATAATCGTCCATAAAATTTAAACTGCTCCATTCAACTACCTATTAGTTACCTATGAAGAGAAAATTACTTTCTTTTAACCAATATGCCTACTAAAAAAACCTGTGATGTGCAGAGTAAATTGGCAAATTAGTGTATATCTTAAAGGTAAAATAATGAGTGAGAAAAATTGTGAAATATATACTGTAGGCCTATTAAAATACTAATATTCAGTATTTTCAGAGGTGAATACAGTATGGTTAGTATTACTCAGTAGTGGTTTGTTATACTAAATGATGAATAAATGTTCAGCACCAAAAAAGGCAAATAAACCTAACTTATATACTCATGTGAAACTGTCTGTAAAACCAGTGATAAACCAGATTGACCAAACCAGTGATAAACCAGTTGACAAAAATCAGACTAATTTGGCTTTAGTTTGAAAAGAAAACTAGGGGGTTTTAACTAAATTAAACCTATGCCAGACCGGAGAATTGTATTGAGACTTAATATTAAATAAAGAAATGATAAATTAATTTACCTAACATACTATATTAAATAGTAAACAATCATTTACAAGGGTGCTGGCCTCAACTCCTCAATAGTTTTTATTTTCAATTTAAGGATTGTAACCTTCTCTATAACCTGGTATCAAATCAAAGGTCAAATCATAAAAAGGTTAAAAAAAGTTTAAATAAAAATCAAAGGTTAAGTTACTTAGAGTGAAGTGTTGTGTTGTAGTGGTTGTATAGTTGAATGGTTGAAGGTTAGGTTAGTTTTTAGGTTATGTCAATGCTAGCTGCTTTTCTTTTTATTTTTCCCTTAACTCTTTTGCCATTGGTGAGCTGAGATTTTTGCTTTGTAGTTTTGCAGTAAAATATTTTTTATTGATTTTTCTCATATAAATTGTGTGGTCATCCCAGGAATTATTTTTTTTTTATTATTATATTAAATTAGATCATTGGAAAGACGACCACACCACAAGGTACTAGTTAGGCATTTATGAGTGTAGGATGATTGTGGCGCTCTTGTAATCTTGGTACGAAGGCTGACATGTCCTTAGACAGGACTGTTAATTATTAATAGCCCAACAGCCGATGGGAACAAGGGACCTACATTTTACGTGGAATCCGAACCACAGCCTCTGAATTACGAAATTGGTCTAATTATGTGGATGATATTTGCGGATTAACACAGTATTCAATAGTGCGGACGTTAATCCTCACACGAGAACACTACACCCACCGACCATCGCTCACAACTATCGACAATTATTCGTGATCTCCAAGTAGCTGAATTACAGAACGACGCCAAATCAAATATTTGACTTATTTTATAGCTGAAAACATATTAAAATTACGCAATTTCAAAGTGTACTGATATCGGTTCTTTCTCATCATACTATCGTTATTTTTTATCCATGGTACAAATAACCGCATGCGGTACTGTAGTGCTATCAGCAATCCATTAAAAGCTGAAATAAGTCTTATTTCAATTTCCGTCTGTCCGAATGTATTGCTGTAATGTTGAATAAGGTATTTTTATAAATGCTTCTACGTGAAAACTTGTAAAGTATGTTAGTGTATATCTGAAGACAGATATTATAGATGAACGGATAGTAAAGCTAGTAGTGTAGTAATAATCCGTCCCTCTCTGGTTATATCTGCTATGCTATGATACCTTAGTTCCACTGCTGTACATTCTACATTCTGTGCAGTCTATTCAATTTTAAATTAAGTACCAGGTGACCGAGCTTTGCTCGGATATAATAAGACACATATATTTTACAAAATAATTAGTAAAATTAAAACCAATTTATTGCTCAATGAAAACATTTATGTGGTTTAAATAGATCCGTTTTCATACACCTTAATTAAAATGGCATAAACACTGAACAAAAATGTGGTTTCCCGAACTGGGGTCGACCTCACACCCTCCGGCACGTGATTCCTGAGCGCTAGCCACTGTACTACGACGTCGGCCAAATTCGTGCCGTCGTTTAAGAGTTTTTGGCCAACCTCAATTGGTTTAGCTGATCTTATACTTAATTTAATTGTCTATACAGTTGTTATTATTATCCTGTGAACAACTGATTTTATTAGAAAAGGAATGAGGATTGAAAAGCAAAAGAGAAATTTAACTTACACCAGTTAATTGGTTTGTTACAGTGGCTTCAAGCAATATAATGAATATATTTTCTTTCAAAACACGAAAGATTTTGGAAATACTTTTCTCTGCTTTTATTTCGCACAGTTATTTTACCCTTTAGCTTTTACAAATTGTTTAATAATTTGATAATTTTTCATTTATTATATACATAAAATAAATATTTTTGCAAAACCTCTATGCACATATTGTTCACTTCAATCAACAACACTGGTCAAACGATTATAAACAGATGTTTGGACTTTGGTTTTTTATTGTTTACATTTTGATTCTCCATAAGCATAATATTAATTTTTTAGATTTTTAACTTAATATTACCGGAATTTTCCTGGACATTAGAACTATTTTTCTACTCAGTTATTTCCAAAATTTAAAGAAAATCCCTAGTCGTTTTCGAGATCCGTGTGCAGATTTAAATAATATACAAACCTTGCTCGTATTATAGTATTGGATATAAAATAACTTAATTTTAATTTGGATTTGGCTTGGCATGCGAACAGTAATCATGTCTGCAATCCTGGGATTTCATTATTATAAGGATTAACAAGGTTCTCACAAGATAATAAATTTTGGCACGAAGAGCCTTATGAGTAAAGGAAATATTAAATCTTTATTGTGATTCCATTTACATAAATTAATATGATGTAAGGTAAGATGCAAATTAGGACCATGTTTCAAGTCATTCATATGACCAATTTGTAACAGGAATTAAATATTTTCTAATTCAATCTAATGTATCTAATTGTAATGCTAAATAACTGAGCTGATAATTCATCCCTTCATTATGTTTATTTTTGTTTTTATTATGGTAATTATATTTTAATTTCAGTTAAATATTCTGAAGTGAGAATGATTTAATTTAAATTTTCATCACTGTATAATCTTAAAAAAATTGTCTGAGATCATAAAAAATTAAAATTGTGTTATTTTTAATCACATGTTTTTAAGTCAAGAATGCCATTGACCTAGGTTAAGTTTAAGTGTTGTTTTAGAACATAATTATTGTAATTACTCAGCTATAAATACAAGACACAACTGTTCATAATACAGTGTGACAACTCGATATTGCCAAATTACCGATGAAAACCTTTAAAACAAACCTTTACAACCTTTTCTAAAAATGCACCTTTCTATTCTATAAAGGATTATTTTGAATGTGATGAGTTTTAATCTGATGTGAAAGTATCCAAAGACCTGTCATTGTAATATAGGGTTACTTTCAATTATGTTATGATTAATAAGAACTTAAATTAATTCTATATTATAATCCTATTTGTTTCGTATTGTAGATTTTTGTCATTAGGTAAAATTTTGATACCATAAGTTATCATGTAGGCCTAAGTTATATATAGATTACATTTTTAGACTTGATTTATTTATTTATGATATATCGATCAGAGCCCAGCCAAGGGGTGTGCGAGATATATCCGACCCCACACAAGCCTTTTAGAGTGGGTATAAAATTAGTCAATTTTGTATTAACTAAATTACATGAAAGAGTATCAAACATATCAAAAATGAATAAAATCGAGATTCGTAAATTTAATCTAAAAGGCCTGAAAGTGCACAAAACTGTACACTTTCCCCTTATGCTAAAATAATTACGCATCTGAAAATATCAAGGCCAGCTTACGAAGGGTTAAATTCCAAAAAATGTCTGGAAGAGGGCATTAACTTTAACATCTTTAGCCTACACCAAAAAAATCAAATCAATTTCAGATTCCACATCTTTTTTCAAAATGCAGTACCAATACAACGCCATCAAACTTTATAACAGCCTTCCATTATCCTTAAAAGTTGAACAAGATTTTGTTAAATTTAAGGGAGGATTAAAAAGGTAACTCTTAAATGAAGCTAACTACAGCATCCGGGATTTTTTTGAGTAGTAGTCGTTAAAGGTGTTATGGTATTTTCTTGTATTAAAATTTTCTTTTATACAATCTTGCTTAGTTAACTTTTAATTTTCATTGTTGACTTGGCTAATGCAATGTATACTTGGTTAATTTGGCTGAATAAACACTTATGACTTAATTCAATTTGAAAGGCCCAAAAGTGCATAAAAACTCTGTTTTTGGACCTTGAATTACAATATTTAATTGTTTCTAACAATTTTAATTTAATTTCCTTGACTCTTGGTACATGAATTTTAAAATAATTATACCCTCTTAATTATACAAGGGAACCCTCACCGGTTATATTTTGAACAAAACAAAGATATAAGTACCTATTGTAACATATTATCAGTTTTCATAAGAAAAACCTATTTTAATATAATAGCCTATATTTTATATATAATGTGATAACATATTTCACTACAGGCCTAAACCTTTTCCTAACAAGAAAAATAAAATAGTGGTGTTCATTAACAGGCTTTTTGTAAGAGGTTAAGAATGAAATTATGCTGTTGTTTCGTATGGCACAGAATCGACTCCATGCTTGTGGTTTCCTGTTAGCTTGAACCTGTTGATCAGATTCACTCATGTTTTATGTTGTCTTTCAACTTATTAGGAACTTGAACTTTGCTTGGCCCCTTCTCCCCATGACCATCCTTTGCATCTGACACCCTCTCCCAGTCTCAGTCTTTAGCTGATTTCCTTCCACTACCCAGCCAACTTCTTTGCTCATTTATGGTAATGGGCCATGGGGGTAATGTATTGGAAATTTTTCATATTTTCTTATATCATATTATTTCTATTTAATTATATAAATCATTTTTGATTGATAATGCAATTTTATACAAAGTTAAACTTAAAATTATTAATTTTGCACATGTATTTTAAAAATATGGCAATTTTAAATGTCACACATTTGTAGTTGACGTTAGATCAATGGTGTCAAATGTTTAATTATTCCACACATACTAGTGTTTAGTATAGAAAAATCATCAATATTATATTTTATTTGCTCTAATATGGTAATGACTACTACAGTACTTTCAAAAATTATAAATTGTACATAATTTAGTTTGCTTTAAACAATTACCATATACTCTTGCTCATGAATCTTCAGGCCCATTTTCTGCAGCTATCAAATAAAATTGTTTGCCAATGTAAATGTTTAGTGGAAGTATAGTTATTCTATTTAGTCAGAAATTTTAAAATCACATCAGAAACTTCATGCCATTTTCATAAAAAAACTTCGTACAGGACTTTTGCTGACAAAAACTCCAAAACTTAATGTAAATGGTTTTTAATAAAATAAATAAAACATTATTCCTGAACCCTTGGAAATACAATAGCCTATAATAAATAATAATAATAATATAATACAATAGTATTTTTAAAACTACTCAATTATCAAATGTCTAACTGTACGTTTAAAGATATGCCACTCATATAGAGAGAATTTTTGCAGAAATATATAATAACAAACACTGTAGGCTATTTAGTGATAGGTTTTTTGGACTAATAATATAATTGACTTTGTTCAATTAAAAAATATCATTTTAAACTTAAGGAATGCTGATATAGGTAGTAAATTTAAAAAAAACCTTCTTAAGAATAGATTAAGTTTTATGGAACAAATATGCAATAATCTTAATGTTATAAGTACCTGTGGGGGGAACTCAAGATTTGCTGTCTGCAAGTAGTAACAAAGAAGTCACAGTTTGTAATCTAACAAATAAATCTTTATTTTCTGTACATGATTACATTGGTTTGAAATACATCGCTTTACAAAATTTACAAATAACTAAAACCCAGACTGACCTCAACAGTAAGCAAACCTTGTACAGAAAAATAGGGTCCCCGAGACATAAAGTCTGTTTGGGGATTCCATTACAAATATGTTATCCTCTAATGAGCTCTACGGAGCGTGTGCAAATTTAGTTATATTATAAATAGTGCAATTATATAAATAAAACAACTATATAAATATCCATAAATACAGACATGATAATAAATAACAACAATATATAGCTTAAAATACTAGTACATGTCAACTACAAATAAACAAACATAAAACAATATCCTGTAACTTAAACAAAATGATAAATAACATTTTATTATACTTAAGAATACCAATAAACAAATATTAGATAAAAGTTAAGATCAAAACAAACCTAATATTAATTATTTAATTTAATAGTACAATACATGTAATATGAAACTGCAAACACATAAAATGCACATAATTAGAAAACTAGATATCACTGTATAGCCATTTAATTTATTAAAAACAGGAAAATACCACTAAACCACTAAAATATAATAATTCTAAGGCTTTCAAACCTAGCTATCTATATGTAAAATATCTTCTACATCTTTTAGTGATCTCAACCATTTTTTTAATTCTTTGAGAAATTTTGTATGATGCTGTATAGTTTTAATTATTTTTGGTAGTTGATTATACACTCGGGTGCAATAAAGTAGTAGGATTTAGTAAAAAAAGTTAAATTTGGTTTTGGTACATTGCATAAGCTCGCATTTCTCAATCTTGAATTGTAACTATCTACGTCTCTACTAAATAATACATTTTTGTGAAACAATTTTAGGACCTTAAACAGGAAAAGTGGTCTTATTGGAAATATATTCAAATTTTGGAAACATGGATAAGCAGAATCATATCGGGTTTTATTACAAATTACTCTTACGAAAAGTTTCTGCAAAATTATAATTGATTTCAAATTGGTTAAATAAGTCCCACCCCACAAGATCAACCCATAGTCATCAAGTCTACTGTTTACTAAAGCAAGATATAAACTTCTGAGTATTTTTTGAGGACAAATTTTCTGCAAGATATAAACTTCTGAGTATTTTTTGAGGACAAATTTTCTGCAAGAAATAAAAAAGACGTATGGTACCTATGATTTTGTTTTTTAGCTTGATTATGTGGATTTTCCAATTAAGTTCACTATCTAATATTATACCCAAATATTTTGTATTACTACTAGATTTAATTATTGAACAATTGCTGCAAACCTCGTCCTCTATTAAACATTCATTACATTTGTACACTACGTCATCTGTAAATTTAACCACCTACCTCAAAGAGAAGTTAACGAAGGTTGTTTTATCTGCATTTAAAACAAGCTTATTAGTTACCACAATTACCTTACAATTACCTTTTTTACAATTAATTACTGTACCTTTTAAATGACGACCTGTCCAGTTATATACTTTAAGTCAAGTATGGTTGGGAAATAAGTGTAAGATGATTGTGGGGCCTTCTTGTTACTGACTAAGGCTGACATGTTTCTTGGACAGCATCTAACGGCCATACAATTTTACGTGGGATCCGGACCACTTTTGCCTCTGAATTATGAACTGGTTTAATTATGTGGCTTGTCTTTGTAGATGAACGATTCAATAGTGCGTACAATAATCCACTCAAGGGAATATCACATCCACTAACCACCGCTCATAACTATAACCAATTCGTGGCCTCCGATTGGCTGGATATAGAACCAGTAATGTGACAGCTTTAATAAAAGATGTTATGTTTTTACTAATTATGGAGCACAGATATATATATATATATACTGTATAAATTTTACCATTCAAATAATTGTTACAGTCTTTATATCCCTCTTTCCCCTATTCTTATTAATTTCAATATTTATACTTATGCTGACACTCTAGGATGCATGTGACAGCTTTAACTAAAGATGTTTATCTCTCTACCAAACAAGTAAACAAGAAGCAGATATAAATTTTTGTATTACTTACTTATGCTCAATACTTATGCTGACACTCTAGGATGCATGTGACAGCTTTAACTAAAGATGTTTAACTCTCTACCAAATAAGTAAACAAGAAGCAGCGATATAAATTTTTGTATTACTTTACTTATGCTGACACTCTAGGATGCATGTGACAGCTTTAACTAAAGATGTTTATCTCTCTACCAAACAAGTAAACAAGAAGCAGATATAAATTTTTGTATTGAAACAATTGTTCCAGTTTACCTCCTTTCTCATTTTTTTTATTTTCACAAGTTAAACTGATGCTGACACCCTCCATTATTAAGGATGGATGTGACAGCTTGATGATAATGTAGAGAAGGAGCAGAAATATAAGTTGTTATATTTAAATAATTGTTCCAGTCTTGATATTCCCTTCTCCCCTATTCTTAATAATTTCTTCAGTTGTACTGATGCTGACACTCTCTTTATATAAGTTGAATGTGACAGCTTTAACAAAAGATGTTTATCTCTACCAAACAAGTAAACAAGAAGCAGATATAAATTTTTGTATTGAAACTATTGTTCCAGTTTACCCCCTTTCTCATTTTTTTTAATTTTACAAGTTAAACTGATGCTGACACTCTCCTTTATTTAGGATGGATGTGACAGCTGTGATAAGATGATAATGTAGAGAAGGAGCAGAAATATAAGTTGTCGTATTTAAATAATTGTTCCAGTCTTGATATTCCCTTCTCCCCTATTCTTAATAATTTCATAAGTTGTACTGATGCTGACACTCTCTTTATATAAGTTGAATGTGACAGCTAAAATACATGATGTTCATGTTTGTTTTTATAAACAAGAAGCTGAGACTGTATTCAGTAAATATACTTTAAATTTTATCTTGATGTGTATAGATTTTGATGTGAGATTCAAATTCAACAACATATTTTACACAAGGAAGTTTTACCAACCCATGTGTGGTGATTAAAAAATTCTTAATATAATCCAAATATTTAAAAATAAAATTGTGAGTACAGACATCGATCACAGTTGCGGTATTCTTGTACCTACTTTTAGTGTCTTTCATTTCTTCCAAAAATCTTGATCTTCTTGTTTTGCTCTTGTATAAAATGTTACACACCCCTACATCAGTATCACACACAACATCAATAGACAGTTTTTTCGTATTCGGACAATATTTTGAACTAGAAATACTTATTGGTTTTAAAATTAAAATATTTTAATCCGGCAACAGGAGAAAATACAAAAAGCAAGTCGATACATGAATGTGCAAGGACTACAATCATGGGATTCTGGGGCAGATGAATTCCTATAGGGACTTTGAATAAATACAAACTGAAATAGTACAGTTATGAGATTAATATTTGTGCTAAATTAGGTTTTAAATGAATGAAATTTTGTTTTAAAATAAACAATTTCACACTGTTTTAGTTTAAAAATTAGTTTAAAATGTTACCCCTGATACAGCTCTTGATCCTCCTAATCCAATCCAATTAATATCCTTAATTTTACTCAACCTATTTTGACTGTTCGTTGTCAAACCATTAAAAAGTATTATATTGAATTACTTAATAATTGTTGGGTTTCTCTGTTGCAGATTAATCAACCTTGATGAACGACCAAGATGATCCAAGATAGTACTAAAACAAACCAGATATCAGAAAGAAATTATAAATATTATATATTTATAATAAAACCAAAATGCATTTTTGCCCTCCTATCAGACTCCTTTTGTTCCAGTGTTCTCCAACCACACCAATCTCCACATCTCTAACAATATAAAACACTTCAATCTTTGAAAATATCTTATGTTTTATTAATTCTCAGGTTTTATTTTCCTGAATTTATTAGCCTAATCAGAAATCGTTTATTTCATATTGCTGTACTTGAGAACATATTAATAGTCAAAAATAGGATTCTGTTATTATTAAAGTGTTTTGTCTGTGGTATTCATTGTATGAGGTGATTTTAGTCAGTTCATAGTTGTGGTACCTTCCTCCAATTTTTGAAAGTCTAAAAGCCAACGTGAGATTGTTAATGAGAAGTTTCCTGAGTCGTTAAATGTGGGTTCATTTTCATTTTCAAACATTACCAGTCGTTGTATTGGCAAAGCAAAGCTTTTTTGTGTTGTGATTGAGAGTTTCATTTCATCTTGTTGGATTTTTACCACAGAACAAAAGGGGTAGCTTCTAGTTGGTACATATTTATTTCAGTGAGGATTTTCAGTTCCATGAAGAACTCTCGGCAGGAGTTTCTAGATCATTATCCAGTGAGGTTGCGGACAGGTTTTTTCTTTTTGAGCCTACACGAGGTTGGCCGTGGAGGTTCCTCACTATACTACAAGCCCATACCTGAGGTATGGTTCCAATTTGGCACAATAAGCAGTCCTCGCCATGTTCTAACTGCAGACATGAGTGAGTCCCCTCAATACATGTAGGACAGAGCTGTTTGCACCACAGCTAGGTTGTTGTCAGTCCACTTTCCCTCAATTGTGACCCAAGATACTTAACTCTTCCAACTAGCCTAGTATCTAAATATTCCAAGCGCCTTGTCATCGACAAATTATTTAATTTTGCCTTTTAACAATACCTGACTCTCCTTTTTAAACCTTATCATCACATCTTCAATCATAATCTTCTATCAATAATATAATAATCTATCATAATCTTCAACACAGCAATCTAAAACAATTTCGTACACTTCCACAACCATATCAAAATCCATCATAAATAATAGGTTTTATTAGTTTAAATGGACTGTTTATAACTACCGCCTACTTCATTATAAGTTACTGTTTGAATATTTTCCACACCCATATTGGGATGCGGGAGGTATGGCGTAAACATAAATTCCATTTAAGTATCTACTGTCAATTCTGACACATGAATATTCAAGAAAAAATATTTATTTATTCTAAATATTTCATTTCAGTCCAGTCAATTTTCATTAAAATCCATTGTATTAGCCCCAGACGGTATGTCATCTCTATATATAAAATTGAATGTCTGTCTGTCTGTATGTATGTATGTCCTTTATGCGTTGCCAAACTACTCATCCGAACGCCATGACATTTTAGGAAGTTGCTCTATATGTGTCCGGGAAGGTTTTAGTGAAAAAATATTTTCGAAAACCCTATAAGTTTCCATGTTATGGCGTTTTAAATGTCTAATGTTAACCTTATGGAGAGTAAGTTTGTTTACAAAATGTCTACAATGAAAACATTTGATTTCTTAGCTACAGCTGATTGGTTTACTTTCCATTAGCAGTATGCTTTACTATCCAATGCCATCTGAATCATTCATTAATGTGAAACTATGAAGTAAATGTGTACTGTAAAAAATGAACAACTTTATTCAACACGTTAATAGTTTACGGTTTTGGGGGACTATGTATTTCCACTAGGTTCCTGTAGGTGTTTGTTTGAAATTAATTCCAGGTAAAAAATTCATTCAGGGTGTTGAAAGGTTGATCTTGTAACCTCAGGCTTCAGATTATATCTTGTAGCTTCATGTTTGGGATAAAATTCTGCTTGTCACTATTCTTCAATACAGCAAGGTGTTCTACATCTAGGCACAAATATAGCTTGTCTTCTTTTATGTACAAATTTATGTATATGTACCACTAGGCAGTAGTTATTTGAATGGTATTGCATTGGTGGAATTTTGATAGACTTCAAGCTGATTCTGGTTTCTTAATGTGAACATGGGATATTGACTCCAAGATGTACAGGTTTACAACTGTACAAATGTTCTGCAGATTTCTCTTGGTTGTAGATTATACTGTATCCTGATTGCACCTTTTTATAAAATAAGAATGCGCTGCATGTTTCCTGCTGTGGTGCTACCCCATATTGCAATCCCTCAGATGTGACTCAAACTATAATTAACAGATAACCTAATTTAGCCGTCATCATGTCCCCCACATTCTTCACTCGTCTAATTATGAACAGGCCAGTTTTGTTGCAGAGATTGTCAATATATGATGTCAATGATAGTGTGTCATCAAGTGTAACACCACAATATTCTGTGGTATTTACTCGATCCTACCCAGGTAATCTTTCTATATTGTTGCTTTGGCTACCCAGTTTTGCTTGGTTTTTCTTTCGTTCACAACAAGGTACAGTACGGTACTGCTGCAGTACGGTATTGCCATGTTTAGGGCAATATAGCTGTCTCCTCCAGTTTTTACATGGATATGTCTTAGCTCTGGGGGGATATGTTGGCGATTTGTAAGATGGAAAATATGTAACAAGTTTTCAGAGAAACTACCAAAGCTATTGTATTGAATTGTTAGTATAAAAGAATAAGAACAGCTGTTTAGATTAACTGAAACCAATCCCTTTATACATATCCATGATCTAACCTATTTCCCATAGGGAAGTAAATACAAACATTTTTCTTCTCTTGGTCTACCAAGCAATAGAACTGTGTAGTCTGCAAACAGAAACATTTCACTATGAACTTGCATTTACGTTGGGAAGTCATTTTTGAAGAGTATCAAAAGGACTTGTCCCAAGACTGACCCTTGAGAAAAAACCCTTACCTTAATGCTACATAGCAGCAGATGACAGTTACAAACAATGCGTTCTCAATAAAGGTTCGACGCCTATCCTCTGGTTTAAAGGCAAAGTTGTACCCCCGGTCTGATCACACCAGACACAGCATGTCGTCGAGGTTGTCACTATAACCATGTCTCTGGTGTATTACACTAGGTAACCTTAATGCTACACAGCAGCAGATGACAGTTAGAAACAATGCGTTCTCAATAAAGGTTTGACGCCCATCCTCTGGTTTAAAGGCAAAGTTGTACCCCCGGTCTGATCACACCAGACACAGCATGTCGTCGAGGTTGTCACTATAACCATGTCTCTGGTATATCACACTATGTTACCTTAATGCTACAGAGCAGCAGATGACAGTTAGCAACAATGCGTTCTCAATAAAGGTTTGACGCCTATCCTCTGGTTTAAAGGCAAAGTTGTACCCCCGGTCTGATCACACCAGACACAGCATGTCGTCGAGGTTGTCACTATAACCATGTCTCTGGTATATCACACACTAGGTTACCTTAATGCTACATAGCAGCAGATGACAGTTAGAAACAATGCGTTCTCAATAAAGGTTCAACGCCCATCCTCTGGTTTAAAGGCAAAGTTGTACCCCCGGTCTGATCACACCAGACACAACATGTCGTCTAGGTTGTCACTATAACCATGTCTCTAATATCACACTCTAGGTTACCTTAATGCTACATAGCAGCAGATGACAGTTAGAAACAATGCGTTCTCAATAAAGGTTCGACGCCTATCCTCTGGTTTAAAGGCAAAGTTGTACCCCCGGTCTGATCACACCAGACACAGCATGTCGTCGAGGTTGTCACTATAACCATGTCTCTGGTATATCACACTATGTTACCTTAATGCTACATAGCAGCAGATGACAGTTAGAAACAATGCGTTCTCAATAAAGGTTCGACGCCCATCCTCTGGTTTAAAGGCAAAGTTGTACCCCCGGTCTGATCACACCAGACACAGCATGTCGTCGAGGTTTTCACTATAACCATGTCTCTGGTATATCACACTATGTTACCTTAATGCTACATAGCAGCAGATGACAGTTAGAAACAATGCGTTCTCAATAAAGGTTCGACGCCTATCCTCTGGCTTAAAGGCAAAGTTGTACCCCCGGTCTGATCACACCAGACACAAAATGTCGTCTAGGTTGTCACTATAACCATGTCTCTGTTATATCACACTCTAGGTTACCTTAATGCTACATAGCAGCAGATGACAGTTAGAAACAATGCGTTCTCAATAAAGGTTCGACGCCCATCCTCTGGTTTAAAGGCAAAGTTGTACCCCCGGTCTGATCACACCAGACACAGCATGTCGTCGAGGTTTTCACTATAACCATGTCTCTGGTATATCACACTATGTTACCTTAATGCTACATAGCAGCAGATGACAGTTAGAAACAATGCGTTCTCAATAAAGGTTCGACGCCCATCCTCTGGTTTAAAGGCAAAGTTGTACCCCCGGTCTGATCACACCAGACACAGCATGTCGTCGAGGTTGTCACTATAACCATGTCTCTGGTATATCACACACTAGGTTACCTTAATGCTACATAGCAGCAGATGACAGTTAGAAACAATGCGTTCTCAATAAAGGTTCGACGCCCATCCTCTGGTTTAAAGGCAAAGTTGTACCCCCGGTCTGATCACACCAGACACAGCATGTCGTCGAGGTTTTCACTATAACCATGTCTCTGGTATATCACACTATGTTACCTTAATGCTACATAGCAGCAGATGACAGTTAGAAACAATGCGTTCTCAATAAAGGTTCGACGCCCATCCTCTGGTTTAAAGGCAAAGTTGTACCCCCGGTCTGATCACACCAGACACAGCATGTCGTCGAGGTTGTCACTATAACCATGTTTCTGATGCATCACACTAGGTTATCTTAATGCTACATAGCAGCAGATGACAGTTAGAAACAATGCGTTCTCAATAAAGGTTCGACGCCCATCCTCTGGTTTAAAGGCAAAGTTGTACCCCCGGTCTGATCACACCAGACACAACATGTCGTCTAGGTTGTCACTATAACCATGTCTCTGGTATATCACACTAGGTTACCTTAATGCTACATAGCAGCAGATGACAGTTAGAAACAATGCGTTCTCAATAAAGGTTCGACGCCCATCCTCTGGTTTAAAGGCAAAGTTGTACCCCCGGTCTGATCACACCAGACACAGCATGTCGTCGAGGTTGTCACTATAACCATGTTTCTGATGCATCACACTAGGTTATCTTAATGCTACATAGCAGCAGATGACAGTTAGAAACAATGCGTTCTCAATAAAGGTTCGACGCCCATCCTCTGGTTTAAAGGCAAAGTTGTACCCCCGGTCTGATCACACCAGACACAACATGTCGTCTAGGTTGTCACTATAACCATGTCTCTGTTATATCACACTCTAGGTTACCTTAATGCTACATAGCAGCAGATGACAGTTAGAAACAATGCGTTCTCAATAAAGGTTCGACGCCTATCCTCTGGTTTAAAGGCAAAGTTGTACCCCCGGTCTGATCACACCAGACACAGCATGTCGTTGAGGTTTTCACTATAACCATGTCTCTGGTCTATCACACTAGGTTAACTTAATGCTACATAGCAGCAGATGACAGTTAGAAACAATGCGTTCTCAATAAAGGTTCGACGCCCATCCTCTGGTTTAAAGGCAAAGTTGTACCCCCGGTCTGATCACACCAGACACAGCATGTCGTCATTTGTGAATCTGATGAATTAAGTTTGTTTATTTCAAGCATCACGTAATCTTAACACTAAAGTAAAATCGCTCAATTCTTGCACTTTTCGATACTCAAACAATGGAAATAACAAACTAAATCAGAATAATATTACTAACAAACTATTCATTGTTTACTTTGCACATAACCATAACAAAACTATATACAGAAACAAATTAAATTTGATAATATACAGTCTACCGTAAAGGTTCAACAGAGACGACCAAGTCAAGTTTATTTGGGAAAACACTCTGTAATCCACTGGTGGTACATCTCTATACTATCCCTCAGAGGGACAAGAGATATAGGTACTCTTTTGCACGCCCAATTTCCAATGTCCCAGTCTCCGAAGAGACTACTTAGTAGTCATCGGAAGCGCACCTCTCGTGCCTACCACTGAGGGCAGTTCGTCCCCACTATCCACTCCAAACTGGTTTCGAAGCGGGGGGAGCAGACCGCAATAATTTCGTATTTTCTCCTCACGGCCCAACTCCAGGTCCCAGCACCCATCTTCATGGCAAATAGTGACATCGTCCACAAAGACCCCGTTCTGGGTTTTGACGACCAGGTCATGTTTGGAAAAACCCTCGACCTCCGTGCGGAGCTGCGGTACCTCTCAGGCTTCTACTGTCCCCACCCCCAGTAATTTCAACTTGATCCGCCGTCTGATCCGAGCGGGCTTATTGCTCTCGCACTGGTCCAGGATGTGGGACAGGGTCTCCAACCTGTGTCCACATTCCCGGCAACTCAGATCCAGTTGGGGAGAGTGTCGGTGGGTGGTAGTTCTATTACCTCCTATATATGTTCTGAAGCTTCAAGGCAGTTATAAATTTAGTTGGCTGTAACAATGACGGATCCCGTACAAATGCGGTCCTGCCTTGTCGCCCTTGAGGGAACGGACAGCCCCTGCCTTGAGCCTCGAGACTCTCCTAAGTAGAGATGGGCGTTATTTAACATAACAGTCTGAATAACAGTGTTATCGACGCGCCGACGTTATAACGGCAACGAAGTTATCGAGACTCCCTGTTATTCTAATAACAGTTAACTCGCAACGAACGTTAGTGGATAACAGTTTAGATCAACGTTATTGAATAACCATCTGGACAAAGTGTTATCGAATAACGCTCGTCCAGCCTGCAATTCACCGGGCAACGTAGGTTATTTACCAACTGTTGTTAATAACTGTTGTCGATTTCCACTGCCGATGGTGGAAATCCTGTTGAGACAGGAGAGTTTAAAAGGAAACCTAGCCGTTCAATTTGAATAGACCTATTTATAAATCAAATAAATAATAGTTGTAGCTACGGTATTTGGCTTTCTGTTCTACACAATGTTACCATAGTGTCATAGCTAGTTTAGTAAAGAAAACTACTAACATACTTAATTTTTATTATTTAAGTGAAAGAGATAATTAATTAAAATAATATAAAGAGTGTATTTTATTTTTTATTGATCAAGTTTACTGTTGCTGTGATATTTGTTACTATTAGATGAATAAGCAGGTAACCCCGTTCTCGTTTGATCAAAACATATTCAACAATTACTGTTTTAAATTCGAACAATTACCTATTGAATAAGTAACGCCACGTATGTAAAAGGTCTATAATGATAGTATTACTAATCTTTGTTATTATTAAATTAAATATAATACCGGTCAATAAAACGTATATTATCCTTATAATACTAAATTATTTATTGACCCGGTTCCAAACAATATTTTTAATACATGCAGTAGCTAAAGAAAAAGAAAATCCAAATCTATATTAGTACAGTGATAATGTAGGTACTAAAGTTTACCTCAGAATTACGGGGCTGTATTATAATAATAGTAGTAATAACAGTTGTCAAAATAACAGGTTACGATAACACGTTATTGGATAGCTCCGTTGCCGTTATAACTGTTACTGGAAAATAACGATAATTCACATCTCTACTCCTAAGTGTCAAGCTCCAGCCTCGCACTGTGACTTTTACTTTCTCCCCTTATACGTAGTATATGGAGAAAGTATTGTTTTCGTCAAAATTTTCGAATTTGAGTTGAGGGTGGATATATCCGTTTTGGGGTCCCCTGAATCCAAAAAATGGGTTTGACGTGATGTCTGTCCGTCCGTGTGTGTGTGTGCTGGATGGTACAGTGCCACAGCCTAAGTTGGTCCGATTTAGATGAAATTTGGCATGTATGTATATATTCACGGTACCACGTTTTTTTTCATTTTTTCGAATTTTTGATTTTTAATAGTTCACCCCTAAAAACCCTTAAAAAACGTGAAAAATCCAATTTTCTCAAAAACGGCTCTAACGATTTTGATTAAAATTTGACAGTTTATAGTGTACAGAGTACTAAATAATTTGACACCACCCGCATATCTGTAAAAATGACGGTTCAAAAGTTATGGGCTTAAATGTAAAAATCAAGTTTTAAATTTTCAGCGAAAACAATAAAAGTAAAGTATAACTTGACTGGTACCATTGAAACCAGCTTAAAAAACTAAACAAATTAGTATTTTGAATTATTTGTCTACGACAAACGGTTCCAGAGAAAAGTAAAATTTACTGGTACGATAAACGCAGTACGTTTCTGAGCGACCAATGTTATTCTTATGGAGAATATAAAAATAATCAATTTCTTCCTTACTTTCCAACCGTCCAGAAACTTGGTATGAAGCGTAACAAATCACCGAACAAACCAGCTCCAGTTGGGGGGGGGGGGGGTTGTCCCCCCCATACAATTTGAACAATTAATTTAACTTTGTCTCTCGTGTTTTATTTTTAGAAATTGGATGATTATTTTTGAAACAATAAATTATCAAATTTAGATTAACTTTGTAGAACATGATAGTTTTATTACAGATTGTCTTTTTAAAATTTACTTAAGGGAGAAAGTATGTGTCAGTCCACTGTGACTTTTAATTGCCGTAAGTCGCTGGTGGTGTACGGATAGGCAATCCGTGCAGAGCTCTAACGTCGGCGTGAGCTTTCAAACTGGAGTTCCAAACGTAGGCCAACTCTTGGAACCAGACGTTGCAATCTCGGAAACCTTATCCAATATCTCCTTTCCCACTGTAAATGATCCCATTGCATATCGACTGTAAGAGATTCATAATCCTCTTAAGGATTACCATCAGGTTCTGATCAATCTCATTTAAGAACGTGATAGCAAAGTGCTAATTAGCTGATGAAGGTATCCTGGGTCTAGGTATTTCTGAATTAAGTCCAGCATCTGGTGAGGATTGAGGGTGAGGTGTTCTACCCTCTCAAGAACCTTTGAAAGTCCTTGTTTAAGGGACTTCAAATTGATGTGCTCCAGAGGGAGTAGCTCACACCCAAATAAGTGAGCACGTCACCCGCGGTGGCCGCACGGATGGCCTCCCCTCGCTTTACCATGCCGAGTCTCCTATAGATACTAAGAATCTCTGGTACGCAATATCTAATATGCAACGCATTTGGGTAACGAAAATAGCATACAGAGACGGTCTAGAAATGAGACCGTCCTATCTAGGACATCCTGAGCTTTCAGGGAGTCTGATGCCATCAGAAGGAGATCATCGGCGAAAGCCAGAGAAGATATGTTGCTGCCGTCAGGTAAAGCAACTCCCGGCATGGACTCCAGCTTCTCTAAAAGAGGTTCAACAACCAAGTTGAACAGCAAAGGTGACAGGGGGTCACCTTGCTTTACACCTCGCTGGAGTGTGATCTCAATGTCACCCTCTTCAAATTCAAATATTTTATATTTTTTAGTTATTATTTACTGTTCTATAGAAGCAACTGTTTACTTTTTTTTGTTTTAAATAATTCAAGTGACCGTGAACATCCAGACTTTAATAATTTAATTATGTTTAACTTCACAGGGAGCATTTTTTATGTTAGAGCAAGACTGCATTTTGTTAGTATTTTTACTTTATTTTTAGTTTCATTTTCTTCACTGGCCAGACAACTGGATTTAAGTAGCCAATATATTTCTTTTTTATGTAATGTATATTTTATGTAATTTCTTGAAAGTAAATAAATCATTGATTTACTCTTCATGTGGGATGCGGGTGTAAAGGGCCCGATATCCCGACTCGACCAATCCGACCAAGGGAGCCGGAACCCCCTTACGCCGGAGCGCATGTCCTATTGCTGCGTGGGGCACGGTGTCAAACGCCTTAGAGACGTCGAGAACCAACCCCACACCGCCGCTTTCGGTTTTCATAAAGCGGCTCAGCTGGTCGAGGATCCTCACGTTAGCGAAGCAGCCCGCCTCCGCTACAAAGCCCTTCTGCCTCGGACTTTGAACAATTACACGCCTAAGTCTATTGTCCACGATCCCCCAGAAGAGGCAACAGAGGAGGGAACTAATCGTGATAGGTCGGTAAATTACCACCTTCGAACTGTCGATCCTTCGACCTCGTTTGCCTCGATCAGGATTCCCCTGCATTAGCGGGACCTCGCCCCGGGTTGTCGGAGTCCTGGGCAGCTGTCAGGAACTCCATCAAAGCGCTATAAACCGCGTCAATAACCTCCTGCGAAATCGCAGGAAGCCATGCCGCGGCTCGAATGCGCCGACAGACAAGCCGGGCACCCTCAGGGCCAGCTCCGAGTCCCCATATTCGGAAGGACGATAGAACCACTAAGTTCGCCCGGCTCCTCCTCCTCATCTGATCCACTCCCACGAGTCGAGACATTTAATTGCGGACTTTAGCCACCTGCGGGTATGTCCCCGGCACCGTGGGGGGTGCCAGGCCGCTCGTGTTTGACCCCCTCCTAAGAGGGGTGGGATTGAGTGCCAGTGCACCGACCCACCTGGGGTATATCCGTTTGTTTTCCATCAGCCATTTTATTCGAGAATTGAGAATTTTTTTGTGTTAGCAGTTTGACGACCATTCCGCAAATATTGCTCCGCTCGCCAATATCTGAAGACTGGGCCCTTTCGGAGTTGCACCCCTCATCGTCCCCAGCTCAGTCCTGAAACAGCTGCACACATACCTGTCCCAGTCGGCAGTGCGGTGGCCGTTGAGTAATTACCAATCACTCCGCCCTTCCGCTAACTGAGTGTTAGGCCGTTCCAGTGAACCTCACCTCCGCCCCAACACTCTGCATGAGACGCTGCTCCCCGTCTCACGGGCAATTTGTCGACCGCCAGGTCTAGATCCGCTGCCTTCTGCTAAAAACAGGGGCACCCCAAGTAGGCTGTGTGCAAGCACACAGCACGACCGGCAACAAGGCCAATCGGGCAGCAAAAAAATGCTGCTTCACAGCGGTCTTGCAGAAGCAGTATGCCACACGAAACTCGTGTGGCACTGACTTCTGCCTGGGGGTCTTACGGTACCCCCTCACCCCCCCCGGTGAGTGTATCAGCCCACCAAGAGGGGAATCCAGAATCACGGGACTCCCAAGCTGGGATCGTGGAGAAGACGGAGCTCCACGCCCAGGAGACCCCAAAGCGCCAACAGGATTGGGAGCATCGACCGAGGCCAAATACTCATCCCTGAGCCGTTGGTACGCCGGCTCCTGACGCTTATCCCTGAATTGTTTAGCGGTCTTCGTGCCAATCTCACTCGCCATCATCGCGGCCAACCGAGGGTGACCACGATGTGCTGCCTCCATTCGATACATGTGAGACAATTCCGCCGCAGAAAATGTCCCTCGCCCGGTACCAGCGGCAGGCCGGGCTCGTTCCTGGACTTGACGGGCAGCAGCGAGTCGTGCCGCATTCCGAATTTCCGGATGCGCACGCACTTCATGTGTAGAGAGGCCACGCTTCGTCTCAAAGCTCCTTTCACATCCCGAGCAACTTTGGCTTTCTGTGTCCCCCCTACCCATTGAAGGGGCCCCAGGGTATTTCGGGATGTGGTACTGAGCCGCATGACGGTTCCCATACCTCTCTTATTGCACATACTACACACAGAAAAGATCCGATCCCCATCATGTCTATCTTTTAGGTGTCGGACATAGTCCTCCAGGGTCAGTGCACGGTACCCCCTCCGCCCCCTGGAGACAATAGGGGCCATAGACTTGACTGGAAGGGAAGTACCACACTCATAGTCCGGTCACGCGCCATGTCCCCTGAGTGTTTCCGCGGGGCGCGGGACCTTGCGCACCCGTGGCCGAGGCATCACTGTTTTCAGCAACAACAGATGTAAGACCAAGAGGTTGTCAGCCCCAAGGCCCTTTTCCCTCATACGAGGTGTGAACCCATCTCTTTTGTTCGAGCCAAGCAGCCAAAATTGGCTCTTTATCCACGCCCGGGTAGCCTTGCTCAAGGGCTGGATCCAGAGATAGGGGCATGGGCGGGAGTTCCAGCGACGCAGCCTAGGTAGTTCTCCGCGTCAATAACCTCCTGTGAAATCACAGGAAGCAATGCCGTGGCTCGAATGCAAATCATCATCGAAATCATCCTACATTCATTTCTCATTCATACTTGGCTTAAATACCTACTTTGTGGAATGATCGCTATTTCAATAATCTAATCTATACGTACCTTTTTCGTTCCGAGCATCGTTTTCTTAAATATCAGATGCTAGTAATCTTCACTTATTGGTGATAAACCCATCATCCCCTGTTGTATAAATCATCAATTTCTATCCGTAGTGGTCGGCTCTCATTTTATATTTCACCACGGATTTAGTAATTTCCTTAAAAGTTTTATTTCACTATTAATTGCCTTGTAATACTATACAATATACTTTTGTTCGGATTGAGAAATTCGTTCATCTCGTCTTTTATCTTGCCGATTACTTTGGCATTGTAGAGGCTGTTTGAGGGGTTATCCTGGGTCAACCACTCGTTTCAAGATGTTCCATGATAGAACGGTAACATGACCTACTGTATAGGTCCTCTGAATAGATCACTAGCACAAAGCAGTCAGTGCGCCTGTACAACAGATTCACGTTCTCTGCTCCATAATGCTTAACTAGAATGTCGTAGTAAAATCAGTACATGGGTTATTTTCTTAAATATAAGATTACCGGACCCTACATAAATGGAATTTCAATGGCGATGGTTTTTTGCCAAATGACAGCCAGCCAATGATTCAGAGAAAACTGTGCTGTAAAGATAGTTGGGATCCCCCAACTTTACGTAAACACACACAAGCAGCTTAAAGTTTAACTTATCCTTTAGTGATAGTTTTAAATAGTTAAAAAAAACTATTAGATAGTTTGAATAGGTCTTATTCGAAGCCGTTCTTGGCCTGCTTACGCTTACGAAGGTTCGTGTTGAGCTTAATAAAAGATTTTATGAGATCAATGTAATGTTTATGAGATCTGAAGTTTGATAGAATTTGCCCATCATAAATTTCGAGTAACAATCGTGTTTTCTATTCAAATGGACATTTCGAAATAAAGCACTGAAACTGAACAAATAATAAATAGTTTCACTAAATACGATTGAATCACTGTTAGGTTATCAACCTTAACTGCGTGTCTCACCTAAAGTGAACCAATAGTTACCTTTTACACCATGCATATGACAACAACCTTCCTACAGAGGACTCCCCTTTTTTAAGAGGAGTTTAAAATTATTTTGGAATCCGAAAAATATGGCCAGAATTTTCTAATATGGCTGACAACTTTTCAATCTTTTTTATGGAAATTTTTTATGTAACACCCTATATTTAATGATATTTATAGATAGACCAAGTAATTTTAAGACTTTTATATTTCAATAATTTAGGCGTATATTTAACCGTTTGCGAGCTATTGGCTTAAAGCTCTTAGCGTTCTTTTCTATGTGATCTCCAGCGATGGAGTCTCGATATTTCTCCCACAGAAGAGCGGTGGGAGCCTCCATGTTACAGAGGATCACCAAGAATGTACGAGGTCTCGGACCAGTCATGAATTGGGTGGTTACGCTCAACGCATAGTCGTATTCGTCATTATCTTCGATCAAGCCGATATTTTGAAACGTTGCGACCTCTTTAAACGTGCGACAGTCGGCCCCCATCGAAACAGGAGATCTGCGTAATCACGGCAAGGAACGGACATCAGAAGAATAAACAGGTAGTGCAGTTCGCTGCGGCTCGGAGAGATCCAGAACAACCTGCACTTTCTTTCACTACGCTAGTAGAGGTAACCGCGGTTGTCATCCCATGACGTAATTGGTGACGTCATGGATGACGTGAGGGTGGGGTCGGTGTGACGTCACTGTTGGGGATGATGTCATAGTTTGGTTTTGAAAGTGGGTCAAGGTCGTTGGGATGTTGTGAGCCGGAATAAAATGCTGGCCGTCACGATGGTCATACACCGCTGCATTGATGGGAAGAATCGTATGTACCATGAACAGTTCTTTACGTCGTTGAATATTTGATCGCGTGGACGATCAAAGTACACTCTTAGTTTCGAGCTTGCAGTGGCGATTGCGTTCTGCAGCTCATCTGTACGAAAGCGGACTGTCTGTTTTCCTTCCAGATGTACTGGCACGTTCGTTAATGAAGGCTCGGATCTTGACATTGGAAATTCTAGAAGCCTCCGGCAAGCGTCACTAGCACCGACCATTCTCTTCGTCGAGTAATGATCTACCTCGTCATCTCGTTTGCTGCAGGGAGTTATGGTCACATTCTAGGTACACCAAGGTTGATATTTTATTGTTCTCCATTAAATTTTGCAGTTTCTGGTAAAGTTGCAACCCAATTGCTTGATTGATTGGTAGAGGTATTAGTAAAGGACGTCAAAAGTTATAAAAAATATTTTTGAGCTCTATTTTTTTAGGAAAAACTTTGTTTTAAACAGATTTTTCTCAGCCATACTCAACTTTTTTGTACGAAAAACCAATGAAACCTCATTTAAATTTAATATTCTATCTACCTATGAAAGGTTTGTCACTTTCATTTGTTTGTGTTGTGTAAATTTATTATTATTATTATATTTTTGATTTGGAAATTCGCTGAGTGCGCAGATCTGCTACGACGGGGGTATTTTTGTCTTTGCCTTTGTCTAGGCTCTTTTCGCTAAAAATAACAGGATTTACATAGAGATGCTCTAATATACCAGCATGATCAGATATAAGACCTTCTTTATAGTGTTAGCCTAGGTCTTGAAAAAAAGCACAAAAGCAAGGTCACAAAGCAGACCTAGAAATGTTTGGAAATTTATCACACAGTTTGCTAATTGTAAACCTTCATTTGCATCTCACCGCCTAATCAATAAGTTCAACGAGGCCTATTCTATAGTGGCGAGAGATAATGACCTAGTGCACCTTCATCAAGGACGTCAGTTCGTCTTTCTTTAAATTTGGAACACCATTCGCAAACACTACTTTACATGTTGCAAATTCTGTGATGGATTTCTGCAGCACTAAATCCTTCTGCTTGCAGAAAATGGATTACCAACAATTCGTAACTCACATTTGGCATGAGCATCGAGCGTCACGGATGTAGCTCGGCTGCAACTGACTTACTGGAGCTAAAACCGGCAGAGGTTGTGGTGGGGGAGGTGCTCGATAGCATGACATGCAGATCTGGCCTCTCCCCAACCCTCAATTGATTAGTTGAAAGATCGCAACTTGAAAAAAAATAGCCCTCGTATCTTGCTCAAATCTAAACAAAATTTTGCTTGTTCTATTCCATCTAACAAGTTGCAAAGTCTAGCAAAATGATATAAAAACAATTGAATTTTGACTTAACCCTCACTTACTGTCGCATTTGCGACAATACCTGCCGCCCGCCGATGGTTCACTGTCGCAGTTGCGACGGTTAGTAAGCTTTTATTTAATGCTCTCTGGGCCGCCTTAATATTACACAGATTGTTTTGTATGTAGTATCAATGTAATCGGCAAGCTTCACACTTTCTACCGATGCCTGCCTGTAAAATAGTATGATATGTCATCAAGATAATTCTGAACACTTAATTGACTATCCAATATATTAATATTAATGTCAACCACAAAAAATGGTGTTAATATTTGTATAAATGTTGCATAAATGTTTGTAGCTTGTTTACATAAAAATCTTAAAATAACTGGAATTGTTAAATTTTATGCTTAATAATAAATATTCAGCTGTAACCATACTAGCAATATTTGTCTTTAACTTCTAGATCGGTATCTATAAAACAAACAACCCCACCTGCTCTATAGGTGTCGTTACAATATGAAAAAGCTGTGTATCCAAGAATATTACACACACATGTCTCGGGGGGATTTCACTATGTGTTTATAGCATGTAAATCTGATATTCGGTAGTTTCATGAAGATTATTAACAGTAGCCTGCAAACAGTTACATCTACGCCAAAATTATCAAGTGTAAAAAGTCTTAATACTGCCTTTTCTATCCAAAAACACCGTAAAATATAGGAGTTTCCATTACAATATCAAGAGGTCGGCCATATTGGAAAATGGCCGCAATATTTATCGGAATCGAAATTCATTTTAAAATCCTCTAAAAAAAGTATAAGGAATTTCCCCACAAGAAGTTTGCTGTCACATGCATAGTTTAAAAGTTATTAGACATTGGGTTAAACAATGATGATAATAATTTAAATATAGAATAAAATTTATTGACATTTAAACATTTAATATATACTAGAAACGTGCAATATAAGATGAGGCGCTGGATTCTAAACATTTCCACTTCCTCCTAATCTCATTTTCGATAAATCAAGAAAAACTTCTCTATAACTGTCAGGGACTTTCCCCTAGCCCAAAGCTAGGTTCTCCTTCAAATAGCCGGGCGAATCCGGACCCGAGTTTCGTCTGTAAAGTGGATTCGCCACTTGGGGAGACCACCCAAAAAAATTTTCAAAATTTCAATTTTTTTTAAATTTTTTATTTTGATAGCTTAGATTCTTGTGAACAATTTTATATATGATAAGTGTAGTTACGAACGCTATAAGTGTCCCAAAATGGTAATTGAACGTCAAAGGTTCTGAGGAGTCAATGATAGCCCTTGATACTCTACGAATAAAAAAATAGTAAAAAAAATCAGAAATCGCTATCCGACTTATTACTAAAGAAGCCAGAATTGAAAGAAGAAGGAAAAAATTAGCAAAAGAGAGCTTGGACAAAGAGAGGGATTACAAATCTGGTGGATTTTAAGGTAAAATGTCAAAATTTTGTCTTAAACTTGTCTGTTGATTACATTTTTCAGTTTCCCCGGAAACCGTGTTTTTTTTACTAAAAGCCCCATTTTCTCAGAAACTACTTATGTTAGAGACCTGAAATTTTTACACAATGTTTAACAATAGTAGGTGGTGCTATGGATCTACTTTAGTATCCCTGCTAGCAATATATTAGAATATAGCTCAGTTCATGTGCAGTTTTATAAAAAAAAATTTTTTAGTTTGAAAAAAAAAAATTAAAAGTGGTGTTGAAATTATTGTATAAGCTTGAAAGTAGATCAGTGTACACTATATTCATTCAAGTACATACTGTGAAAATTTCAAGGCTATAGTCCAAGTACTTTCTTTAATTTTGGGTCATTTCTTTGTTCAATTTAACATAGGCGGGGATAGGGTGGGCGGTCTCCCCTTAAGTGTTTCGCCTCTGGCGTTTGATTTGGGCGGCTTCAGTGGCGGATGGCCTCTTCGGGTGCCAGGTTCGGGGTCCACGCCACCCAGGCTCCAGCGGCGTCGCTACCCTTGGCTCCCCGGGGTCTTTACACCTCGCACGCCTCTCGCTCATATCCTCCACCTCTCCGGCCTCTTTGACAGAGTTAGAACTGCAAGCTGTAGTTGTTCTATCTCCGCCTCCTCGCGATCCCTCCTCTGATCTCCATCTGTTCAAAAATCATAATTTACTGTCCTAGAGTAAAAAATGAATTAGTTAATATTCCTTAGTTAACTAAAAAAAGAACCGTGTTTGCCATATGAAATTTCTAGAATAAACCAACCTTAAATGTATAATATATGAAAATGTAATCTCCTCTTATGCAGTACAATAAAAATAATGACACAAATGTAATACTTAAGATTTAAACAGAAATAAAGAAATAATTGACCAAACTAATGTTTTTTTCATTCAGTAAAGCTAATATCACTAGCATTTGATTTATAGATAGGAAATAATACCGGGTGTCCCACGTTCCACAGTCGTGACTAACACATATGTAAGGGTGTTGCCTTCCAGTCTTAATTAATTTTGACTGATCCAAACAAAATGGCGGGAAAACAACAAAATCAGTAATCGTATTTTAAGAGCACGCCTACTTTTATTTAGAACTAGCTGACCCGGCGAACTTCGTAACGCCTGTCAGTAAATAAATTTTAACTTTAAGATTGACCATGTTCTGAAGTCGAATAGCATTACGACTTCATTGTGAAAGGCTATATATTCTGAGTCGCGGCATAGTGAATAACAATACTGAAACGATAAGACATATTAATAACATTCCTATAAAACAAATAAATCTGAGTGGATTAATTCACAATTTTCAAATCGAACCAAAATCCAAACCAAACCTAACTGTAATACGGCTTTTATAGGAAAGATATACAACAGCTGATTATTATAATAAACGTAATATTATAAACATTTTAATTATCATATAAACACGTGACTTTTAATCAGACAGAAAATGAAAATATAAATACATAATCCCCCAAAACCGTAAACGATAAACGTGGCGAATAAAGCAGTTCATTTTGTACAGCACATATTTACTTCATAGTTTTGCATTAATGAATGATTCAAATGGCATTGGATAGTTAAGCATATTGCTAATGGAAAGTAAATCAATCAGCTGTAGCTAAGGAATCAAATGTTTTAATTGTAGAAAATTTGTACACAAACTGACCATAAGGTTACTTGCCTCCATGAGGTTAAAATTAGAATTTTAAAACGCCATAAAATGGTA
The DNA here is from genome assembly GCA_023375725.1 of Nephotettix cincticeps. Classification (NCBI taxonomy): domain Eukaryota; kingdom Metazoa; phylum Arthropoda; class Insecta; order Hemiptera; family Cicadellidae; genus Nephotettix; species Nephotettix cincticeps. The sequence continues at coordinate 12,133,148 of CM041789.1, read as the reverse complement.
ACTTATGGGGTTTTAGATAATACTTTTGCACTAAAATCTTCCCGGTCACATATAAAGCAACTTCCTAAAATTTCATAGCGAAGGGATGAGTAGTTTGGCAACGCATAAAGGACATACATAACACATTCAATTTAATATGTAGAGATTTTTTTAAATTGTGTTAACCTTATAGAGATAGGCGAAATCTCTTATTGACATGGATATGTCGTAGCTCTAGGGGGTTTTGGTTATTTGAGTGACCAAAATTTGAAACAATGACGTCTTAGCTTAGTTATAACAACAGCTGTTTATATCAACTGAAAACATTCCCTTTAGACATACCGCTGATCTAACCTATTTCCCACAGGGAAGTAAATATAAACATTTTTATTGACAGGTATCGATCAAACTTGTCATATATTTTATAGTCATATTATTAATTTGGGAATCCGCAGGTCTATCGTGACAGGGGTCATACGTATAGTTATGTGTCTGTAAACAATATAAATCTTTTAAAAATGGTCTGAGCGAGGTCAAATTTGGTAGAGATGTGTATTTAAATTTCAAACTAAAAATTTATTTTTCATTAAATTGATTTAATTCTATCTTTAAATTTAATTTTTGGTTAGTCAGGGTTTAAAAATTATAACTTTAAAAAGTAAATGGGAAACAAGTCATAAATACTATAATTGACCATTCAAGATTCATAAAAATTCTATGCCTATATGTTCTTATCAGCAAAATATTTATACAACTCAAAGAACACTTAAAATGGTATTGTATTTTTTCAAAGGATAATTTAATAATGTATATACAGTACAACCTAAATAAACCGGACCCTTGAGTAATTCGGCCGACCATAAAAGTTGTACTGTAACCATTAAAAATGTCTACCAATGTCATTAAAATCCTAAAATACAGTAAAATTAAATACTGCAGTGCTGCAATACTGTAAAAGTTTCAAAACAATCACATTCTATATTATATTTACAGTTAACTACAGTAATTTATCTTAATTGGTGTAAATTAAATTTCCCTTTTGCTTTTCAATCCTCATTCCTTTTCTAACAAAATAAGTTGATCACAGGCTAATAATAACTGTATGGATCAATAAATACAGTATAAGATCAGCTAAAATAATTGAGGTTGGCCAAAAACCCTTAAACGACGGCCTGAATTTGGCTGATGCCGTAGCACAGTGGCTAGCACTCAGGTTTCACATGATGGAGGTTGTGAGATCGATCCCACTCGGGGATCATATTTTTGTTCAGTGTTTATGCTATATTAATTAAGGTGTATGAAATCGGTTTTTTAAACCACATAAATATTTTCATTAAACAATAAATTTATTTTAATTTTGCTAATTAACTTGTATAATACATATCTCATTCTATCCTAGCAAAGCTCGGTCACCGTACTGTTAGAAATGATACATCACGGGATTAAACATCCGTAAATTCCTAAATTCTCTCTCTCTCTACACGCCCATGAACCCACACATAACACAATACGAATAGTCAGACAGTTTTTGCATTGTTTAAATGTAATTTACAACGTGAGTAAGCAATTAAAAGGCAGAGACTTCTGTAAAATGTTTTGCTGCCTACCTTTTTACATTTAATAATACACTCAATTTTAGTTTTTTTAGATTTAAATTTAAGTACAGTAATGATTTTTAGTTTGTTGTATTGTTTTTATGCAATTTTTAAATAAATTACTACATATTGGATTTAAAAAAATCATTATTATCCTTCAAGTCTAATAATACAAATTCATTACGTCTTAAACGGTCCCTCGCTAATCCGGCATTTCCATAAATCCGGCTGCCCGTTCAGGCCGGATTATTGAGGTTGTACTGTATATATATGAGCTTCAATGACTAGGTGTCTAGACAAACAAATTGAATCTGCTGCTTAACATTGAGCCAATGAGGACTTTTAGAGTATATTCCTTTGGACCAGTATTTATGAAAATTGTTTGGTTTTCCTACTTTAACACGTTCACGGCTAAGCCTATTTTCCGAAACCCTGTTCGCCATCCTTAAATATAAAACTACACCAAATTTTTACCTTGTACCTTATTAGTTATGCTACTTAAGATCTCTTTTTTGACTTTAGGGTGGAAGTTGAAGTAGGCTTAACTGGGATTGCAGTGGACACCTGTTTTGCTTTTGTGGTTATAAAGGGGGGGTATGTTTTGAGTTTTTTGTGTATGTACTTAACATTTTAAGAAGATTTAAATAATTTTTGAGTTACGGTTAAAGGTAAAAAAACTTGCCACTTCTAGGGTTAAATTCCTATTATTTGCAAATAAGAGTGACTATGTTAAAAAGACGAACACAAATGAGTTCAGTCAATCTATCACTGAAAGAGTCAAATGCTAGATGCTTACGTTGGCAGAAGTCGAACATTCCTCATCGGCTGAGTAATAGACACTTCTTGTCCCTGGCGCTTCAATCAAACCATCTGTAAAGATATAGTCTTAATTGATTTATTTAGCAAAAACATCTTATTTCTTAGATTGCCATGACCTTAAGCATCAGCTTGGATGAAAAATGAAGATAAACCATAAATGTATTATTTGTATTAAAAAAATTGTGATTTTTTTTTATTTGGGTCATTGGTTTTTGTTATGTCTTCAGATAAATATTATTATGGAATTATTTAAAAATTCACAATCTAGGGCTACTTTTAGCAATATAATAAATAATAAAACAATTAGAACAATTTTTATTCTTTATTGGCAACATTTTCGGCATTTATGCCATTTTCAAGCCATACCTAACCTAATTTAAATTACTATTTTTATCAAATGTGTTTACAATGTTAAGTTGATAAGATATGATTTGTATCATATGTTAACTTTGGACAGACTAGTGGGTGGTGCTTTCAAATTGTGTGATTTTTCAAACATTTTTTCCACTACAAAAAGAAGATTGTTCAATAGAAATTAAAACAATGGCACAACAATTTTTTTTATTTTTTTGCTAAAACAATTTAGCACACAAAAATGGAGAAATTCATCAGCATGCCTTTTAACACCATATTAACCAACACCATATTATTTGCAAATAAGAGTGACTACGTTAAAAAGACGAACACAAATGAGTTCAGTCAATCTTTTTCCCATATTTCTTTGGCATTTCTTTGTTTGGAGGATCAAAAAAGGAATATTTAGAACTCATTCTAAAACAGCAAAAGAGGGCAATAAGGATAATACTGAGACTGAAGCATGATGATTCGGTTGAAGTCCATTTTAAACGGCTTAAAATATTAACTGTTTATGGCCAATACATTCTTAACACTATTTTATACGCAAAAAATATATATTATAATATAAAAATATATATTAAATATATATTATATTATATATTATAAAAATATATATTAAAATAATATTATACGCAAACTACTCAATACTCCTCAACAAGTTAATTCATAATTATAATACAAGGCAAAAAAATCAAATAGGCAAATTCAACATAGATTATATTTTTTTGAAAAAAGACCCTCATATGCTGGAAATAAGTTTTATGAATTTATCCCGGAACAAATTAAAAACGAAAAACATTTAATTAAATTAAAAAACTATTGAAAGAATACTTGATTAATTGTGCTATTTACTCACTTGAAGAGTTTTTCAACCTCCCTCATTGATTATATTTTATTTTGTGTATTTCTACGCCAGTGGCATTTTTAATGTTTTGATGGGGAACGGTCCAAACCCCCCAATAATATGTATGTTATTATGTTATGTTATTATTATTGTTATTGAATATAGATGTTATGTATGCTATTATGCAAATCTGTGGACACTATTCTTTTGTACTTTTTACATTGATGAATAAAGATTATTGAATATTGAATATAATAATGAATTGTTGGTATCCCGATTATATTCTGTGTTGGAGGGTCGTTTGTTTGAGGAAGTAGAACCTTCTGTTCACAGGGTTTGTGGATCATTGAATTGCTTGATACTACTTTATAACATCAAATGTTTAGAGTAAGTTGTGCACTTTTAAAAACAGTCATGATCTTGAAGATTGCAAATGTTTCAATTTTCAACATTATCCTTTTTAGTGTTTCACACTAGTTAGGGATGAACTCAATCAAATTTTAATTACGAAAATAAATGAACTATGTCATACAGTATCAGCCAAAATAAACAGACAGAGTTTTGAAAATTCATAATGGCTTTGGTTATTAATTATAAAATTAACAATTAGTTGGACTTTTCCAACGCGTCTTGTGTTTAAAATCTACACAACGTTTCGAGAGTTGGATAAACTACTCCCGTTTTCAAGTGCCTAACAATATTTACATTTGTACAAACAAAAGGTTATTTCTACATATAAAAAAGAAACCGGTCAAAAAACACAACAAAAAATATAACTATAGAAAAAATTGTAAACAAAACACTATACTTAGCCTATTCTGTACATTCGGAAAATTGCAAACGAACGACACTAGCACTCCGCCTCCGAGCTAGCGGACGTAAAAATAAGTAGGACCGCACGACACGAAGGCCAGACCACTACTGTAGTGGCGTAGTAGTGCTTAACTTGTATAATACATGTCTTATTCAATCCGAGCAAAGCTCGGTCACCAGGTAATAAATATTTAATCTACAAATAATGTTCTTGTTCGAGCTGCTCTTGACGTACGTTATTGTAAAAATGCAATGTGAACTGAGAGAACTTAAGTTCATATTACTTGCTCTATCGAAATGTTATTTCTTCCAATCATTAAGATTGTGTGCTTGTCCTCTTCACACTTTACGAATTCTTGTTTATGTTCAAATAATTATATGCCATACATTACTTTAATGACGTAAAAAGAATTTATAAAAATTGACATTACTATTTTATACTTAACTGATACATAACAATATGCTTTGGCCTACATTGGCTTCCCAATACTTACGGGGAATCTGTAGGCTATGTGCTGAAGTTGAAAACGCTAGTTGACCTTGAAGAATATTGTTTCTGTCATCTGTAAAAACAAAATTAAACTGAAAAATATAGCCTACTATAATCGTAAAACAATTAGTAATTGTTTTAAATGCATATTTAGTTTGAAAATTGTTCCAGTGATGATTAATATGATAATAAGTAAAAAATAGAGCTATAGATGTTTTTCAAAATTCTTAAATGATGTCGAGCTTAAAGACATTTAAAACACTAATACAATTTTTTGGTTTACTTTTCAACACAATCATAACAATATAAAAGTGTTAATATTTCAATACGGTTAAATAAAGCACGTGTGAGTAAAGACGCCTGATACATGAATGTAGACATCAAAATGTGACGAAAACTAACTAAAGATATGTCATTTTAATGTCAGAAATAAAAATATCTATAGTAACAGTTTGGGTGGCAATCTCTATATATAAAATTGAATGTATGTCTGTCTGTCTGTCTGTCTGTCCTTTATGCGTTGCCAAACTACTTATCCGATCGCCATGAAATTTTAGGAAGTTGCTCTACATGTGTCCGGGAAGGTTTTAGTGAAAACATATTTTCGAAAACCCCATAAGTTTCCATTTTATGGCGTTATAAATTTCTAATGTTAACCTTATGGAGAGTAAGTTTGTTTACAAATTGTCTACAATGAAAACATTTGATTTCTTAGCTACAGCTGATTGGTTTACTTTCCATTAGCAATACCGTATGCTTTACTATCCAATGCCATCTGAATCATTCATTAAGGTTAAACTATGAAGTAAATATGTACTGTAAAAAATGAACAGCTTTATTCACCACGTTAATAGTTAACGGTTTTGGTGGATTATGTATTTATATTTTTATTTTCTGTCTCATTAAAGTCACGTGTTTATATGATAATTACAATGTTCATATTATTACGTTTATTATAATAATCAGCTGTTGTATATCTTTCCTATAAAAGCCGTATTACAGTTAGGTTTCGTTTGGGTTTGGATTCGATTTGAAAATTGTGAATTAATCCACTCAGATTTATTTGTTTTATGGGAATGATATTAATATGTTTTATCGTTTCAGTATTGTTATTCACTATGCAGCGACCCAGAATATATAACCTTTCACAATAAAGCCGTATTGCTATTCGACTTCAGAACATGGCCAAACTTAAAGTTAACATGTATTTACTGTCAGGCGTTACAAAGTTCGCCGGGTCAGCTAGTGTAAAATAAAATGAATAGTGAAATTTAACAACAGGAAGATATTTCAAAAGTAACTGGTACAATAAGATCAGTAGTTCCAGTTGTAACAGTTACCTGCTGCGTAGCCGTTGCTCAGTCCGGAGGCTCAGCGGGGTCCGGCAGACAGTACAGCTGCAACACAGCGACGGTGCAACTGTTGTAGCAGCACTCGTCCACTATGTTGCGCTTCGCTCGCCGAACACTCACGTCTGCAACGGAACAGAACCGAATCAACTTTTAGTCGAGTATTATTGATAAACGAGAACAAATGGTGAAGTGTTACCAACGTAGGTTACGTCACAGATTACTAGCTTCTTCTGATGTGTTGCCAACCCAAATTACGTCACGGTTTTCATTCTTCTCAAAACGTGTTGCCAATAAAATACGTTACTGTTTTCCAACTCCTGAGACGTTATGTTAACCCAAACTACGTCACGGGTTTTCAAATCTTGAGGGTAACTATGGTGAAACCGATCTCTATTACGCAACAGTTTCAAACTCCTTGAAATATTTTTGCAAACGTAAAAGATTTCACTGAAAATAGTTCAATCTATCTGCAGACCGAACCACCACTGTAGACTATGGACAGTGGACAAATGTGACGTGCTGACAACCAAAATTACGTCACGATTTATTATCTGCTGAGATGTCTGTTAGTCTAAATTGCGTCACGGTTATCCAGCTTATCGAGATTTGCTTTACTGTCAACCCAAATTACGTCACGGTTTTCTAGATTCTCGAATCATACTGCCAACCAAGGTTACGTCACGATTTTTTATCTCCTCACGTCACTATACTTGATACTTGATACTTGATAAAATCTAGGGGAAAGATTGCACTGCGACCTGAGATCTATTGTGCCCCCCAGACTAGTCTCTAGTTCTTGCCTAGAGAACCCCCTCTAGTCCTAATGCCTAATAAAGTTTAGTATAACGATTTTTCTAACTTTGGAAAATCCTGCCACCTGGTGTGTTTTCTGGCTCTCTTCTGACCTATCGCGTCACACTCAATATAGTTCATAATTTTTTAAATATTACGGCAAAAGATATCTTATATACCAAAATTCTTATATTTATGAAATTTTTTTATATTTATAATTTTTTATACACATTTACTTATTTTTTCTCTTTTCCAGTCATTCTCAATAAAAAAAAAAACAACATTTGCATTATAATATTAAAACCAAAAATAAATGCATTATTAAAAAATAAAAAACTACTCAAAAAATAAAACCATTCACTATAAACCAAAAATTATAAATATCCTTTGACAAATCAAATATAGCTGTTTTCCTCAAATTAATGCATATAATTATATACCTAATTCAATTTATTTCTCTTTTAACAATTCACGGAATAGAATCTAAGTTATTTGTTAATTTAGCAAGACAAGGTTTTTTTACTATAATATATTTTACTGAATACATTATTACACAGTCATGGATCCATCAAGTGGGACCATGTCGGTGGGTCCGAGATCCATCTTTGACTATATACATTTTCTAATCTACAAAGTATGAGCGGTTAAGGGAAATCACCTAAATATTAACTTTGTATAGTGACAGTTTAACACATATATAAATAAAAATAGTATAATCTACCAAAGAACAAGAAGAAGTTAAAATAGTTCATGAAGCAAAAGAAGTGTTCTCTTTTACATGTTTTAGTCTATTGATGAAAAATTATAACACCCCTAAATTTTTGGTTATAGGAAACCTAATTTTTAGACGATTCTGCTTCAACGTTCATTATACTTTATACTTTTAATTGAAATGGCGATCTACCCAGGTAGGTATTTTAAGCCAAGTATGAATGAGGAATGAATGTAAGATGATTGTGGCGCGATCTTGTAGTCTTGTTACTGACTAAGGCTGACATATTCCTTAGACAGGACTGTTAATTAATATCCCAACAGCCGATGGCAACTAAGGGACCTACAGTTTAACGTGGAATCCGAACCACGGCCTCTGAATTACGAATTGATCTAATTATCAGGATGGTCTTTGTGGATTAACGTAGTATTCAATAGTGCGGACGTTAATCCACACAAGAGAACACTACATCCACCGAACATCTCTCAGAACTATCCACAATTCGTGACCTCCAAGTAGCTGGATTACAGGACGTCGCCACCGTCCCAGTCCATTACCAGTTTGAGATGGGACAGTAATGACCTCATTACTGAGGTCACACTAGAAAAAAGGTTGGATTGAATTTTAGGTTGCACCTATAACCTAGATTCGAATTTTCCAAAAAATCTGAGAACCTCAAACATGGTTTAGTTGAGCGTTCTTAATGGTAATGTACCCTACAACTAATATGGTACAAACTACTTTACCACCTAAGGTAATAATTTTAAAATTATTGTTTATTTACATTGAAAACAAAAACCTAAAGCATAATCAAGGATTTTTCTTTTAAGGAGTTCGTTTGGTTTTGTTTGAGGGAGAATAGAACGTATTTTTCTAAGGTTGAGGAATATAATAAAAAGGTTCAACACTTACCCTCTGGTCTAAAGGCAAAGTTGTAGCCCCTATCTGAGCACACCAGTGACAGCATGTCAGCGAGTTTGTCGCCACAAGCCTGTCTCTGGTGTATGCCAAGATTTCGCCTCGGGGCCGTCTGGATGATGGCTATATAGCAGCAGATGACAGTTACAAACAATGTGTTCTTCATGATCTGCAAAATAATTGTACACTTTAATTTTGTCCTCGCAAAATCTACGTTACTTTATTATCTTTGTTTTATTATATACAAATAGCTGGATTAAAGGATGATGATAAGAATATCGAGTATAGTAAACAAAAATGAAGTACCCCAGGGTAACATCTTGGAACCACGATTATTTGGGGTTTTTTATATGTAGACGATTTTTGTTTCTTTTTAGTCTGTAAGCTGATAAATCGTTCATAAAATCAAAAAATGTTATGATCAAGGTATTTAAAAATATAAAAAAATTTTGAGGTGACTCAAAACTCTCTCACCAAGCATATATGTAGTTTAACATCATTTTTATATTTGTTAAATTACATTAAAAACGGAATAATGTTAACAAAAATAATCTTGGTACTAATGACGTCATACATTTTTTTATTTCATGGTCTTTTTCTTTCTTGGTTCCGGTTACCATGTCATGGCCACTGATAGCGGTATAACCTTTAATTTCAAGACTAAAATGTAAAAATAAATGTCTGTTACATACTTACAAAAAAATTACATGACTTTAACAGAATTGCTAATTTTATAAAGTATATTAAAATCATATTTAACACAGTTATTGTTTCTAATGTATATATAACATTTCCTTCTTACGCCTCTGTCCTAGAAGTTTTATGATGTTGCCCAACTCGCTCCCCACTCTCACCCACACCCACATGGGAGTAACATTTTTGTGAGGGATGATAGGACCTTAAAATGCCTACCAAGTTTGATAAAAAATCTTTTGAGATATAAGAAAAAAATGATTGTTTAGGAAAACTGCATAATAATAACTAAAGCGATATTAGACAACGTACTATGCTTACCGCAGACATTAATTAAATTTCTTCTGTACAAAATAGTTGTTGAATAATAGATCAAAATATATTTATGGTGATGATTAAATAATTGTAAAAGTGTTTGCCAGAAAATGTAAATAATTCATTTTTACACTTGAAACCCTATAACTTCTGAACGATTCGTAAACAACTTCACAAATCACAAAACTTTAACAAAGGGCGTTATAGCGGAGCCTGAGAAATTTGTATTTTCCACATTTCTAAGGGTATTTAAGGTTAAACTACCCTTAAAAATAAAAAATTGAAGAAAAGTAAAATTAATGTGGAGACATGGCACAAGTGTACCTAATGTCAATAAATCACTCCGTGTGGTTTCGGCGTCTGTAAACAGACAGGTATTTTTCCAAAACCTTTTATTTTGAAATCAGAAAGCCTCAAACCAAATATAAACGCTCAACCCAAATTCAAAATTTTGATGAAAACATTACTTTCTCTATATACTATGTATAGGTTGAGAGAGAGGAAACGTACAGTTTAGTTTTTTAACTCTTTATACCATACACAATTTTGGTATTTTTATGTTTATCAAAGAGCTTTTACAAATCAAAGACAGTAGTAGTAATACACTTCTTGAACTCAAAACAATAATTACATAATAATCATTGCAATAACCATTACTTTTACAAAAAACAAAAAGACTTTCACCCATTCTTATAATTTGAAATCAATTAAAGTAGCCCATTTATAAGAGGTGTTGGTATGTCCATCTACGTATTACAGCAAGTCTTTTGCACAGGAAAACATTTTTAATTTCTCCCACACGATAGTATATGAAGAAAATATTGTTTCCTTATAAAGTTTCGAATTTGAGTTGAGAGTGGATAATCCGTTTTGGGGGGCACCTGAATCAAAAATGTGGGTTTCGACGTGTTATCTGTCTGTCCAAGTGTGTGTCTGGATGTGTACAGAGCCACAGCCAACCCTGTTGGCCCGATTTAGATGAAATTAGGTATGTATGTATATATTCATATATATATATTTTTTTTTACTTTTTTTTTTACTGAAAGGGGCGGATTTCTCCCAAGGCACTTCAGCCGTAGCGGCTTTTTGCGCACCCCTGTGTGGGTTGCGGCATTATCACATAGCGAAAAGCCATTGGTGATTGGCGGGATTTGAACCCGGGACCTTGGGCACCAAAGCCCCGCGCTCTAACCCCTAGACCAGCGCGCTCCCCTATATATATATATATGTATATATATATATATATATATATATATATATATATATCCAGGCGTTTTTTCGTTATTTTGAATTTTATGTTTTTAAGGGTAGTTCATCCCTGAAACCCCTTAAAACGTAAAAATCCAAATTTCTCAAAAAAGGCTCTAACGAGTTTGATTTAAATTTAGTAGTTTACAGTGCTTAGAGTACTAAATAATATGACACGACGCGCATGTCTGTAAAAATGATGGTTCAAAAGATAAGGGCTTTTAAATGTCTTAAATATTATTTATTTGTGAAAAGAAAAAAAGTAATGTATGATTTGGTATAATAATGGTAAACGCAGTACGTTGTCCAAAAGCGGAGAATATTAAAATTAAAAAGAATTCTTCCTTAGTTCCCAACCGTTTTCCACGAAACACGGTATGCAGCGTAAGGCCACATCAAATAAAACAAAACTCACTCAAAAAAACTTGGTATTACCGAGGGGGCTTCCCCTATAACATTCAAACAATTAATGCAATTTCGTTTTTAAATGCTATCATAGTTTTATTAAAGATTGTCTTTTTAAATTTACTTAAGGGAGAAATTATGTATCATTCCTCTGATTTATTACAATTTTGTCAACACAATAATGTAAGAAACGTAAGAAATAGCGTACCTTTGTAGTATCGAGATTTTAGTTTTAAAATTACATAAACCCTAAACATTACATCAAGTTTATTTAAGGAAAGTTGAAGTAATATTTTTATAATTTTAATGGTTTCTACTGTTTTACAATGTAGTACAAGGTTAGAATATATATTTTACAGTTCTATCGTTTGAAATGCATCGTAAAAATTAAAAAATGTAGAAAGCTCAATACTTACGAGTGTGAAATGTGGTCGAGTTATACAACACGATATTGACACCTGGAAACACGACGAGGAACTAACTCCTAAGCAACCAATACACAGATAATATAGCCACCACTCTTTTATCGCTCTGGACTTTCATCTAGTGTGACAAACATTTTCTCACACTCTGCTCGTTTTAGACCGTTCAAACATATTTGTTACAGACTTATCAGACAGGAGATAGTGATGAATGGGGTAGACTAAATTCCAATAATAGGGAAAATAAAAAAATGTTGTCAAATGATTGTTAGCTTACAAATGTATTTGCGGAGATCATTTTTAACCTGTGGCGTTGGTGTTGTTTTGTAAAAAATGCATCTACATATGGATTCAGTGTGGTAGAATATTTTTATAGAAATTTTTTGTTTGCACAGAATTATAACTTAGAATGTACCCTTCCCAACGATATATAACAATCAAACCTAATGTATTTCTAAATCTGGAGAAAAAAAAAATTTAAGAGGATGTCGGTGTTTTTTTAACTGAAACATAAGCCTGCTTACTCAAATTTCGCATTGATTTTATGTACAGTAGTACGATAATAGTCTACAACAGTTTTGCTGATATATGTTTGCTTGCCAGGTATAGGTTATTTTCATATGAGGTTGATAAGTTACATTATTTTACAACATCGTTTATTCTAGATCAATGAACAATCATCCTACACGGAAATTGTAGGATGGAGAAATACCAATGACAGGTTTGCTCTATTAGAGACACCTATTTACAATTATGAATGTTTAAAAGTAGAAAACATTGTGTTTGTTCACTGTTCACGAAGTATTATTTTTTTTGGCGATTTTTGGAAAGTTTTATTTTTAAGGACATATATTCCATTCCTGAACAACCACTGAAGTAAGTCCCAGTTTGTTTGCTTGTAGGTATAGCTTAGCTAAAATAAAATTTAAGCTAAAATTATGAAACGGTAAAAAATAAAAAATATTTTAAATTCCGTCCCCAAATTTAGAATGGTTTTTCAAAATAATCTTGATAAATTTAGTAAATACCCAAAGTTGATAGATTCCATATATGTAAGAAGGATAGATATTAAAGTAAAAAAAAGGATGCTATCTTTATTAGTTTTTCAGAAAAGCGAACATAGCTTAACATGTACATACGGTAACCTGTAATGTGTGGATAGGACTCTCTAAACCCAAAACAGCATCGAGAATAAACACAGATTAAGAATATAAACAGGTAGTATACTTACAGGATTATATCAACACTTAATTAAAGTATTCATAACATCAGATACGAATTTTATTAACAGAACAGTTTTTATTAACCGAACGGACGTTTTGAGTTTTGAGCCTCAAATGTGAACATGTGTAGTCTGAACTAACGTCTATGACGTCATGTTATTGGATGTAACCAAACAAAACTCACAACAGCTGTTTAGGGTTCCACGTCATTGTTTGTCTTGAGAAGGGAGTCATGACTCATCTTTGACATCCCTCCCTCCAACCAAGTTCCAAACCCCATCTAAATAAATTAAATGTTTAAAACTAAGATTGAAAATCATGTTCCTTTTATTATCGTAGTAATTCTAAGTAAATGGTATCAGTGGACTACGACATACTTTCTCTCATAATTTAACTTTTAGCTGTTAAGGGATAAAAAATTGAAAAATGCTCTTCTAAATATATAATTTATTTTATTAAAAAAATAAAATACACATAAACTATGGTACTTAAGTTTTTAGTGGCGTAATTTTAGTTTTCCCAAAACATTTAAAATCATATCAACCTAATGTTCAAGTGTCGATTATCCGAAAGCTTTTTTTTTCAGGACTTCATATTGATATTCGGAGGGAATCGATGAAGTTAGATGGATGAAATATTTGGTGCTTATTAACAGTCATATAATATAACAATGATAAGATTTATTGTATTTTTAATGTTGTTGGGCGATTGGTTTTCTGCAAATTAAATATTTAAAAAAACTAAATTAGTTTTTTAAGTTAATTTTCAAAACTTATTTTTTACTTTCTTTATTACTTTTTTTACAACGATGAAAATATATTAATTTTTAGTTTACCTAAATACCTACAATACCAAAATGATAAATTTTAAGTGAGTATTTTTCACAAAAAATAAATTTTTTTGAGAAAAATACACATTTTTCGTAAAAAAACAATTTTTTTATTTCATTGTTAGGTCAAAGATTATCAGAAAATAAAAGAAATAAAAATATTGTTTTACTGGTCGTGAATCCCCTTAAAACTCATTTAAGAGAATTTCCTACTGAATAATATAGCCACCCTAGTCCTCTTGGACTCATGGTAAAAGCTACGTCCTCATCCTCTAGTTTACTAGAAATAATTTAGAACAAAATGTCGTCCGTATATAAAACCATCACATATTTCCGCCATAACGTTATCTATATAAATAAATTAGAGTTTTGTCTGTAAATTGCTCAGAATTATTCATTGTTTAGTTATTTTTACTTTTCGTGCGTTAGAGAAGCCGAAACCGCTCTTATCTCAATTTTTGTCTGTTTGTCTGTGACGCTCCAGGAGGCATTTTAAGCCGTCTTCTCCGAAAAAACGGGAGAAGTGATTACAATGAAACTTATTTCATGTATTCTCTACATTCCAGAGAAGGTTTGTAAATGCTTGAAATCGCCCGCCGCCCCTTGAAAGGTAAATAACGAGCATTTAAAACCCACTTTTACGCGATATATATTCGCGTTTTGCTCCAGTTTTCAATTAATAATCTGCTGATAAAAATCAGCTGTCTTTGTAGTTTTAAGATTTAATAGAAAGAAAAACAAACAGCTGTCGAATCAATATTAGTTAGTTTATATTGGTCATTGATTTTAAACCCATTTCGAAATCGTACTACCTACATTAAAAAGTTATTTTAACGTATAACTAATTATAATAATGGTATAAATGTTCTAATCTATTTAATTGCGTAGTACTGCTAAATAATAAAGCTGGGTATTGATTTTTTTCTTTGTATTGATTTGTTAAGGATTTTAGGTTTACATTTTAGTATGATGGACCTTTCTTCTTTAAACTGAATCCTACAACCCGTACAAAGGACGGGCTTACTACTAGTATTTTATAAATGTGGGTAGTGAGTCATCGTTAATATTATATTATCGGAATTGCATTTTATTTTATAAACATGAATACATTTATCTACTGTATTACCAACGATTACGAGATATGTGGAACAACCAAAGCAACTATCAAACGCAGTCCCAAACCAGTTGTGTAACTTGTTGTCGCGCCCCCGCCTTGAAGTATTTTTAAACCGTAAATAAGAGATTACATTGTGCGTTTCCAATAATAACGGCCTCTCATTTAAAAATAAATCTTTTAGTGTGATAATATTTCAGACAGATTATTAGAAAATAGCGGTTCTATGTTTTACAATATGAAATCCTCGTGAAAATCCCTAAGTTTACATTTTTTACCCTTACGGACAATGTTTGTACTATGCTCGGATGTTTTTCTGTGTCTAGCTTTGAAACAAATTTCACTAACCTTGCAACCGCTCCAGCATCCAGGCTTCTCCATGGGCCTAAGTAGTTGCAGCCCTGATTGAAGCAAATGTACACTTAACTAAAATAATATGAAACAAAATTAGATTACATTACCTTTCGAAATGGCGACCTTCCCAGGTAGGTATTTTAAGCCAAGTATGAATAAATACCCCCGTCGCAGCAGACCTGCGTACTCAGCGAATTTCCAAATCAATAATATATGACAAGTTTAAAAAAAATCTGTCCATAAACATGAGAATTATTTGCCTATTCTCCATAAGATTAACATGGGAAAGAGTGTGCAGGTTAGCAGCTGTGAGGAACACTGAAAGTAGTCATTTATACCATAAATAATTTTTATTTTAACCAATTATACCAAGTTTCATCAACATCTGTCCATAAATAAAGGAGTTTGCCTATTCCCTATATGATTAATATGGGAAAAGAGTATGCAGGTTTGCTGCCATGATAAACACATAAACTATGATTTTTAAGCATAAAAGGATAGTTCTCAACCACATGAAGCTAAATATCACGTTTCATAAAAAAATATTGATTAATATGGGAAATATTAATTTTTCCCTATTTTCCATAAGATTAACATTGGAGCCCCACAATACAACGTACTGTGTTTAGATTTTTTAATATCTCGGTAACCGTTGGAGATAGAGAAAAACTTTAAGGAACTTAATTGTGTAGTTTTTTAAGCTGATTCCAATGGTGAAATATAAAATTAGAAATTTTTAAAAATTACATGTGAAAAACGCAAAAAACCCCATTTTGGGGTACAAAACCCCCCCAAACTACCCGTTCCCATTGACCGATATGTCTGGTTTACGAACTCGTCCGAGCATTTGTAGGATTACACGTCTCTACCAAATTTGGTCTCGATCGGACCATTTTTACGAGAGTTATCGTGCTAACAGACACACATATATATATATATATATACATATATATATATATATATATATATATATATATATATATATATATATATATATAAATTTTAACGACTATTGTTTTTGGACTCTGGGCACCTAAAGAAGAAAAAATAACATGGTCCCGGGCTTAAGTCTCACCATGAGACCTACGGTAATAGCTTCTTCCCTATGGGAAATTCGCTAAAAATGAGTGTTAGATGATTGTTGCGTGATCTTATAGTCTTGTTACTGACTTAGGGTGACATGTTCCTTAGACAGGACTGTTAGACTGTCATTAGTTTGGTATCTACCTTATTGGTTTGGGACCTACAGTTTAAGGTGGGATCCGAACCACAATTCTGCCAATGAATTACGAATTGGTCTAGTTATGAGGATGGTCTAAGTGAATGAATAGATCTCAATAAGATACGAATCTTGATGAATACAGTAGAACTTTGATCGATCCGCATATGTAGTGGATTTCAGGGGTTTTGAAGTATTGAAATGTCAAACTACGAAAAGTATACAGGGTGCTCATTAAAGTCGGGGGAAAACTTCAAGGGATGATAGCACTCATCAAAATAAAAAATAAACGGTACAGTGGACTGACACATACTTTCTCCCTTAAGTAAATTAAAAAAAGACAATCTGTAATACAACTATCATGTTCTACAAAGTTAATCTAAATAACATTTAATAATTTATTGTTTCAAAAATAATCATCCCATTTCTGAAAGTAAAAAGAAGAGAGACAAAGTTAAATTAATTGTATGGGGGAACCCCCCCCCCACGGTAATACCAAACTTTTTTAGTTGGTTTTGATGAGTGATTTACCTTAAGCTTGATTCCAAGTTTCATGGAAAATAAGGAAGAAATTGATTTTTTTATATTCTCCATGAGTATAACATTGGGCGATTTCAGACAACGTACTGCGTTTATCATGGACAGTAAATTTAAGTTTTCTCTGAGACCGTTAGTCGCAGACAAATACTAATTTGTTTGGTTTTTTAAGCTGGTTTCAATGGTACCAGTCAAGTTATACTTTACTTTTATTGTTTTCGTTGGAAATTTAAAAATTTGATTTTTTTGACATTTAAAAGCCCATAACATTTGAACCGTCATTTTTACAGACATGCGGGTGGTGTCAAACTGTTTAGTACTCTGTGCACTATAAACTATCAACTTTTAATCAAAATCGTTAGAGCCGTTTTTGAGAAATTTGGATTTTTCACGTTTTTTAAGGATTTTTAGGGGTGAACTACCCTTAAAAATCAAAAATTCAAAAAAATGAAAAAAAGCCTGGAGATACGGTGAATATACACATACATGCCAAATTTAATCTAAATCGGACCAACGGGGTAGGCTGTGGCACTGTACACATCCAGACACACATACACACACACACACACACACACACACACACGGATGGACAGACATCACGTCCAAACCCACTTTTTTGGATTCAGGGGACCCCAAAACGGATATATCCACCCTCAACTCAAATTCGAAAATTTTGACGAAAACAATACTTTCTCCATATACCACTATGTATAAGGGGAGAAAGTAAAAACCAATAAACATATGTCCGGAAAATCCTTCGTTTAGGTACTAGCCTATATCTCATAATATATCTCAAGAACTATTTAAGCTACAGAAATCAAGCTTTGCACACATATTTATTGGCCAAAGAGAAACATATTCCAAAGAAGCATTTAATTTGCGTTTATATTTTAAAAATGGCGGTGGTAAAAATATTTTAATTTAAATAACAACAAAACTATTAACTTAATAAAATTTTTACAAGATATTCGAAATATTGTAATTTTAATTTAAAATCTAAAGATACTTTGTTGAACAAAATCTGTCCACGGATAAGAGAGAAAATGCACTTTTTGTGCGCACCGCCGCGCGACGTTGACGCATTATCTCGCTTATCTTTAGATTTGAAATTAAAATTACAATATTTTTTTGTATATTGTAAAAATTGTATTACGTGGTTTTGTTATTATTAAAATTAAAAGATTTTTTAACACCGCCATTTCGAAAATATAAAAGCAAACTAAATTATTCTTTGGGAATATCTTTCACATTGGCCAATAAAGATGTGTGCAACTTTTGGTTTCTGTAGCTTACTTAAATAGTTCTTGAGATATAAATATTTTTGTAACAAATACAAAATGGCTGCTAGCGACTAAACGAAGGATTATTCAACATATGTTAAATGGATACTTTTTGTTTATTTTGATGAGTACTATCATCTCCAGAAGTTTGTCCTCAACTTTAATGAGCACCTGGTATATGTAAAATAATTATTTAGGGTTATAGTTTTAGCCCTCTTCTTTTAGAACTCGATTACTGTCCATCGAACAATGTAAATCATCCCCTATCATGCCAATTCATATTCACACGTTTTCCTTGGTTATTCCTTTTAAACTATTTTATATCCATCATAAATAAACATAAATAAAATAAAATGAATGATGTCTTTATTTCGGAGGGATTTTCAACATCACAAAGTTGTTTTTCAAAAAAGTCTTACAACTGTTTACAATAATCGCAGCCTACATAAAAAAAAACCTAATCACTAATCACAGTTTAAAATAACCCTCTTCTAAGAATGTTTTGAAGTCACTTAATGATTTAATGGTGAGGTATAACATTATAAATCTGAGGGGCAAAACATGAAAAAAGATTCCGACCGAGAAGGCCGACCTCAAGTGAAATCCTTGGTACCTCACGCAAGTTGTCCTGACGTGTTCGCCAATCTGACCTTTGAACGAGCCCTCAACATACCTCTGAGGACGGGTGGGAACCTGTTGTTAGCTGGATTTGTGCACGACGATTGTCACCACATGCACAGTGCCCCACGAAGAGGTTTATACGTTTAATTTTATATTACGTGCCCATCCTCGCCATTGTTGAAGCTATTGGTATAAACTTTTTCCTTAAAGTAAAAAGAAGTCACAAACAGTTAAATCTGCTGATCGGGGTGGCCAATCTAAAAAATCACTTCCACCACCAATCCAATGATCATGAAGGTTGCCATTAGTAGGTTAAGAAAGTTAGGTTATGTTTTTATGGTTCAATTGCAATTTAATCAGTTTCACTCGTACAATCAAACAGCTGTTGTTCAACAATGAGCGTTAGAACCACAACGTAGTAAACAAATCAGATAATAAGTCACTATAGTAGTTTTTATTGGAAGCAAATTAGTACAATTTTCAATATGCCGCCATTTTGTTTTGGATGAACCTTTTAGGAACTAGTTCAAGGTTTTTTTAACTTTATTTATTTTACAATCTGTTAAAAGGATAACAATAAGTAAAAATTATGTAACTGAAATGTGACATAAACTATGCGTCACCCAGTGGTGACACAAAAATGTTATTGTTCAAATCGTAGAGGAAGATCCAGGACTGAACAACGCTTAAGTCTATTCACTGTTTCACTGTTGTCAAGTAAATTTAGGGCAAGGTAGTTGGGATGATTTTCTAGTTTGGTCAGATATTTACTGCTGAAGCGGCGAATTTCCTCTTTGACAGAGAGTAATTTTAAATCATCATGCAGTGTCTTGTTTGATACGAACCAAGGAGCTTGGATTACTTTTCTTAAGACCTTTGATTGGAACCTCTGTATAATTTCGATGTTTGAATTACTGGCAGTACCCCAAAGCTGCAATCCATATGTCCAAATTGGTTTTAAAATAACTTTGTAAATTAAGAGCTTGTTTTCAAGAGAATTTTGATTTGTAACCCAAAATCCAGTTAAGACTATTTAATTTTAAGTTCAATTGTAGTCTTTTATTCCATACATGTGATCGCCACGATAGTTTAGAGTCAAGGTGAAGACCGAGGTATTTCACACTTTCCATCTGGGGCAATAAAACGCCATTAAGGGTCCCTTGTGGGCATATGTTTCGTATTAACGTGAAAGTTATGTGGTGTGATTTTGCTTCATTTACTCTAATTCTCCATTTTTTAAGCCACAGCTCAAGACAACTTAGTCCAATTTGAAGGTTAAGTGAAGAAAGCACATTATTCATATGAGTAGCTAGAATAGCAGGACTAGTTCAAGGTATTCCAATTTAAAAAAGTAAAACCCTATACCAAATTTTACCAAAATGATTATTAGAAAATGTTTTCCAAATTTTATTCGATCCAAATTTTATTGAGGAATAACAGAACTTTTTTAAATGCAGTATAAATAAAATTTTGTATACATTTTGACATGTTAACCATAAAACACCTGAAACCGGATCTCAAAAAGTTTACCCAAAACAAAATGACGGCAGTTTGGAGTTCATAACTTTCCAATTTCAAATCACCACCATTTTTTGCTTCAACTAGGATTTTATTCAAATATTTTCAGGGAACATGGACGTCATAAAACCTTTTTTCATGAAAAAAGGTTTTTATTCACTAATATGTTCACTGTTTAGTCCTGATTATTTTAATATCAAACACTTATTTGTTATGTGTTCCTATAAATAAATAGGTAAGATCATGGATATGTCAAAAGTAATGTTTTCAGTTCTTATAAACAGCTGTATTAATCTTACAGTGTATTAAAAATTTGATACAATAACTCTGGTAGTTTCTCCAAAAATTTCCAAAAAACAATCATCAAAGCTGCTTTTAGAAAGTGCAAGCGATTCCCGACTAATCAGTTATTTTCCCAGACAAAATTACTTTCAATCAGACAATTATATATTAAAACATTATCGATTTATACTTATACTCATAAAGAAATGTTGACCACTCCCATTTCTCATAATTATAGAACCAGAAACTCAGTTAATGTAGGTGTGCAAGTGCCCAGGGCAGTAAAATCAATTTGTCATTCAAATTCATTCTTTATAGCGAATTTCATTTATAGAAACACCCCTCTGGAGATTAGAAACCTTCAGGTTTCTACAAAATTATTTAAATTGTCTATCTCTGACTGGTTGTTGGAGATTGGTCTCGAACAGGCTGAAAGACTCATCCGCTCTGAGTACAGCAACTAACCCACTCAAACTGTTCTCACTGTTCCCACTTCATTCACAAACAACATATGCCGTCGCGCCGAACATTCTGCCTCATGCAGGCCACAATAGATAAATCAGTTCACTCAATCTATAATATATTTACATTGAAATAGCAAAAATGTGTCTTGTACGGTTACGTTTGTTTGTAGATCCAAAATAAAAATATATGTACTTTTTATTTCTACTGTTAAGTGTAATTTTTTTTCTTTAATTTTTTTTCTCTTGAAGGTACACATTAATTTAATTTATTGAAGAACGCGTTCCCGCGCACAGGCCAATATCGGCCCATGCGGGAACTTTTTTTCCGTTACCTGTTATGCATTTAAAAAATTGTATGTTTATATTGTTTTGGAAATAAAATGTATTTGATTTGATTTGATTTCTATGGGAAACCTACTTAAAATTTTCATCTTACAAATTGCCAACACCCACCCCCTAAGAGCTAAGACATATCCATGTCAAAAATAATTTTTATTATATAAAGGCTGCACTTCTGTTTTGTAAACAGTTTTTCAGTACATCTTGGTTCCTGAAAAGTTTAGTTTTTTACCCTTTAAGTACACTTTTCTCAGCCAATAATCCATGGATTGTTCTGAAATCTTTACAGGCCGTATATGTCACCTACTGTAATAAAATTATGTACCATAAATATCTTATCTGTCATGTTTTTTATTTCACTACAAAAAATAAAAAAGGAAATACAAAAAATACCTATATAGAATTAAAAAAATTAGAAAAATTAGAAACCTTATATTTAAAATTTTGTTCATATAGTTCTTTCAGAAATATGATTAACAATCCCTAAAAGTTTCATATGGATGGTATGTATGGTTTTTTCTTAAATTGTACCTAAAATTTGACAATTTAACAATTTGGTAATTTGGAAACTATAGGGACGTCCGTGTCCCCTTAAGGGTTTGTAGGCATAAACTACTCTTAAAAATATTATTTTTTTAAATGGTTTATAGATATAAATAATGTGCACTCGTGCACCCAATTTCATAAAAAGCGGGAAATCGATGAAGTCTCTAGGTCTACACACAGACTGACAACGCCGCCACTTTCACCAAAACCATTATTTTTTTGGTATTCAGGGAGCCTAACCATGGATGAATCCGTTTTATACTATCTACAAGGGGAGAAAGTATACACTAAATTGCACATCTCCATTGATCGATTAAATTAACGACAGTGGATTGATGATTAACAGTGGATTGAGTGCTTAAAACTTTTTATTTTCTTAGAATCTACAACTAGTTTATTAAAATATTATATATGCGACTTCTGAGTGTTTCAGTAAACTCAGTGAAACATGTTTCAGTAAAAACTCTAGCCTCTTCGGAGGTTTCAAGTAAACTAAGAATTATCAAGAGAATGTTTATTTTTAGTTGAATAACAAGATTATTGGGTGGGTGGAAAGTTTTTTATAAAGTCAAACGTGATGTGTCGAGAACACGTGGCTTCGGCTTCAGAAATTATTTGATTAGCTGTGTGAATAAATTTGGGTGGATCGCCCGCCAGACCCAACTTTCGTTAGATGGGGAGTGTGAGGCGTGGACACGACCCAAGACAGCGCTCTGAAGAGGTTGGGTTGGTTACTTCTAGTATAGTTAGTTGGTTGGTTCATGAAATGGCAACCTACCCTCGCAGGTATTGTAGGCCAAATATGAATGAGAAATGAGTGTAAAATGATTATGGCGCGATCTTGTAGCCTTGTAGGGCTGACATGTTCCTTAGACAGGACTGTTAATTAATAGCCCAACAGTCTGTGGCAGGGACCTACAGTTTAACGTTGAGTCCGAACTACTAACTCTAAATTACGTACTGGTCTAATTATGAGGAAGGTCTTTCCTGATTTTATACAGGGTGTTCATTAAAGTCGGGATAAACTTCAATGGGTGATAGTACTCATCAAAATAAACAAAAAATTCCTATTAACATATGTCGAAAGATCCTTTGTTTAGCCGCTAGCCGCCATATTGTATTATATACAAAAAACGTTATATATCAAGAACTTTTTAAGATACAGAAACCAAACTTTGCACAAATATTTATTTGCCAAAGAGGAAAATATAAAGTATCATTTAGTTCGCTAATACATTTTCAAAATGGCGGCGGTTGAAAATCTTTTAATTTAAATAACAAAAACCCCATTAACTTTATAAAATTTTGACAAGAAATAAACAAGATTGCAATTTCAATTTCAAACCGAACGGGTTTTTAGTGATCGAAATCCGTCCAAGGATAAGCGAGAAAATGCACTTTTAAAGTTAGCTTACAGAGCCCATGAGCCACCGCGCCGCGGTAGCGTGTGAGCCCTGTAATCTAACATTAAAAGTCCGTTCTCTCGCTTATCCGTGGACGGATTTCGTTCACCAAAGTACCGTTCGAATTAAAATTAAAATTTCAATCTTTTATATGTTTTGTAAAAATTGTATAAAGTTAAAGGGTTTTTTGATATCTAAATTAAAATATTTTCAACCGCCACCATTTTGAAAATATAAAAGCAAACTACACGATACTTTGAGAATATTTTTCTCCTTGGCCCATAAACATGTATGCAAAGTTTGGTTTCTGTACCTTAAATAGTTCTTGATATATAACGTTTTTGGTATATAATCCAAAATGGCGGCAGGCGGCTAAACGAAGGATTTTTTTTATTTTGATGAGTACTATCACCCCTCGAAGTTTGTCCCTGACTTTAATGAACACCCCCATGTTTGTAAAAGTAGGTGATTGATGAGATGTCATGATAGGTAAACACACCTAACCCAAAACGTAAACAAATTTACCAGCAGTTTTGGTATAAAGTTTTTCAGGAATAAAATATTAAAAGACACACAAAATTAAACTAACACTAATTATTACATTGCGAAAAATAAATAAACAAACACAAGAAAACGTGTAGGCTTAGTAAAACACTTAAAAAGTATAATTTTTGAAGCAAAGAAAGTAATTGTGTCTTACTTTTTACAATCAGCTGACTTCTCAACCGATATGTCTAAAGGGAACGTTTTCAGTTCATCTAAACAGCTGTTCAAGAGTCAAGATCGTTTATTGCCATAGGACTGATTTACAGCATTGACAATTAATTGTCATACATACAGGTACAATGGAATATTAAATAAAAGAAAATAAATATTCTCTAACTAAACAATATTTGTATCAGCTAAAAAGTCCTGCACACTGTAGTATTCCTTGCTGACAAGAAATGTTCGCAATCTGCTTCTAAACCTTTTGATGTCTGTATCTTTTCTTATTGCTAAGGGCAATTTGTTATAAAACTTGATTATGTTATAAAAAGTTTGTTGTTTAAAAAAAGTTGTCTTGTGCTTAGGGATGGCTAGTGTACAGTTATTGTTCCTAAGATTATAATGATTGGAATTACGAAAGGGAAAAAGATGTTTATTTCTAATAAAAAAAGAAAGGCATTCATAAATGTATAAACTTGAAAAAGTGAGAAGATTAAATTTGGAAAATATACCCCGACAAGATTCAGATTTCTTTAGACCAACAACCAAACGAATTGCTTTTTTCTGAAGGCGAAAAATTGACTTGGTTTTTGTCGACTCAGAACCCCATATTACTATTCCATAGCTTATATGGGGATAGAAGCACCCATAGTAAGCTGTCATAAGAACATCAGAATCAGCAAATTTTGAAATTCTACGGAGGATGAAAATACTGCTGTTGAGCTTACGCCTAACATTGGAAATGTGCTCTGAAAAATTGAGTCTGCAGTCTACAGTCAAGCCAAGAAAACGGGTATGATCATATGAATCAACTAAATCTTCACCAAGGAGGATACAAGAGTTTTCTGATTTTTTCAGGTTGAAATCAATGAAGCTCGTCTTATAACCTAACTATGACGTCACTAACCATATGTCGTCACTAACCAAATAACGTCACATTTACAAATTTTGGTTGCGCAAATTGCCAATAGGGGCGTGGTAGTGGTATTGCTAAGACATATCCATATCAAAATGTTTAATCACCGACTGAAAGTTTAATCAAAATCGTAAAAGCGATATTTGGGATGTATCGGTATATCGGAACGAATAATTTAGGGGAGTTTTGTACCCTATAAAGGTTTTTGCGTTTGTCGTATGTAATTTTAAAAAGTTTTGAATTTCATCTGTTATATCATTAGAATCACCTAAAAAATTACACAATTTATTATATAAAAGTTTTCTCCTGTGTCCAACAGTTACCAAGATATTAAAAAATCTAAACACAGTCAGTTTTATTTTGGGTGTTTCAATGTTAATCTTATGGTGGATAAGGAGAAAAAAATAAAAATATTTCACTTATTAACCTATTGTTTAGGATAAAAATTGGTATTTAGCTTAATGTGATTGAGATCCATCCATTCATGCTTAAAATCATATTGCGATATCTTAGCGCGTCTTTTAGCGAATTTCCCATAGCAAAGAAGCTATTACCGTACCATAAGTCTCATGGCAAGACAAGCCCGGGACCATGTTATTTTTTCATTTTGAGGTTCCCTGAGGCCAAAAAAGGTTTTAGGGTTATGCGAGTGACTAAACCGTTTACATTTTCTGTGACTTCTTGAACATTTTTCTACAGTGTTACATTATTTTAGTTCATAAGGGCCGGAATTTTTCTCGCACGTAAAAAAGGAATTTAACGGTATGTTTTAGAGTTCTGGTTTTATGGTCCGGATAAAATATATGCGTTTTGTACAACAGCTAACTATTCATAGGGTGTTAAAGTACTTATTAAGCTCCGCTGACCTAACGGAATGGTTTACAAGAAAAAGAAAAGATTATAAGAACACTTTAAAACCTTAATTATTTCCCTTATATTCTATCTTTCTGCCTTCACCTTTTATTTCGTTTTTCATGGTACCAAATGGATGTTTAACTCTCAATGGATTTTAGCGCTCAAACGTCAGATCCTAGGGTAAAAGCAATGTTTCCTTCTACCTTTTAAGATCTACTACACCAGAACGCGAGACACTAGAGCATATAGTACACTACAACTTAAGAGTCTGCATCAGTGGTAGCCATCTTGGATTTTAGTCATGTAAGAGCAATGTTAAATTCTGGCGCCTATATCTCCTGGAGCTATTGTCATAAGTTAACGGAAGAGGTATCAAATTAAAGGTATTACAGTCCTCCAGGGCACCACCTTACAGAACTTCTTATTTTCGCTCTCAATAAAAAATTAATAATGATTTATTTTGTAAATATTCCTCGATTTTTGTTTTTATATAAAGTTAAATTTTTGAACATATTGAAAGGTCATGCCCTTGAGCCACATCTCATCAATATACTTCCAAAGTTTTACATTGATACTTTGATAATTAACGCCACTACATACGCCAAAGTGAAGGTATGCTCCGCCAGAATTTAACATTGCTCTTACGGGACTAAAATTCAAGATGGCTACCACTGATGCAGACTTAACCGTCACCCCTACATGATTTTGGTAGAGATGTGTTGATTACATTAAAAGGTATTCAAGTTACTAAGGACTAACAAAAATAACCATGGGGGCGTGGGGGTGGATCCCCCAGCGAGCGATGTTAGGATCCCCCAGCGAGCGATGTTAGGATCCCCCAGCGAGCGATGTTAGGATACCCCAGCGAGCGATGTTAGGATCCCCCAGCGAGCGATGTTAGGATCCCCCAGCGAGCGATGTTAGGATCCCCCAGCGAGCGATGTTAGGATCCCCCAGCGAGCGATGTTAGGATCCCCCAGCGAGCGATGTTAGGATCCCCCAGCGAGCGATGTTAGGATCCCCCAGTGAGCGATGTTTGATCCCCCAGCGAGCGATGTTAGGATCCCCCAGCGAGCGATGTTAGGATCCCCCAGCGAGCGATGTTAGGATCCCCCAGCGAGCGATGTTAGGATCCCCCAGCGAGCGATGTTAGGATCCCCCAGCGAGCGATGTTAGGATCCCCCAGCGAGCGATGTTAGGATCCCCCAGTGAGCGATGTTTGATCCCCCAGCGAGCGATGTTAGGATCCCCCAGCGAGCGATGTTAGGATCCCCCAGCGAGCGATGTTAGGATCCCCCAGCGAGCGATGTTAGGATCCCCCAGCGAGCGATGTTAGGATCCCCCAGCGAGCGATGTTAGGATCCCCCAGCGAGCGATGTTAGGATCCCCTAGCGAGCGATGTTAGGATCCCCTAGCGAGCGATGTTAGGATCCCCCAGCGAGTGATGTTAGGATCCCCCAGCGAGCGATGTTAGGATACCCCAGCGAGCGATGTTAGGATCCCCCAGCGAGCGATGTTAGGATCCCCCAGCGAGCGATGTTAGGATCCCCCAGCGAGCGATGTTAGGATCCCCCAGCGAGCGATGTTAGGATCCCCCAGCGAGCGATGTTAGGATCCCCCAGCGAGCGATGTTAGGATCCCCAGTGAGCGATGTTTGATCCCCCAGCGAGCGATGTTAGGATCCCCCAGCGAGCGATGTTAGGATCCCCCAGCGAGCGATGTTAGGATCCCCCAGCGAGCGATGTTAGGATCCCCCAGCGAGCGATGTTAGGATCCCCCAGCGAGCGATGTTAGGATCCCCCAGCGAGCGATGTTAGGATCCCCCAGCGAGCGATGTTAGGATCCCCCAGTGAGCGATGTTTGATCCCCCAGCGAGCGATGTTAGGATCCCCCAGCGAGCGATGTTAGGATCCCCCAGCGAGCGATGTTAGGATCCCCCAGCGAGCGATGTTAGGATCCCCCAGCGAGCGATGTTAGGATCCCCCAGCGAGCGATGTTAGGATCCCCCAGCGAGCGATGTTAGGATCCCCCAGCGAGCGATGTTAGGATCCCCCAGCGAGCGATGTTAGGATCCCCCAGTGAGTGATGTTAGGGTCCCCCAGTGAGCGATGTTAGGATCCCCCAGCGAGCGATGTTAGTACTATGTATAAGAAGAGAAAAGACTTGACCTCGCATAAAGCGGGGAACCATCGTTAGAGGGGGGCTGTTGGTTCAGACGGAAAACACGTTCCAAGACGGTTTTATGACCTGTTATAAATGTAATGTACGAGAGTCGAGTGCCCAAGGATCGCGCCTGTCATTGACCACCTCGCCCACAGACGGAGGGCGAAGACCTATCCAGCCGCACGAGACAACAATGATAATCAACTCGGCGTGCGGACCAAAGTTTCATTTCCGGAAATATCCGGATTGTAAAACTATCACTTGTTTACGAAGATTCTACTAATAGATTTCTCCAATAAAATATTTGTGATTACTCACCGAGGGGGTCAAAATATGTTCAATAAGGTTAATGTTGGTAGTACGTAATAGTATGCAAGATTCATAGTAAATTTGGGAAAAGGATCACGCTTTTTACGTCACGCTTTAAGGCTGAATTTCACTAGATTCTCGCTAACCATAGTTTTTATAATCCTCTGTTAAACCTAACTGACTAATCATTGCATCAACGAAAATGCGTTATAACTAACGATGGCTTTAAACGAAAGTCTAGAATAAATCGAAGTGGTAATGACTAGGCAGACATTTGAACAAATGACATAACCTAGAAATAATTCAGTGTCTAGAGGAAACCCGCTTATGACGTTCACTACGTAAAAAAGTGAGAAAAGGAAATTGATCATGTTGGCGTCCTAATTAATTAATTCAAAAGAAATACGCGCTCTTTCTGGCACTCATATATAATGAGTGGCACTTCAACGACAAACAGTTCAACGTGATTACCACCACTAAACCCAGAGCCTTCACTAAAAACCTTGTGAGATCACATAAAGAAAAAGGCAAAATACCGCCCGTCGTAGAAGACATGCGTACTCAGTGAATCCCCAAATCAATAATAATACCCTATGTAACAGGTTTGATCAATAACCGTAATAAATAAAGAGGGTTTGCTTGGTCCCCATAACATTAACATGGGAAAGAGTATGCAGGTTGGCTGCTTTGACGAATGCCTAAAGTAGCCATTTTTATCATAAACTATTTTTATTTTTACTAGATACGAATTGTTATTTAAATCTGTCAATAAATAAAGGAGTTTGCCTATTCTCCAGAAGATAACGTGGGAAAGGGAATGCAGGTTTGCTGCTGTGAAGAACACTAAAAGTAGGTATTTTTACAATATACGATTTTTATTTTGACCAATTATACAAAGTTTCATCAACGACTGTTCATAAATAAAGGGGTTTGCCTTCTCTCTATATGATAAACATAAGAAAAGAGTATGGAGGTTATTTAAACACATAAACTATGATTTTCAAGCACAAATGGTTGGATATTAACTACATAAAGCTAAATACCAATTTTCTTCCAAAAAGTATAGATTAATTAGTGAAATATTATTTTTTTCCTTTTTTCTCCATAAGATTAGCATTGGAGCCTAAAATGCAAAGTATTGTGTTAAGATTTTTAATATTTCGTTAACCGTTGGAGATCAAAACTTCAAGGAACTAAATTGTGTAATTATTTTAACTTAATTTAATGGTAAAAGATAAAATTTGAAATTTTTTCAAATTAAATGACAAAACGCAAAAACCCTCTTCTAGAGGGTACAACCCCCTAAACTACCCCTTCCGATAGACCGATATGTCTGGATTACGAGATCGTCAGAGACAATGTAGGTATACGCAACTCTACCAAATTTGGTCTCGATCGGACCATTTTTACGAGAGTTATCGTGTTCACGGACGCATACATAAACAATTTTAACAACACTATTTATTTGGTCTCTAGGCCTATCAAAACGAAAAAATAACATGGTCTCAGGCTTAAGTCTTGCCATGAGACCTACGGTAATAGATTCTTATCTTTGGGAAATTCGCTAAAACATATCGCTATCACCTTCAAATGACAAATTATTGCTTTTATTTTAGCATTACTTATTATCATATTAACTTAAAATTTAAAATTTTAATCTAATATGATAATAAATTTCAAGTACTAAAACAATAAAAGACTCATATAAACCAACAGTAGACGACGTCCGGCCTAACAGTAATTAAAACTCAAATTATTAAAACCAGATATAATATACTTACCGTAAGATTTTACAGGTTAACCGGTCGAATTTGGGCAATTGATTCTTTTAACAATGATTTAGTCTAAGCTGGGTTTAACGATTAATAGTAATACCAATTTCGTCGGTTAAGGGAGGGGGTTAAAGTTGGGCTAACTAGGGTTAAAGATAGGTTTAACGGCGATTTTAGTTTTTGGTGATATCCGGCCTTAGAAGGTAATGGAAGGTTGTATGACAGGAATGTAAATTGTCCACTGTTGTACATCATTGTTTTATTGTTAGGCTTATAAAATAGTTGTGACCTCCAAGCAGCTGGATTACAGGACACGCCACAGTCCCTGTTAATAACTTACCTAAGCTATAATAAATCGACGTTATACAAGACCAGGGTTTAGAAAGTTCATAACAAAATAAGTATGTCAAATTTAGCTATGAACGCTGACTTAAACAATCTCATTTTAGTTCTTTTACATCTACGGCCTACCAGGTTTCAAATTTCGGGTAACATTCTACAATGTTCTACTTTTGAAAGACATGTTTCTTTTTTTTGGTCAGGTGGAAATTGTGATAAAAATTATTAGGGTACTCTCACCTCGTTTTGCAGTTTTTCCAACGAGGAATGTCACCAAAAAAATACCTAAATCACCCCAGGAATCCTCCTACGTTTCGCAGGACCAAAAGAAACGTCCTGCTTCGTCAAGGAGTATGTCCTCTTGTCACACGCACCTCACGCACACGGACTGAACGCCGAACCACACATACCTAAGTCCCTCTAAAACTTTTAGAGGGATACGCGACTTACTCCGCTCCCATTTCGAGGTAATAAAACATCTTTATGTAAGATTCTTGGGAAGATTAACTAAGTGAGCTTTGAATTCAGTTAGGAAAAAAGAAAAAAACTATAAAATAAGGTGAGAGTACCCTAATAATGTTTTATCATTCTACAAATTATAATGGTAACTTTTTATCCTTTGGGGATTCAAACATATTTGAGGAATGTCGTATTATGTTTGTAAATTATAAATAAAATTTAACAAAGGCATTAAGCGTATTGAGGTTCATTTACATTATCGCAATTCATTTGGCCGGTCACGTAGTAGGATTCTGTAGCCAATTTTATATTTAACGTGAATTTAATTGTGAAATTGATTTTTATACTTTGTAACGGGGCTATAACGGTATCTGGAAACTGACACCGAATTCCTCCATGTAGAATGGAACTAAATAATCTATATTGAACCCACGTCACTTGCTCATATTAATCAAGTGCTCTTAGTAAGTCAACATTTTTATGTTAAAAATATTATCTTATGAAAATGAAAACGTTTATAAACAGGTTGAAAACTTTTAAAGGGATGCCCAATTCACGTAGCTCCCCTTTTGAGGCAATATCAAAATTTGTATGTAGGAATCTTGGGAAGAATCTAGTGAGCTTTGAATTCAGTTAGGAATAGTTTAATTCGAAAACGCAAAGTACCTTAACAGCAAGTTCAAGTCAATTAAATTCAATAATTTTTTTCAATTGACATTTGTTGACCAGTATGATTTAATATATGAATATTTTCATCTTTGTAACAGTTACGTCTTGTATACTGTACCTAATGAAATTGAATTACTCATGATCCAGAATTGTTAAGAAATGTATGTTGTATATGTCTTATGCGATTTGATTTCAAGAAAGCACGGCATAGAAGTGAATCTGTCCGATGTTTTAAATTTTAACTATACAAGCATTAGTTTAAGTAAACATCCGTGTACGATAGTCAGCTGTTTTACTTTGATTGACAACAACGCATAAGTATTTTATCTCTTCCAAGCCAGATTGTTTATTTAACTTTCGAACCACGGATGCAAAGAAGTTAGTTGTGCACATAACCTGAATAAAAAACCCGTTTTTCATTTCATTTGTCACTGTTGAGGCATGTATCTGCTCGTTAGCGAAATCCTCTTCTTTCTAAAAATACGAGAATACATTGAATATTTAAATAGTAATGTAAATACAATGAATTTACATTTTTGTAATTTGCAGGGAAGTTTGGATGAGAATTTCCAAAATAATTTAATTTAGAATAGGTTTTCTGAAAAGAAAAATAAATCATTCCAAACTATAATTTATTTTTTATTGTTTAAATAGTATTGTTTCGTATGTTTTGTTTTGTTATTCCTAAGTGAATGTAAATAAAATTTATTAATGAAGATATTATTTGTCTGTCTGTGTGTCTGTCCGTATGTGTGCGTGGGAATGTGCAGAAGCCAAGACACGAGACTATTGGTCCAATTTTCAGTTTGTAGGTAACAATCCACGATATCTCTGAATATTTTTTTCTTTTTTAAAATTTGTTATTGACATGGATATGTCTTAGCTCTGGGGGAATTTTAGTGATTTTTAAGGTGGAAAATATGTAACAGGTATCCATAGAAACTATCAGTTATTGTATTTCATTTTAAATACAAATGAATAAGAACAGCTGTTTAGAAGAAGTGGAAACATTCCCTTTAGACATATCCATGATCTAGCCTATTTCCCACAGGGAAGTAAATACAAAAATTTTTAAGGGTATTTTACTCCTAACAAATATTTGTTTTCAAGTTATAACCTTAATAAACAATCTATATTCTACATCTATATCGTTTTATTTTAACACTCCTCGTGATTAATTATGCATTGTATAAATCAATTGTCGCTTTTTAATTTAAAATAAAAAAATCCACATCTTTCTTTCGTCTACAATCACTTTTAGAAGTTTAAAATTTCTGCTATTAATGGTACGGACAATTGTTTTTAAAGGTTAATAATACTACTGTATACTACTATAAGTCAGCTATGAAAATCCCTTTTTCAGACTGGGGCCATGAAAACTGCAACCAGCATTTGATAAAAATTGTACAACCAATTTACAAGTTAACAATTCAAATGGTGTTAAGCAATAAACCACAGAATTCAAGTTACAGCTCTCCAACCAATAAGCCAACGTATTCGGAGAAATTTTAGTAAGTAAAATAGAATCACTGTATATTGAATACTATACAGTAAGTACTGTATATTAATTATTGGCATAGTTTGAAAAAGTTCGGTATCAGATTTTACCTAGTTAACACCTTTGCTATATTATAATGTGAAACATAGCTTATTGCAGCAAACCTGCATACTCATTACTATTTGATTACTATGATAGGAATAATATGAGTTGTATGAATCTTTTAGATTGTGTGCGATCTTTTAGAGTAAATAGCAGTAATCTTTGTACGGGTTGTAGGATTTAGTTTAAAGAAGAAAGATCATCATACCAAAATGTAAACCTAAATTCCTAAACAAATCAGTACAAAGAAAATAATTAAATGCCCAGCTCTATTATATAGCATTACTTTACAATTAAATAGATTAGAACATTTATACACTGACCTGGTCTAATCAAAGACACCTTTTATAGTTTTAGAGCGTAGTTAATTTGTAAGTTAATATACGCAAATAAAAAGATTACCATCAAATTTTATCTTTTCATTTGTTATTTTCCTATGTCATTTGTCAATTTTTTTTTTTTAAAAAACAAAACAAAATAATTTCTTTTACCATGTAAAAATTGTATTTGGAACAATTAAATAACAATATTTATCGCTAACCTACCTTTACTGTCCAATTCCGGACACAAATAACGCATCATCTGTTTGTTACTCTACTACCAAATAATGCATCATCTGTTTGTTACTCTACTACCTATAATTTTAGGTCATTTTCATCTGTGTTAATGGTAAAACCAATATTAAAGACTCACAACAAAGAAAACAAACTATAATTTATTATCAAAATATTTAGATTGTTACGATAATTAGGAATTAAAAATTAGAACTAGGAAGTCAATGATATATCAGTAATTATCAAGCTAGGGATAAATTTCTCAGTTAATTGAACTGTTTAACCTTATAGCTATTTTTTTCGGGTTGCTAAACCTACGAAGTCATACTTGATCGTGATAAATTTCTCTTTCGTATTACTTATAATATATGAGTGCTCATATTTTAAATGTCTTTGACCAGTCGGACAAGCGATTTATTTTGCCAAAAGTGAGCTGTTGGTAAATTGTAACTGAGGAAACAAACGCAAGAATCATTTCAATTCCCACACAGCTGTTTACGTCATGTATATTTATAATGCAAATTTATCTTGTCAGGCGATTTGTAGGTTCTATTAATAAAAGCATACTTACAATTAAATAGATTAGAACATTTATACCATTATTAAAATTGGTTATACATTTAAATAATTATAATATACGAGTATGATTTCGGAATAGGTTTAAAATCAATGACCAATATAAACTGACTAATATTGATTTGACAGCTGTTTGTTTTTATTTCTATTAAATGTTTAAATGCAAAGACAGCTGATTATTACCAGTAGGTAGTTCATTGATAATTTGAAGCAAAATGCGACTAATATCGCGTAAAAAGTGGGGGTTTTAAATGATCTTGATTTTCTTTTTGAGGGGCGGCGAACAATTTCAAGCATTGAAAGAACTTCTCTGCAATGTAGAGAATGTATGAAATAAGTTTCATTGTTATCAGTTCCCCTGTATTTTTCGGAGAAGACGGCGTAAAATGCCTCCTGAAGCGTCACAGACAAACACACAAACTTCTCGCATTAAACTTAAAAATAACTAAAAAATTTTAACTCTGAGCAATGCACAGACAAAACTCTAATTTTATTTATATAAAATTATACTTCGTTTAAATAATCCCTTAGCCGAACTTCTAACTGCATATGACGTCACGGTTGTCGGTTGTCATACCGGTGACGTTTAATATAGTGAAATATATTCCGTTCATTTGGACCCTATTGGTATTCCTGTGACAAGTCTCGAATAAATTTCCATAACACTTCAAGGCTCTAAGTGTGATAATTTTGGATTTCTCGAACCTCCCCTTTATTGTACAGAGGAGTTTCGTCCAAGCTTTATCATTACTATTAAAATGGGAATTTAGGATTTCCATTTTAATTATCTGTTTCAATTTAAATTTACTTTCACTGGTAGTTCTAACAACACATTTAAAAAAAACGTCATCTAGAATCAGAATTTAGTTATTTTCCCTGACTTAAACAGGTTCAATTAGTAATTATTTTAAAAATTCGTTCCAAACACACCAGAAAATATCGAAATTATAGAAAATCATACAATAAAATAAAGTTACTGGAGTACCGAGTATCCCAAATTAATGAGAGTGATTCCAACTTTAAATTATAAGCTATTTTGATTTTTATTCCGCACGTTTTCCTCTAAGAGAAGTAAAACAAAAGTTTCACGACGTTTCGGGATCTGAGATCTGACCCCGTCTTCAGGCGAGCTATAACCTAGACCATAACAATATCCGGGCTAATTTGGCATTTACCCCATTCAAAAAGCTTACAAATAACAAAAAAATAATAGTCACGCCCACGAGACAAACAATATCACAAGAGCTCAAAAAGCGATGGAGAAGATAAGTTATAAATCTTAATGTATAAAAGAGGAAGTAAGTATATATTTTTGTATGTTGCCTATAGATTCAGGAACTGGTTGAAAGATAGTAATGAAATAAATGGTTTCTGTGAAGTTTGGTGCAAAGGACTCCGACCCAGAGGGCATAAAAGGGTGCAGTGTCAGGTTTTATATATTTAGTGTTAACAAAATTAACAACTGTAATTAAATATTTTAAAAGTTTCTTTAAACTGACTTTTCTTCAAATGTAAACAACACAATGCAAGCAATTATCAATATGCCCTACTCTCCAATGCTGTCTGAATCATTCATTATTTTTCCAGTTTATGACATGGATACGTCTTAGCTCTGGGGAGGTGTTGGTGATTTTTAAGACGGAAAATATGTAACAGGGTTCCATTGAAACTACTAGAGCTATTGTATTGAATCTATATAAATATAATTAGAGTTTTGTCTGTACATTGCTCAGAATTATTCATTTTTTTGTTATTTTTACTTTTTGTGCGGTAGAGAAGCTGAAACCGGTCTTATCTCAATTTTTGTCTGTTCGTCTGTGACGCTCCAGGAGGCATTTTACGCCGTCTTCTCCGAAAAAAAACGGGAGAACTGATTACAATGAAACTTATTTCATGTATTCTCTGCATTCCATAGAATGTTTATAAATGCTTGAAATCACCCGCCGCCCATTGAAAAGTAAATAACGAGCATTTAAAAACCCACTTTTACGCGATATTACTCGCATTTTGATTCAGTTTTCAATTAATAACCTACCGGTAATAATCAGCTGTCTTTGTAGTTTGAAGATTTAATAGAAATAAAAACAATCAGCTGTCAAATCAGTATTAGTTAATTTATATTGGTCATTGATTCTA
Source organism: Nephotettix cincticeps (assembly GCA_023375725.1). Classification (NCBI taxonomy): domain Eukaryota; kingdom Metazoa; phylum Arthropoda; class Insecta; order Hemiptera; family Cicadellidae; genus Nephotettix; species Nephotettix cincticeps. The sequence continues at coordinate 12,096,612 of CM041789.1, read as the reverse complement.
AACCCATTTCGAAATCATACTATATTAAAACGTTATTTTAACGTGTAACTAATTATAATAATTGTATAAATGTTCTAATCTATTTAATTGTAAAGTAATGCTAAATAATAAAGCGGGGTATCGGTCTATTTTCTTTGTATTGATTTGTTTAGGATATCAGGTTTACATTTTGGTATGATTATCTTTCTTCATTAAACTGAATCCTACAACCCGTTCAAAGGACGGGCTTACTGCTAGTTATTAATATAAAAGAATAAAAACAGCTGTATGGATGAACTAAAAATATTCTCTTTAGACATATCCATGATCTAATCTATTTTCGCCACAGGTAAGTAAATGCAACATTTTTGGGGATTATATATCATGAATAAAAATCACATGTTTATATATTAGTGTAAATATTTATATACATTACATTTAATATAATAATCAGCTACTTTAATTTTCATAATTTCCGTTCGCCATCTAAAATTTTTAATCTAGGTTGATATTGTGTATTATTAACGAATATTCGATTTTGTGTCTGTGTATGCGTGGCCACGCTCGTACGTGTTTAACCAGGATATAAAATGATCAAAGGTATCCAGTCTAAGTTGATAAAGTCTGTCTAAATTTTTCATATATGTTTTAATTTTTCAAGTCCACAAGAATACACTATTTCTTTTACATAATTTGGCTAAAAATCTGATTAGACTACCATTTCAAAACGCTAATATAATTACGGTATATTCAGTTTAGTATTTGCCAGCGAACCTAAAACGAATTAATCTTTTTTATACATCGCAGCAACGCGCGACGAGTAACGCTAGTTGTAGGGTAAAAATGAAACTTTGGAAAGGATACAAAATAAGCATTTCAATAAATAACATGCAAAATAAAAGATATTTTACCTTAAAACGAGAGTTTCAGTGTAGAGCTGCCTCCAGAACCAGCGTCTAAGGGTGGAATGAGGAAAACCCGATGACAGTCCGGGGGACCTCCAGAGGAAGGGTACAGGTTTTCCCCGGAGATTGCCCAATCAGAAAACAGCATTTTTGGTTTTTCCTTAAACCAAACCTTACAAATTCAATCCTGTTGCATACAAGTTGTGCATTTATCCTGGCGGAAGAAAATTAAATAATTTATTCCTGAATTCCATTTGATACAAATAAATGAAGTACTAAAAACGGTATACAATTTTAGTACTGCATGAGTTATAATACCCCCGTCGCAGCAGACCCGCGTACTCAGCGAATTTCCAAATCAATAATATAATAATAATAATAATATATGACAAGTTTTATAAAAATCTGTCCATAAACATGAGAATTATTTGCCTATTCTCCACAAGATTAACATGGGAAAGAGTGTGCAGGTTTGCTGCTATGAGGAACACTGAAAGTAGGCATTTCTACCATAAACAATTTTTATTTTTAATATTTATACCAACTTTCATCAACATCTGTCCATAAATAAAGAAGTTTGCCTATTTCCTATATAATTAACATGAGAAAAGAGTATGCAGGTTTGCTGCCATGATAAACACATAAACTATGATTTTTAAGTATTGGAAGCATAAAATCTCAACCACATGAAGCATTTAAAATATTGAATGGTAAGTGAAACATTAATTTTTCCTTATCCTCCATAAGATTAATATTGGAGCCCCAAAATACAACGTACTGTGTTTAGATTTTTTAATATCTCGGTAACCGTTGGAGATGAAGAAAAATTTTAAGAAACTTAATTGTAAAGTTTTTTAAGCTGATTCTAATGGTGAAAGATAAAATTTGAAATTTTAAAAAATTACATGGGAAAAATCCCGGGCTTAAGTCTCGCCATGAGACCTACGGTAATAGCTTCTTCCCTAATTCACTAAAAACACAGCGTCTATAGACCGGGACCATGGCGTGTCCTGTAATCCACCTACTTGGAGGCTAATTGTGAATAGTTGTGAGCCATGGTCGGTGGATTTAGTGTTCTCTTGTGGATTATCGTCCGCACTATTGAAGACTACAAAGACCATCCTCATAAATAGACCAGTTTGTAATTAGGAGGCAGAGATTCGGACTGCACGTTAAACTGTAGGTCCCATAGATATGCCATTGGCTGTTGGGTTATTAATTAACAGCTTTGAACATGTCAGCCTTAGTTAGTACCAAGACTACAAGATCGCGCTACAATCATCCTACACTCATTTCTCATCCACACTTGGCTTAAAATACCTATCTGGGTAGGTTGCCATTTCAGTTGAACGTATAAAACATATAACGTAACGTTTAAAACAATTTAACGACGATATCGTATTCTATTGATACTAAAGACATTTAAAAATCTATCTTCACATTTGTTCTACACGTCCTCCCGACCCGTTCTGAGGTGAAAGAATTAGCTACGGGGCGTCTCTTGTGATAAAAACACTAATGAGTTTTATTGGGTGATGAATCCATAAGCTGCATAGTAGATTAAATGCAAAACGGTTCAAAAATGTTGAAGTAATTTATTTTGTTGTATTTCCCATTTATTACATAATATGCTCTATTTTTACTACAGGCTGTACACTACTTTTACTTTCTACCTTTTTATAGTTTATGTACAAAGTAGGCCTATTGTTTTCGTAAAATTTTCGAAAAAAGAATCAAACACGATAAAATATTATTTTACTTACTTTATTATTCCAAGTTTAAGCCGTTAAAACTTAAGAACATACCTCTAAAATTCATCTGTTAAATTAAGGATTTTTAACATAGATTTATGGGACATATTTTATTATTTTTAAGCATTTGAACGCCATCAGCGAAGTAACTCGTTCACGTTCTCAACGCTATAATCGAATATACTCGCATATTCCCATAATGGCATTTAGAGTCAAATTTAATTATTCAAAACGACGATAGATGGCAGGGCAATCCACTTTTCTCGCTTTTTAACCCGTTTCATGACGAAGTTACAACATCCAGTCAGTATTTATTGGTTGCACACAGATTTTTATGTGCTTCACTGTTTATTGCACACCGGCCTGGCGCCACGGCGAGTATGCTCGCATTTCAGCTGATCATTATTAAATGCAGACAATGTGTCGGGTGATTGTTTACAACCTAGTCTTTGTCGTTTATGATGATTAATTGGTGTTAGAGTAATACAAAATTGGCTTTAAAACATTATTTTTATTTTTATTTCCATAACTTGGCGTTCAAAAGGTTAAGAGTTTTATCGGACCTAAATGTTTTTTACCAACAGGAACAAACTGTAAATTTTCTGTTTTGCTTGAAAAATGATTAGGGAAATTATTTTCGACAAAATTAGATTTTAAGGACATGATAAACAATGTTAAAATACGTTTTATTCCAATAAATCATTAATAAGTTATCCTGGAAATCCAAAGATAACAGAATTGACCGCGTTGGGTTTCATAACGATATCTGGCTACTAAGCTAAGCATTGTCACCGAAGAGATATAAAACTTTTTTAGGAAACAGTTCCGGAATGCATTAATGTGCCTAATATGTTTCAAAGAGTCGCGTCTTTTAGCGAATTTCCTTTACGGAAGAAGCTATTATCGTAGGACTCAAGGCAAGACTTGAGCCCAGGACCATGTTACTTTTTCGTTTTGAGGTGCCTATAGGCCGTGTTTGAGGAGACGTGTATCCCTACATTTAGTCGGACGTGTTCGTAATCTAGGCATCGGTAACTAGTAATCGGTCGATCGAATCAAGTAGTTTAGTTGCGTTTGTACCCCCAAAAATGGGGGTTTGCGTTTTTCCATAAGTAACTTTAAATTTTATCTTTTGACATTAGAATCAGCTCTATAAACTACACAATTTATTGCGTTAAAGTTTTGTTCTATCTCCAATGGTTACCAAGATATTAAGAAATCTAAACACAGTACGTTGTATTTTTCACTTATATTTTCACCTATACTATATTTTAGGATGAAACTTAGTATTTAGCTTCATGTGGTTGAGATCCATCCATTTATGCTTAACAATCATAGTTTATGTGTTTATCGTGGCAGCTAACCTGCGTACCCCTTTCCCATGTTAATCATATAGAGAATTGGCAAACTCCTTTATTTATGAACAGATGTTGATGAAAGTTAGTATAAATGTTAAAAATAAAAATTATTTATGGTAGAAACACCTACTTTCAGTGTTCCTCACAGCAGCAAACATGCACACTTTCCCATGTCAATCTTATGGAGAATAGACTAATAATTCTCATGTTTATGGACAGATATACATTCTCTCTATATATTCTCCTCATGTATTCGCCTATACTAGCCTCAGTAGGCTTAAAATGGGACATAACCAAACCCATATAAGCTATTTATGGCTAGGTATTATTATTTATATTTTCTTTGTTATTCTATAATTAAAATAGAATGCTTATTTAGTTTTCAGACCTTAAGTAATCAGCATTTATTCCACATGTAATTAATGTGCTTTATGTGTTTATCTTTTTTAAGTCTGAAATATTCTGATGACGCCACAAGAGAGGCGAAATGTACATCAAGACATCCAACAACTCAAGAACATAGGCAACTAACAAAGGTAAAATATATAATTACTGTTTTTGAAACTGGGCAAACATAAATAAATAAGAATTTATTCATTTAGTGTCTACAAAAGATATACTAGGCCTATATTCATTTTATCCTTCTAAAGGATTGCATTTGTTGCTCTCCAGTTGAATAAGTTGGGACAGCATTATCACATATACAGACTTAAAATACATTTCTATACTCATACATAATGATTTACCTTTTAAAATACATAAATTACAAGACTAATTATTATTTCGTCGAAAGTGATTAATGATGCACTGCGGCATGTGTCACCGGTGACTCATGACAAAAATCGCTTTACGATGCTGCAACCTGGTGGGAAATATCCAAAGTAAGATGAAAAATCCACCGGCAGCGCTCCTAGTGTAACCTCTATGAAATTAGAGCCCGTCAACGTTTGAAACAACTATGAGTCATCGGTGACTCATGCCGCAGTATGAAAAAGTTATTGAATTTCGATGACGCAGTGAACGTGTTTAAAACACAGACGCATTGGAAAAGTCTAACAAAAGATATTGAATAACCAACGCCATTAATTCTAAGACCAGTTCCTAAAAGAGGACTATTTCTTCTTTAATACTACATTAAAAATGTAAATATTTAATTCCCTGTGGGAAATAGGTTAGATCATGGATATGTCTAAAGAAAATGTTTTCACTTCATCTTAACAGCTGTTCTTATTCTTTTGTATTACAAATGCAATACAATAGCTCTGGTGGTTTCTATGGAAAACTGTTACATATTTTCCATCTTACAAATCGCCAACACCCCTCCCAAAGTTAAGACATGCTCATGTCAAAAAGAAAATGTAAAAAAAATTGTTTATCCTCCCTGATCCCTTCAAGAATTAAACGTCACACAGTATAAATTTTGCTCAGGATTCCAAAGACAATATATTATCAGACATACACTTTTAAAGGTATTGTTGAAGACTTTGACATTTCAAATTATACCCTTTATGCTATTTTATATGGAGTAATCATTATTGAATGACACTAATGGTGGGAGGATTAATAAAAAAATTTAATGCCAAGTTAATTTTATTTATTTGTTTGACATTAATTATTTATTATTTAAGCATTAAACTAAATACAAATGTACAAATAGGAATACAAATGAACATTAAGAATAGCTTAACAATATTCAAAAAGAGGCTGATATTATGTGGTTGAGTATAAACTACGACGTAATATGAATTTATAAAAAATAAGACTAAATAGCTTCTGAAGAAAGGTAAAACTTTATCAAGACGTTTATTTTATAATTATGTATCTCACAGTAAGGCACGATTGAGTAGATAATTTACATAAAAACGGGGAGAAACAATTGAAAACAACCACTTCGTCATGAACGAATTGTGGATTGAAAATACATTAAATACGGGAAAAATATATAATGCAAACAATAGATCAATTTTAGGTTTTATATGTATATTTTAGATTACTGTAATACAACTAAACTTAACAACTCTACAACTGAGATCAGTGATAAATGTACATTTAAACGCTAACTTAACTACACACATGCAGTAACGAGTTCGTTAGATGTTTTTTTAACTAAAACTAAACACAAAAAACAACACATTTGATCAATATGGGGCAGTTTAACTCGTAGACTTCTGTAACATTATTTCCTTATACGTTAAACACTGATTTTAATTTAATTCTCATTGATTCAAATTTTTTACTGTTAGTTACTTGATTTATATGCGATTTTCGATATTAGTTAAAATAAATCTAACAGAGTTATGGTAACAGCCTTATATCTAAATCACTTTTTATATAGTAACTTTTTAGTACAAAATGTAATCCTAATTTATTTTTAGTAAGTAGTAAGTGTATAAAGCATTTTAAAGTCAATTTCAAGCTAAAAGTATTTTTATTTAAAATTTAAATATTATTTTCTAAATAATAGATTTGTACAGTTTTATTTAGAAGGTAAAGCTAATTTAACACTTTGTTTTCTTTTTTAATGTAGTTTCACTGACTTTAGAGAAAAAAAGTCTCACCCCTATGTATTTGTCAGCTTCCTTTTAGGCCTTTTTACCTTTTTTTAGCTTTTAGGCTGCGCCTAGAAAAACTATTAGTTGAAAGGTTTTAACTCAGAATAAGCTGAATAATCAGGAAAACAAAGCGCAATCTATAAGTGGCTTTTTGAACTACTTGTAATTTAGAATTATCGTGTACCTTTTTACATAGGGATGCAGTACCTTATTTTTTCTAAAATCAATTTTTCAACTTTTGTATAGCACATTCCGAAAAAAATAAAAATATCATTAGCAGAAGAAATCACCGAAATATTCATTACCAGCTAATTATAATTACATTTACAATATTCTTTATCACAGTTTCAACTTACCGCTGTAAGTACAAATACATAATGTCCACTAAACGTTCATACCTTTTTCATTGAAAAAATAGTCATAGGACACTTTCACGTTTCTCACACGGCGTTTTAGAAAAAGGAAATATTTGTTTTAATTCGTAGAACACTAAAATCTAATAGTAATACATTGGAAGGGAATTTGTTCTACGGTGCAACGAAACCTAACTAGGGGTGCGGTAAGTATTAGATATCACAGTCGGCACTTATCACGGGATGGGGTTAGAGGGAGGTGGGCATGAGGGGGCCTGCGAAGTAGAGACATCACAGTCACCGGGAGTCAAGGAAAGTTGAAGTAAGGAATTGTGAAAGGAAAAGGTGGTCGTACCTGCCCTCAATGTTACTTCAAAGTAGGGATCTCTGTCATCTTGTACCATGGGGTTTATGGGGTGGTAGTGGCTGCTATGTGAAGTAGAGATATCTATGTCATCTTGTAGCAGGGAATCATGAGAAAAAGGGGTGTGTTGGTTGCTGTGCGAAGTTGAAATAGCTCTTCCAACTCGTTAAAAAGGATCATTTTTAGTGGGTTCGCTGTGAAATACAGATATCTCTGTTTCCTCGTAGCAGGAGATCATGAGAAGGAGACCTGGTAGTGACCTCTCTGCGAAGTTGAGGATCTCTGTTTTTTCGTAGAAGAACAGGGTGGAAAGTCTCTGCTCTGCGAAGTAGAGCACCTGTGCAATCTTGTAACAGGGAATCATGAAGAGGGGTGATAGCGACTGCTCTGTGAAATAAAGATATCTTTGAGAGCGGGTATCAGGGGGCTATAACAGGGAGGGGATAGTGGTGAGATGCTTTCAAAGAGGTCTCCGTTTAAAGTAGACCTTCCCCTGTCAGTTGTTAGAAGTGTATCATGAGAGGGAGTGTTGGTGGTAGCTGCCCTGTACGAGACCTTCCTCTGCGAAGCAGGGATATCACTTTCGGCTCGTATCAGGTGGGGTGAGAGAAGAATCACGACAGAGAGGTGTGGATGTAGCTGCCTCTATATGAGGCGTATGGCCGGCCTGCGAAGTAAGGCTTCACCGTTCCTATCTCAAACGTCCTCGTATTTCCTTCGAGAAGCTTCTGCAAACATAGAAATTATGTTAGACATTCACACATGTTTAAAAATATTTTAGTTGACTTTGATTTTAGTTAGTTAGAGTTGACTTCAGAGGTTAATGTTTTATGCTTTGAATGTGTTAGTTGTGAGTTGTGTACATGCAACCATAGATTTGAGATATGATTTCACAATTTTTTAGCATTATTTCGAATTACAAAATAGGATTAAAAAATGTTCACCTTCATTATTGTGAATTAACTATATTAAAGGTTCCTGCCGTCTTCAATCCAGTTTTAAACAGATGTTTAAATACGGCTAGTTTCTGAAACTATGTATATCCATTATCAAGTATAGATCTGTCATAAGGTTTCTTCAGAAATTGTCATCGTCATTCTTGTGGTAATAAATAACACATAATTTACAGAAACACTTAACACACAAATTAAACATTTGAAATAGTTGGCGGGGCCACATAGGAAAAGTTGACTATGCAGATGACCACGACTCTATAGTCGAGCAGTCGCGTGATGATGAATACATATTTCTCGAAACAAGTTGCATCTAAACGACCGTCAAAAACTGGATTAAAGACGGCAGGTAAAGTAATCTTTAATCTAGAAAATAGCATTAGTTAATAGAATTGTTATTTATACTCGTATATTAAGTTAAGAGTGAAAAGTCCGTCTTTATCGCTCGGGCTTAGTTACCACCCGACGCGTAGTATAGCGTGTTAATTTACAGAGAGCTATAAAGACAATTTTCACGCGAATTTCATACAACATTTTTCCTACAACTGTATAAAAATTTATATTTTAAGAGAATAAATTCTCTCATCCATTACAGAATAGCTGAAACAGATGTTTGTATATTGCCAGTTTTACCAACATAATTTTACGTTTTTTACGTTTGATTTAATAGTCTGCTATGCAATTACCAGTCTCATTCTCAGTTTAAATTGGTATTCCTGAATTAAAAGTATGAACAACTTAAATGTATGATAAATTACACCACTGGGCTAGTAAAATGTGTACAGTTTAATACTTTGTCATTCTTTTGGGTTGGAAACACTGGAGTACGAGAAATAAATGACTTCAATAGCAGTGTGAAAAGTAAATGACTCTTTGAAAAGTTATTTATTTTTCGCTCGCTCACCCATAAACGGCAGTTTTACGATTGCATTATAGAGCATAAACTTACACTTGTGACAACAGTTGTAGGAAAATATAATTATACTGTCAAAATAGTTTCATTATCATCCTCGGTTTATAGATGTATGCATGGTCCATTATTATACTTATGAAATTAATGTTTTCAAATGTGTAAAATTAGGTCTAGCCATACTTGCTCTTCTGCTTAGCTTTGATCAGTAAAAATATCAATGTAACATAAGTTTTTAAATTGAGTGTCCTCGATTTCGGTGCAAGAGTGTATGAAATAAATTTGTTTGTTTACATTCACCCCATTCTAGAATGCCTCCTTCTGAACCAACCTTGTCTTTTTTCGCCTTGGTTGATGTTTTCCGGACGTGTGACTTCCTCCGGGCATGATGGTGGTGGTTGTGATGTCTCAGGACGTTGTGGCTAAGACCTTCTTCCTCTGTGGTATCGTTCGATGTGGACTTGCTCACCAATGCCTTCGACCTGTGATCCTGTGTGGTTGAACTCAACAAATTGATAATTTTATAGTTATCTCCCGCTTCCTTCCCTGTGGAGGCTTCGCTGTTTCTTGTTTCATCGAAAGAGTTCGTCACTTTTAATACTGCAGGTTTTGGCGAAGTCGGTACCTCTTCGTTTGACACCGGATCAGAATTCTCAATTTCACTGTCACTTCGCTTCCTGTAAAACAAAATTCTAATTATTTATTTACGTTCCAAAATGTAAATAAGCATTTGAAAAAATACAAGGTGTCCCATAAGTGAAGTGCCAAACTCTAGGGAAATGATGTATGTGTCCAAGTAAAGGGGAAACAATAACAATATTTTTTCCAAAAACGCTTTTTTACCAGACATCTTATCTTCGAAATTCATCAACCGATTTTCATAAAACTCAGTAAATATGTTTAAAAAAACAGTAGGAAAAATTTTTGTATTTACTTCCCTGTGGGAAATAGGTTAGATCATGGGTATGCCTAATTGGAATGTTTTCAGTTCATATAAACAGGTGTTCTTATTCTTTTATATTGAAAATTCAATACAATATCTCTGGTAGTTTCTATGGAAACTTGTTACATGTTTTCCAGCTTACAAATCACCAACACCCCCCAAGGCAGATAAGACATATCCAAGTCAAAAAATGAACTTGGTCCAATTTGAAATTACAAAGTAGAGGTCATTTTAAACTTTTAATTTACATTGATGGAAAAATGGTAAACGTTTTAAATGGCCACCCTTGTGAAATTCAAAATTGGACCAAAAATAAAAAGGTTCTTCTTAATTAAAGCCTACAATGTTTAGAACATCCTTGGATTTTAATCAACACAAACTAACAATAATTTTCATTCTGAATAATAAGTGAAATTTGTTTATTTTGCAAATACTACCTCTCATTCTCAACTTAACCTATTTTAACGTTTGAGAATGCAAATAAGAGCCACATAGATCTCAAAATAACGAGTAAAAATATTATATAACAATATAAATTATGAAACAACTAGGTACATGTGTCCCTGAGTACATGTATCTCATAATAAGTGGAGCACTTTATAGATTAAACATTTCATGTAGGTAAAGAATACAATTTTTTTAAATTTGAATAGATATTCTGTTCGTTAAATCCATATACAATGCGATGGATAAAAATATATATTTAGCTTCATATGGTTGAGATCCAACCATTTATGCATAAAAATCATAGTTTATATGTTTATCATGGCAGCTAACCTGCATACTCTTTTCCCATATTAATCATATAGAGATTATGTAATCTCCTTTACTTGTGGACATATGTTAATGAAACTTGGTATTAATGGTCAAAATATAAATGGTTTACGCTAGAAATACCTACATTAAGCATTCCTCACAGCAGCAAACCTGCGTACTCTTTCCCATGTTAAGCTTATAGAGAATAGCCAAAACTTGTCATATATTATTATAATTATGTTATTGATTTGGAAATTCCCTGAGTATGCAGGTCTATTGTGACGGGGCTATTTAGGCTTAGATTTAAAGCATTTAAATATTCTGCATCAATAACATGCATATACAGTTTCAATCGAATGGGGTTTTCGGCGTTTATGTACTCTAAATGAAAGAAAATGTTTACCCCGGCCCGGTAATATTTTTGACTGTGGTTAAATCTTGCTATAGGAAATTTGCTAGGATAATGTAAGAAAAAAAAATTTAACCAGACTTTTGGACCTGTGTGTGAATGGAGATGGAGATAGAGATACAATAAAGAGTTAAGGATTCATAACAGAGATTATGATATTATAGCACATTTTATTAAGATCATCCGGAAATGTTGTAGAGAGGGACCAAGGGACATTGTTAAAGAAGGTAGGAGAGGGACAGCCTAATGGAAGAAGACCTCCAGGAAGGCCTAGAGGGACACAGATGAAGACGAGCAAGAACAAATGAGACATAAGACCGGGAGAGATGGAAGTCAATTGTTGACGAGGCCAACCCTCTACTAGGGCTCTACTCTAAGAGTAATGTAAGTAGATTTATTTATTTCAAATAACGTTTTTCTTCACTCGCTTGGAAGGAGAGGAATAAACTTTTCAAACTTTGTTCTTATAACTTGAGACAGTTCCTTGCCTGATTTGGACGTTGGAAGGTGGTTCGGTTGGGTCAGCGCGGCAGTATAGTTCCAGCATTGCCGGGGTACAACTTCGCCGACAACACTCTTCCACTATCCCACGCCGGAATCTTCTTGCATTGCTTCCTGCAACACAAAAAAACTTATCAAATTAACAGATAGATGTAGATAGAATGCCTAGATTTATTGTGCCATAGAATTTAACACCCGAAAATGTTTTATGTGTCTAAGATATATTTGTATGTAGATACGGGCAGGGTTCCTCTAAAAACAAGGTACGATATTGTAGGTCAACCACAAAAATACTACAACTTATCACGAGGTAGATTTTATCAGAACACAAATCCATCCATGCGACAGATCTTAGTAGAAGGGACAAACAAACATTCACGAACACAATACTTTTGACAAACACATTTAACTTTAACGCTCCAAGAATTTTAATTAATTACGTCATAAAACCAGTAGCATTGAATCTGTTAAGTCTTGGTTGATGATTCTAAATATAGAATTAGTTGAACGTATTTTGAAATCCTGCAAGTAAATTTTCTTTATTGCGTAAATAAGAAGGGTTATTATTAGATTTGTTACTTGTATTCTTGTTAAACAACCAGATTTTTAAGCTTAAGAATTTATAATTCATTGAAAATTCAATTTATAATGAAATAATTTTATGGAAAACAGAGTTTTAATGTTTGTATAGAGAGTAATTAATTAAGTAAGTATATAATTTTTTTATAAAAAAAATATCATTAAGTTAAGAGGATCGAAATTAATTGTCGGACGCATGGATGCCTAAGGAGGGTGTTTTCAGTTTCTCTTAACGGCTGTCGTCATAACTATAAGATGTTACTTGCGTTATACTTTTTGCGTCTGGTAAATTGATGTCCATGTCAAAACGTTAACTTAAACGAAGGATAAAGACTTTTGAGGATTCAAAGCAAATTTATTGTAAGATCTAGGTCAACAACGATTCCATACTGACCTTCCGGTTTGAAAGCAAAGTTGTATCCACGACCAGAGCAAATGAGGGACAGCATATCGGCCAACTTGTCGCCACAAACTTGACTCTGGCGCGCGTCGTAACTTCGCCAAGGAGCAGAGTGTGATAGGACTACACAGCTACAGAGAACGGCTACCACCAGCTGTTGTCTCATCTGTAACAGACGTCAATTAGGCATATCAGTGATGCTACGAAGACGTCTCTCGGTCAAAATGAACCCACATTATGGTATCCTTTACTACTCCTCGCAGTAGAAACGTCCTTACCCACTATAGTAAAAGTTACCTGCTTCTTTTGGTTCAATGCTGCCACTCGTATGCTTTCGGGGAGCTGAATTTTAGTTTTGGCCACCTCGACGGCTGATTAATAAACGTAATATATATAAACATTGTAATTATTTTTTATTTGGCCAACATATAAATACGTGACTTTTAATCAGACAGAAAATAAAAATATCATTATATAATCCCCCAAAACCGAAACTATTAATGTGGCGAATAAAGCTGATAATTTTGTACAGCACATATTTACTTCATAGTTTTACATTAATAAATGATTCAGATGGCATTGGATAGTAAAGCATATTGATAATGGAAAGTAAACAATCAGCTGTAGCTAAGAAATCTAAATCTGTACCTAAGTTTTAATTGTAGAAAATTTGTAAACAAACTTACTTTCCATAAGGTTAACATTAGAAATTTAAAACGCCATAAAATGGAAACTTATGGGGGGTTTTTGAAAATATTTTTCACTAAAACCTTCCCGGACACATATAGAGCAACTTCCTAAAATTTCATGGCGATCGGATGAGTAGTTTGGCAACGCATAAAGGAAATACATACATACATTAAATTTTATTTATAGAGATGAGGAAATTTAATTTTCTCTATTTCACTAACTACTTTTAGTTTGCAGAAATCAATTTACGAAGCACTACATTAAATGAAATTTATGCAAGAGCTATTACTTTTTAATTAAAAGTTAAAGCGACGTAAAATAAAGTAGATGAGATTGACTTGATCTCAGAAAAGTTAATTGAAAGTCACTCCGATGGAGTATTTTTGTTTACACCAGAGAAGAACTTAAATGACATTCTTACGTAATGCAAATTATGACAAATAACAAATAATTTATTCAGAAACAACGTTGAATCAGTCATTAAATACATTTATCCACTTAAACTAAGAATATATATTTATATTAACACTTACTATTCTGAATAATACAAATAACTTCTCAATTTATGTTTTAAAAATTTACCATAATATGATATATGTACTAATCAATACTGCAATAGGCTGTTTTTACAAAAATGTACTCTTTAAGTTACGTTTGAAAATTTTAATGTTTGATTCTGTTTGCAGTTTAGGTGGAAGATGGTTGAACAACGAGATTTCTGAGTAAAGAGTGTGTTTTAATGTGGTTTTGTAAACCGGTATTTTTAAAGAAAACATCTGTTATACCGATGTATTTGTTTAAAGCAATCAAAATATGATGGATTTCGCTTGTATTGAGAAGGTAGATGGATGGGAAAATTAAAATACTATTGTACATGAATGAAGGATGGCAAGGATTCCTCACAGCAGCAAACCTTCACACTCTTTCCCATGTTAATCTTATGGAGAATATGCAAATAATTCTCATGTTTATGGACAAATTTCAATAAAACTTGTTATATTATTGATTTGGAAATTCGCTGAGTACGTAGGTCTGCTGCGACGGGGGTATTTTAGATTCATCCTTGTCGCAGAGAGGTGAGGTATGAAATCACAGATTGCATGAAACTGAATTGGTGTCAGCTGTTTGAAGCCATGATGAAGTAATGGGCACAAATGGCCAGTAATAGACAGGTCACGTGACCTTTGGCCTACTACCTATTGGACGGCGCCATATGGCATCTATACAGGAGACACCTAGATCAAGTTGAGGTCAATCCATTATTAAATTTGTAATGAAATAAAATATCAATTTTCATGTTTATTAAATACCCCCGTCACAGCAGACCTGCGTCCTCAGCGAATTTCCAAAAAAATAATATAAAAATAATATATGACAAGTTTAAAAAAAATCTGTCCATAAACATGAGAATTATTTGCCTATTCTCCATAAGATTAACATGGCAAAGAGTGTGCAGGTTGGCTGCTGTGAGGAACACTGAAATTAGGCATTGCTACCATAAATCATTTTTATCTTAACATTTATACCAACTTTCATCAACATCTGTCCATAAATAAAGGAGTTTGCCTATTACCTATATGATTATTATGGGAAAAGAGTATGCAGGTTTGCTGCCATGATAAACACATAAACTATGATTTTTAAGCGTAAATGGATAGATCTCAACCACATGAAGCTAAATATCAAGTTTTATCCAAAAATATTCATTAGTATGGGATATATTAATTTGTCTCCATCTTCCATAAGATTAACATTGGAGCCCCACAATACAACGTACTGTGTTTAGATTTTTTAATATCTCGGTAACCGTTGGAGATAGAGAAAAACTTTAAGAAATTTAATTGTGTAGTTTTTTAAGCTGATTCTAATGGTGAAATAATATAAAATTAGAAATTTTTAAAAATTGCATGTGGAAAACGCAAAAAACAACATTTTGGGGTACAAACCCCCCAAACTACCCGTTCCCATTGACCGATATGTCTGGTTTACGAACTCGTCCGAGCATTTGTAGGAATTGTCTCTACCAAATTTGGTCTTGATTGGACCATTTTTACGAGAGTTATCGTGTTCACAGGCACACACACACACACACACACACACATATATATATATAAATTTTAACGACTATTGTTTTTGGACTCTGGGCACCTAAAGAAGAAAAAATAACATGGTCCCGGGCTTAAGTCTCACCATGAGACCTACGGTAATAGCTTCTTCCCTATGGGAAATTCGCTAAAAAACTAGCGTCTCTCGTCTCAGGTTGCTACCTACGATGAACAAAACAGATTAATCAGGTTTAGATTCACTGGCAAATATAACAACTCGACTCTGCACCCTTCAATGTCCTCTGAGGCCCTTAGGACGAATTTGCACCAAACTTCACAGAAACCATACTCGAATCGTGCTTAATAATGGCGGTTTTGGTGTCTACGGTGAATATACATATACTTCCTATTTCATGTATTTCCTAATTCCTGGAAAATAGCTTGTATTCCCTTGTAAAAGCTAAGTTTAACGATTAAACAATTTAACTTAATATATTGACATGGATATGTGTTATATCTGGGGGTGTTTTAGCAATTCGTAAGACAAAAATTTGAAACATAAGAAAGCAATTTAGATGGACTGAAAAACTCTCCTTTAGACATATGCATGATATAACCTATTTTCCACAGTTAAGTAAAGACAATCTTTATTTTAGCCTCACTGGTTATTATACAATTTTTCTTTTGAATCGTACTGTTTATTAAATGCACATTAAGATATACATTATTTTTTGTGATATATGATAAATTATTGGTACCTGCATAATCTTTTCCATGTTAATTTTATGGATAATATGCAAACCGTCTTTTTATTGACATATTCATCAAACTTGTCATTCGGATACATGTATTATCCTTATATATTATTATATATATAATATATATATATATATATATATTATTATATATATATATTCCTATATATGAAACTTAGGACGTTTATGGGGCGTAGCCCTAGGGGATCTTAAGGGAACTAATATGAATTGAACATTCCCATATGAATTGACTGGGACGGTGGCGACGTCCTGTAATCCAGCTACTTGGAGGTCACGAATTGTGGATAGTTGTGAGAGATGGTCGGTGGATGTGGTGTTCTCTTGTG
This sequence comes from Nephotettix cincticeps, assembly GCA_023375725.1. Lineage (NCBI taxonomy): Eukaryota > Metazoa > Arthropoda > Insecta > Hemiptera > Cicadellidae > Nephotettix > Nephotettix cincticeps. The sequence continues at coordinate 12,080,062 of CM041789.1, read as the reverse complement.
TGGATCAACGTCCGCACTATTGAATACTGCGTTAATCCGCAAAAGACCATCCTCGTAATTAGACCAATTCGTAATTCAGAGGCCGTGGTTCGGATTCCACGTTAAACTGTAGGTCCATTAGCTGCCATCGGCTGTTGGGCTATTAATTAACAGTCCTGTCTAAGGAACATGTCAGCCTTAGTCAGTAACAAGACTACAAGATCGCGCCACAAACATCCTACATTCATCTCTCATTCATACTTGGCTTAAAATACCTACCTGGGTAGGTCGCCATTTCAGTTAAAAGTATAAAGTATTATTATCGTCATATTATTGATTTGGAAATTCACTGAGTACGCAGGTCTGCTTCGACGGGGGTATTTAAAACTTACAAAAACTAGGGAATGTTACCTATTTAAAGTTGTAAGGTGTTTAGTTTACGTGATTACAGGATGGTTAACACCTAGAGTATTACTATTAGAACTTACGTCTGTTGAAGGTGTCAGTTTTCTTGATTGAAAGATAGGAATCTCTGAAGATATAATCTGCAAACAAAGGGAACAAGAATGAAGCATTGTTTTAATGCAAGTACTGTTGTATTAAAGTTCTCTGAAGGAAAAGTTTTAAACTGGGACTTTGAAAGACAACGATGAACTGTTTTAAATGTTCAGTAACTCAAGCATTTGTCTCCTTGAATTTTGTGAGATCCAAGTTGAGTTCAAAGGTTAGTTTACAGTTCATAGTCATTGTTTTCTTAACCCTCAAAGTGCTATGACTATTTAAATTTTGTTATTTTTATGCAAATCTTCATAAAATACCAAAAATACACAAAACATGCCCCCCCTTATAACCAGTAACCATAAAAGCAAAATAGGTGTCCACTGCAATCCCAATTTAGCCTACAAATGCCGTCAACTTCCACCCAAGCCGGTCACCGTTTATTTAAGGTGGGCCCTCCACTCCACTATACCACACATTTGCAAGCCAAATTGGGATTGCTCATGGTCGGGATTCGAACCCTCGTCCCTCCGAATGGCTTCAACTGTTGTACTCGTCAGCACAGCAGTCTAACCACTACACTACAAAGGACCACTGTCTGAGAAAGCACTTATTTGGCTATAAAAGCATACTCTGGCGGCAAAATAACGAACTCAAGCGTCAGAATAGGGAACTACAGAGTAGTTGCATGTATTAGCTCACAGATGGCAGCACCGTAACAGTAATTTTTTACTTCGATAGCGCTATACAATTGCACCTCGCTGACATCTCACAGTGAGATGTTAGCACCTGGAGGGTTAAATTGTTCATTGAATGGATATTATTAATGTGATCGCACGCAGTACGCTGGCGTGAGAGAAGTGAATTTCATAAAATTTATTACATCATTCCCATCATAATAATCGAATAGTACTGAACATGCAGGTTTGCTACAATGTGGGTCGTGTGTTTATTTTAAGGCTGTTCACCAAGTAAAAATACATAACAAATTTTGTCCAATTATGTCTATAGCTTAGGTAGTTATACCAACTCATCCATTCTTCACATGAACTATAATGAATACATAGGTTTGCTGCCGTAAGAATCATCAAAGTTTGGGGGTTTTATGGATGTATTAATAAATTTTAACTTAACAGAGAGAAACATCCAGTTTTCAAATTAAATTCAATATTATTTTTAAAACATTTATAATTATTGATTTTAAACTTGTTTCAAATTTGTAGATAATTGATATTGTATATAACTCTGAAGATACTTACCGTATAAGGAAATATTTCGTGAGAATTGTATGGAAATTTCTGGATAGAACCAGCCGAACCCTGGAATTTTGCGGATTTTAGTTTTTGACTGAAACAAAAAACAAAAATTGCAGTTATTCGTGAGTTAAGAATTTTGGTTTTTCGAATACATTCATTTTGGGCAAACCGAACCAAAAAATGTACAGGTTCGCAGCTGTTTGTAAACTATTAATTAGAAATTTTAGCTAGCACAAATTTTTCAATATATATAAACAGGGATATTAGATTTATTTATGATACATGTCTCTAATTATTTTGAATTTTACGAACACATTACTAACCTTAATTTTAAAAAAACACCGACATTTTTTAAGTAATTCTTGGCATTTCCTTTAAAACTATCCCAATATCTTTGGAATTAATTATATCAATAGTTGTTAAATATTCTAGTAGGAGAAACCCTAGTTTTAAGTGATTACCTAAGAACTAGATTTAAATTAAAAGTTCTAGCTTTAGACATTCTTTCTTCTACATTAAATAGGGTAATATTGTAAGGTCTATTATTTAGATCACTTAAGGAGAGAATGTGTCAGTCCCATAATAGCGTCTGTTAATGTCTGTTACAAGATAATCAAAGCACCTTTACACTTAAATTCACTTAAAATGTAAAATTGGTTTCGGAACCCTACTGCATAACCAGCCAGATGTGTTTTGATATATAAATAAATATCAATATTCTTTATGCCTTATAACTTAATTAGTGATTTATTTACAACTGACATACTACTACTGACTAAGACTGGCATGTTCCTTAGACAGAACTGTTAATTAGTAGCCCAACAGTAAATGGCATATTCAAAGGACCTGCATTCTAACGTGGAGTCCAAACCACTGCCTCTGAACTATGAAATAGTCGAATTATGAGGATAGCATTTGCGGATGGACTTAGTATTCTATATTGCAGAAGTTAATCCACACAAGAGTACACTACACCCACCGACCATCGCTCACAACTATCCACAATTCGTAACCTCCAATTAGATGGATTACAAGACACCCCACTGTCCCGATCAACTTTTAAATTCACCCGGAATGTACAAACAGGAGGGGTTTCCACCTCCAGAAACGTCTAGTTAAAAAACACGAACGTGTTGGAAGTCTCAAATAAGGTAATATTAGAATAACTCTCCCAGCATTTCCTCAGACAACCCATTGATTATTTGAAATAACACTCAAAGGAATTATTGTCACAATAGTTTTGATAAAAAAACTTGAGTCATAATATTTCCAAACAGATAATCCACTAAAATTTAAAAAAATTCATCACAATCATTATTTTTCATCTATATCAGAAAAACAGAACATTTACCATCTCTAACATCTTCTCTGCTGTGGCAAACGATACCGTTTCCTATCTACTTTTCTTATGCCTTGTTTCTCGTAATTGGTGACAGCTGATTGTGTAAGGTTAGTTGTTGTAACTTGCAATACCGGATTGCACCGATAGATAGCGCTATCTGTGTTGACGTGGGGAGGGGGGGCAGCGTGCCGACACAGACACGCGTTGCCCAACGCTAGTCTTGACACAGTTTGATCTGTGGCGGGATGTGTAGCCCTAGATATCCTGCACAGTTCTTATCAGTGTGGGTCAGGGTCAATGTTTTAATATACAGGGTGGTTTTAAAGTCCATTTCCTCCTTACATTTTGTCAAACAATGGGATACATTAAATCTAAATATATAAAACAAAGTCGTGTTAGTTACACGCATTATAACTCGAGAATTTTAATGATCTTTGATTTAGTTTGGTTCGGATTCGTCTCCGGTCATACTTTAGGCATATTCGGTTTTCATATATTAAATTAGTTTCCATTTTATAGCGTTTTAAATTTCTAATGTTAACCTTATGGGGAATAAGTTTGTTTACAAATTTGCTAAAATCAAAACATTTGATTTCTTAAAACAGCTGTTGGTTTACTCTCCGTTAGGAATATGCTTTACTATCCAATGCCATATGAATCATTCATTAATGTAAAACTAATAAGTAAATATGTGCTGTATAAAATGAACGGCATTATTGGCCACGATAATAGGTTACGGCTTTTGGGAAGTATGTACTGTATTTATTTTTTTTTTAATTTTCTGTATGATTAAAAGTCACGTGTTTATATGTTTGCCAAATAAAATAATTACAATGTTTATACATATTAGGTTTATTATAATAATCAGCTGTTGAATATTTAAAGCTTTCACTTGAAGCCGCAATGCTATTTGACTTTAGAACATAGCCAATCTTAAAGTTAACATGTATTTTCTGTTAGGCGTTACGAAGTTCGCCGGGTCAGCTAGTAGGTATATAAACCTAACGTTCGTAGTAGTTAAAAACGATGGGAGTTCTTTGAGGTCCAAAATGTAGGAGTCAACTTTAAAATTCTTTTTAAGAAGCTTGTCACCCGACATATCAAATAACACAGTTTTTCCACTTGACAATAATTTATTTATTTAGAAATTAGAAATAAATTGACCAGTTGTTAGGTTTCAGATAAAAATAAGAATGATGGGTTATGAATGACATACCTTTAAGTCTACTAAAATGTTTTAAATGTTACCTTACTTCTTGGCAGTAATGTAAGCTGATTGTGAATTCAATCTGTACACTACGTAGGACGACTGGGTAAATAATGCGGCATGAATTCGTCATTATTATAATGTTATGTTGACTCCTACAACCTAGCCCTAGATATCTTAAAAACCGTTTTACCTGTTTTAAATATAATTTGGAGTAAAATACTTTTCAAAAACACTCACGAACACAATAGCAACCCTAAAATCTATTCCGTACCTGCTGTGGAGGATATCGGTTCTATAAGGAGAAGTAATATCATTGCAATCGAGAGAAAATATTCATAAGTATTCATAATTTAACACACTGTTAAGTTTGAGTCTAGTAAAGCGCAGCCTGAGTTTTCAAGAATAGTATACAATATACAGTACTCACCTACTAAAGGATGTTGCAGAAATAAATGTGAATTTGATAACATTTAAAACATTGATTGAATTTTGGATGAAGAAGTAGATTGAAGTTGAGTAGTAGCCTTTATTTAGATTAGCTGGTTTCTTTTTAAAATTAAATTTTTTTAACCAGTCTTCACAAAAATAGATTTTATTTAATATTGTAGTTTGTGATGACAATCTTCAAAAATATTCTAATAATTATGCATGGAAATTTAAGTGAAAAAAATTTGAGTAGTGTTCTTTGTTTGGAATAAAAGATTTTGTAAAAGAATAAAAAATTGATTTTATGTATATAAATTTTCTTTGAAGCCTACGTTGACGAGTCAAAACAAATAACTAATTATCTCGCAAAAATCAAATTCATGTATATTGATTTGCAATCAACATTTGGTTATAGTTCGGTGCATGAAGGACAGATGGCGCTGTGTGCGCTGACAAGGGCCGTTGCACGTCTATCACGTGATTACTCTGTGATCTATTATAGGTTGCGCAACAATTGCAGTCTGAGTCGAGCGATTAGATTGGTCGATTGGTCGGTTGTGAAGCGATGTTCGCCGGCGGGCTGCCTTTGTTATCGGATTGTCAATGATGATATCGCTGTGGGAGGCGACACCCACGAGTGCATTGCGCTGGTCAGGGATTCAGATTAGTGGGACGGCTATTGTATTGTCTAAAGCCCATTTAATCGTGTGTGTGTGTGTGTGTGTGTGTGTGTGTGCGCGCGTGCGTTCGTGCGTGCGTGTTCAAGTTCAAACATCTTTATTCAAAAAATATTTAAATACATTACATTATCCCATGTGCCACATAGAGCACGCGCGGGACAGAAAATATACAATTTTTATTACATTTTAAATTTCAAATTGAGTCAGCAATTCTACTTATCCTCTGAAAAATCATTTTGTCCAAAACCATGCTTATAGTTTTTTCTAGCAATTGTTCATCATTTCACAGCCACTTGTATCTCGCTGCGATCACAAATAAACACAAACTTGGTCATACTAGCAAATAAATTGCAATTTCTAGCAACTTATAGAGTAAAATATATATATCATGCATATTTTAGTCTATAAGTTGCTAGAAATTGCTATTACCTTTGTGTGTGTGTGTGTGTGTGTGTGTGTGTGTGTGTGTGTGTGTGTGTGTGTGTTTACACAGGCAAGACAACTTTTTTCAGAAATGTTCCGTCGTTTGTGTAATTTTCAGACGACGTTAATTTGTCTGACTACACGATTACATGCATGTAAAAGCCTCAAATCAACTCAATAACTTTATTGATTTACCAACATATTTTGAGGTAGGCCCTAAATCATTTTTAAATCATGTCCAACAACAACAAATATTTTTTGGTAAACTCTCCTTCAAAAACAGCTGTTGTGAGCAAAAGTTGTTATTTTTCTTCCTAAAACTAAACCTATTATTATGATTAGTTTTGGGTCCTAGGCCGCAAAAGATCATTGTTGATGATAATTTTGCTCGATGATAGCATCATTAACACTGACATAACCTAAACAACCAATCAGGAACTAAGAAATATCAACTACAACGTAAGTAACATAACAGCTGATAAGTCTAAAGGCACAAAAATGGTATGGTAATGGAATTGATAGTAAATCAGGTAATAATTTATTTTTTACGAGTTTTGCAGTATTACAAAACATATCCATCACACGGCCCAAAATTGGCTTATATATATATATTGCTCGTATTATACTATTGGATAATAACTTAATTTCTATTTTATTATGGACATTTTCCATCACGATAAATAAAACAATCATATTTAAATATTTAAAATAAATAATTTTCACTGGTCATTTGAAGGTTCGATGTAAACCTAAGACTCTAAACTGTAAAATAAATGTACCAAAACTGGCTGCCGTAAATTCTTTACCACAGGGGAAATGATTTTCAACAAAATTTCTCTGACAATATGTGAGACAAGAGTGGTGATGTGAGAATAAATATGAACAATCCATTAATGTCCAGCTTTAAATGTATCTGACGAAAACATTTTTGAAATCAAAACTAACACGTAGAGTCGTTACTTTTCAGTTTCAGTTTGTATCATTCGGAATTTTAGTATAAATGGGTTTTATAATTGTTTATATTTACTTTAAACTGATATGACTTATTATAAACTTGTTTATATTATATTATATTATATAAATGGCAACTTACCCAGGTAGGTATTTTGAGCCAAGTATGAATGAGAAATGAGTGTAAGATGATTGTGGCGCGATCTTGTAGTCTTGTTACTGACTAAGGGTGACACGTTTCTTAGAGAGGACTGTTTATTAATAGCCCAACAGCCGATGGCAACTAAGAGATCACAGTTTAACGTGGAATACGAACCACGGCCTCTGAATTACGAATTGGTTTAATAATGAGGATAGTTTTTGTGGATTAACGTAGTATTCAATAGTGAGGACTTTAATCTACACAACACTACACCCACCGACCATCGCAAGTATACCAAGTACCCTTAAAAATAATTTTTATTTTTCGACTTGTTCCGGGCATAATCCCATTATCAAGAAACATTCATACACAAATTATTCTGATAAGATTAATATTTAAATGTAAATAAATAAAGTATGATAATTGAATTTTCTCTGTGTCTGAATTGGTGGTTGCAGGTTTTATTTCTTTCTGGTACGATTTTTTTCATACATTGGTATCTAAATGCCTTTGAGAAAGAAGGTGTTAATTTCTCAGTAAACGTGTATTGAAAGCTGTAGTTAAACTATCCAACACTTTTCAAACAATCACAATTAAATGGAATCAACGCGATCAAATGTCTGGGGTTTATTTCAAATCTTCCAATGTACAGGGTACATTTAATATTTAAGTAGCCCACCCCCGAAAACATCACGAAAATGGAGGTCGAGTGAGGGGCCTGAAACCTTCTCCGGTAATGCGTGTATTTTTATGGTGAGCCTGTATTTTACCGAAATAAAATATTTTGATGCCAAAAAGTTAATACGTTTCAAGAATAATATAAGTGTTCAAAACTTTGGGGCACCTTTCGTAACTGTTAGCCCTCCTTCATAAAGAAAGTACGGCCCGTATATTTTATTAAATTACATGTTTTTGTGAATTGTAAAATGTAAAAAAATGAAAAAAATGTTTAAAAATACTGGAGTTATAACGATTTTAAAATTGTCTGGTTTATTTGCCGTACTTTGTATTTAGCCTTTAGTTGGCTGGAGTTTTCGTATTTTAGGGTTATTTTTATTCTAGTCCAAAAATAACATTGATGAAAATAATTAGGTGCTGTAATGTATTTTTAGTTAGTTGTATGATTCCGAATGAAAGCTATGAAAGGTCGAAACCTTACCTTACAGTGCAGCCAGTTTTTTCCATTTTAGCGAATCTCCCATAGGGAAGAAGATATTACCGTAGGTCTCATCTTCAGGTAAGACTTAATCCCGGGTCCATGTTATTTTCTATGTTCTATGTTATTTTTCTATTTATTATCGTCTTTAGGTGCCCAGAGTCCAAAAACAATAGTCGTTAAAATTTATATATATATATATATATGTGTGTGTGTGTGTGTTTGTGTGTGTGTGTGTGTGTGTGTGTGTGTGTGTGTGTGTGTGTGTGTGTGTGTGTGTGTGTGTGTGTGTGTGTGTGTGTGTGAACACGATAACTCTCGTAAAAATGGTCCGATTGAGACAAAATTTAGTAGAGACGTGTATTCCTACAAATGCTCGGACGAGTTCGTAAACCAGACATATCTGGTCCCCCAGATATACCCCAAAATGAGGTTTTTTGCATTTTTCACATGTAATTTTGAAAATATTAATCAATATTTTTGGATAAAACTTGATTTTTAGCTTCAAGTGGTTGAGATCTATACATTTATGCTTAAAAATCATAGTTTATGTGTTTATCATGGCAGCAAACCTGCATACTCTTTTCCCATATTAATCATATAGGGAATAGGCAAACTCCTTTATTTATGGACAGATGTTGATGAAAGTTGGTATAAATGTTAAGATAAAAATTATTCATGGTAGAAATGACTTCTTTCAGTGTTCCTCACAGCAGCTAACCTGCACAACCCTTCCTATGTTAATCTAATGGAGAATAGGCAAATAAGTCTCATGTTTATGGAAATATTTTTATTAAACTTGTCACATATTAAATTATTGATTTGGAAATTCGTTGAGTACGCAGGTCTGCTGCGACGGGGGTATTATTAGCCGTTATCAGTTTCATAAGAATCATAAGTGAATAAGCATAAGAACAGTTCATAAGAACAGTTCAGCAATACTACAAAGTTTTGTAGAATCATATGGGATTTCCAGGTTATCTTTCCGAAAAACAATTTGTTTTCCTACTGTACAATTTAGAAAGGAGCATCACCTTGACAGAAAACCTACTTATGATAATGAAACCCCTGAAATTTGAAATATTGAGGTTGTCGTCCACGCTTTGCGTATGAAAGGATGTATTTATTGACTAATTTGCATGAAGACAAACGATGTTTAGAATCTGTGAGCTATTTTTAGGAGTTAGGAAGTGTCTTGACATGGCTCTGTTTGTAGAGACATGGTTTGGCACAACTACAGTCACTATGTCATGCGTCATAGAAGTGAAGTGCAAGATATACAGAAAAGGTTTATAGTAACTGAGTTAGATGAAAGGTATGATATAGACTGCATCGTATTCGACGTTACGCCTAAGGTCCCCCAATTTTTCGGGACAGGCCGTTTTTCAGAATTAGACTTTTACAATACCATGTGAGGATATTTCCATTCCTCGTACTGATAGAGAGAAGTAAATCTTAAACAGTATTGAAATGGCAACCTGTGCAAAGTATTTTAAGCCAAGTATAAATGAGATATAATTGAAAAATGATTGTGGCGCGATCTTGTAGTATTGTTACTGACTAAGGCTGACATGATCCTTAGGCAGAACTGTTAATTAATAGCCCAACACTCAATGGCTTATTGGAACTACATTTTAACGTGTCCGAACCACTGCCAATTAATTACGAACTAGTCTAATTGTGATGATGGCAATTGCGGATATGCTTATTATTCAATAGTGCGGACGTTAATCCACTCCAGAGAATATCCCATCCACCGACCATCGCTCATAACTATCCACAATTCGCGACCTCCAAGTAGCTGGATTACAGGACACCGCCACCGTCCCAGTATAAACAGTTTGTCTTTGTGTTAACTGATTGGAATGAGTTGATAGAAAATGCGACAGTTCTATCACTCTTTTTGCTATCACTTTTCCTCAGAACTGTCCATCAAGTCATGTGCCGGCTCACTAGCTCAATACGTATCACACAAACATCTCTATGTGGGTGGTCTTCTTAAATAGCTTTAGCACTGTGATCACCCCAATGAGGAAAGCCCTAGTCGCGTAGTTATCTATGGTCAAATAAAATTAAACCATTTATTCGGCATTAGGTACGATGAAATACAATAGAAAATTTCCTAAAACTAAGTCCATGCACAAAATAAAATAGGCTACAAATTCAATGCAGAAGCAACTGATAAAATACATTCTCATACAACGTGCGGTATTTACCTTGGGCAGGTTTACTTGTTAGGGTTTCAAGTGAAAAATATGAAATGACGTAATCCGTCAGACCAAAATTTGAAACGGAAGTGACGTCATATGGTTATAAAGATTAGGGGGGTTCTGTTGGGACATATCCATGATCAAAGCTATTTTTCTCCAAAGAATTAAATACATTTCTTAACGATTTCTTAGCCTTCTAAACGCTGTTTGGAAAACTCATAGTAGGCTGTCCTAACATACTCAGGTTTAAGTTCGTTGGACAGCTTTTGGAGAAGGGTTCCTTTCATCAGGGGGGCCCGCGTTTCTCTGCGTTCAGCAGGAACGCCCAGTGTATGGTAAATGCCACTGCCGCTCTTGCATGGAAATTTGTTGTTGGGGAATTTTCGTCTCCTGCAATTGACAAAATTTTGCTGATTGGCGATAGGTTTTATGTTGAATTCCGTCAAATGAACAATGTTGTCCATCGATATTTATTTCCCGAGGATCTTCATAGAGAAATTACCGTCAATAACTGTACTCTAATTATTGAGGAAGTAATGTGGGTGCACAATGGGCTGTATCCCACCACATTGACAGCGTTGTGAACGATTTGAGTGTGGAGCTAGGGAACACTTTGACCTCCTATAGTACACATGGTGGCTTTCTCTTCACCGGCCAACTCATTGCTGTTGCGTTCTGGCGGTTCCAAGGGAAATTCTACTTGTTCGCACGCTGTCTATGAGCTGCGACGGCAAGACGTGAATGAAGGAAATAACAAAGCACGTATTTTTTTGTGGGAATCTATTTCTTCTTTGGCGACTCTGCTGTTAGTTAATGCAGCTTTAGATGGGGGTGTGGGGCAGTTCTGTATTACAGAAACAAAATTCTCCCAAAATTATTTTCCCCACACTCTTATCCCTCCATCCAATGTCCCTGAAGATCCTCAAAATACCGAAATGATATTTACAAATTCTATCTTGAAAAAAGGTAGGTCTAAGAAGGTCAAGCGGGGCCGGCCCAAGTCACTCCTCACTGACCGTGAGGAGCAAGTGAAACAGGCTAAAAAAATTCGTAGATTGAAATCGAGGAGAATTGAGAGAGAATGCAGAGAGATTTTCTCATGAGCACCTTTAAGTCAACATAGCAGCTGTTCAGAGTTATACTCAGCAACATCCGGAGGTACACAGGACCGCTGTGCGTAGCTATGATCTACGTAACCCTGCTGTCTCAGGACAGAGAGTTCAAATATTTCATTTGAAAAATCCAAAACTCTCTGAGCTGAGGCATTTGTCTGTTTCACTTGCTCGGCTTGTGGTCCGTCATGGCCCAATGCCGACGTGGAGATGTGATTTATTTGACCATATTACGGCCTATAAACTTAAAAATGTCAGTGATGCGAGTCCTTGATATAAAGGTGCGAAAATCGCACTACTGGGACTCTCGGGTGTATATTAGCATTACCTCCTCCTCCCCACAAAAACAATAATTATTATAAGTGTGGTAAAATAATTATAGATGAAAGAAAATCCGCCTTAAAAAAATCATAACATGTTTTAAACATGACGGTGTATTGCAGGGCTATAATAAGCTAAGGTGTAAACTAATAACCAATTATTGATAGAACGATTATTTATTTCACTGCATTAATTTGACCTGTTAGCTAGATATAAACACTCTAGTTCCTTCAATGCAGTAGAAATGTACAAAACATTGGGGTTTAACACACGGATAAACCCATCGCGTTGAGGTTTTGATGACGTAAGGAGTTGGCAGCACTGACTACTGTAGTTTCTATCCCCACACAGAGATCAGCTGACTGCTCAGTAATTTAGCCTACCTTGTGTTGCACATGCAGCTTCCCTGCTGCTTAAGCTAAACGTGTCTCACTTTATTATAATCACTTTAAATCCTAAATATTCTTATATCTTTTAATATATATCTAGAAGTACAGTGGGAAGGTTTTGACGCATATAATTCTATGGTTTGGTTACAGATTTTTGGAATTATTATATTAATTTTACTTTTGTTGCCTCTGAACACTTAGGATTTATAAAATTAGTTCAGTTTACCTTTTCTACAGTAGTCATATGGTTGCAGAAAGTTTCAGTTCACTGAGAAAACAATGCCGAACACAGAGTGGTTTTACTCACTTAATTACCCTATTAAAAAGTAGATCCAATTGTTCTGCCCGTGGAGCGGTAAAGGTTAAAATCTACCAAATTGAATTTTGTATCTGGGTCTCACTTATTTAAACATACTTACCGAGTTTTATAACGAACGGTTGAAAGTTTTAGAGAAAAAAATGTCGAATATGTGGTAAACGAAGTTATTTTTGGAAAACATTGTTGATTTTCTCTTTTTTTAACCAATATAACATTTTCGCTGAGGTTTCGCACTTCATTTTTGGACACTGTGACGTTTAAGTGTCATTGATGACATACGAGAACGGAAATAATCAACACATCCAAGGTTTACATCAATGTTCCGAACAATGAGTCGTTTAACCAGCATTAATGGGTCCACCTTAATAATAGATTATGATTGATGAAACCTAGGATTAGTTGTAGAAAATTACGTAACTATAGCTAGTTTCGTGTGGTTAATGATCTGTTCATGTTTGATCGACGAGTAGTTCCTTAAGCTGATTTGACATTTGTAACCGTCAACCAATCAGCTGACTGACAGACCATATGTTTACGTCGTGTTTAGTAAATATCTCGCGTGTGACCTTTGGTCATCAATCATCGCCCTGGAGGCCGAACGTAGAGCTGTTTTCTATCCTTGAATCGCTTAGTTGAACTTAGAGTTAATTATGTAAGTAACAGTATCCTCTCGATTCAGGATCAAATTTGTTTACCTCAAACTACGATCGATAGAGACTTGTGAAATAGTGTATTATATCAATACTGAACCCATGCTTATTCCTTACTAGCAGTAAGGCCGTCCTTTGTACGAGTTGTAGGATTTATTTTAAAGAAGAAAGATTACAATACCAAAATGTATACCTGAAATCCTAAACAAATCAGTACAAAGAAGATAAATCAATAACCAGCTTTATTATTTAGCATTACTTTACAATTAAATAGATTAGAACATTAATATTTATACCATTATTATAACTAAAATCAATTGGGTTAAAAATCAATGACCAATATAAACTAACAAATATTGATTCGACAGCTGTTTGTTTTTATTTCTATTAAATCTTTAAACTACAAAAACAGCTGATTATTACCAGTAGGTTATTCATTGAAAACTGAATCAAAATGCGAGTATATCGCGTAAAAGTGGGTTTTTAAATGCTCGTTATTTACTTTTCAAGGGGTGGCGGGCGATTTTAAGCATTTACAAACCTTCTCTGGAATGTAGAGAATACATGAAATAAGTTTCATTGTAATCAGTTCTCCCGTTTTTTCGGAGACGGCGGCGTAAAATGCCTCCTGGAGCGTCACAAACAGACAAATATTGAGATTAGACCGGTTTCGGCTTCTCTAACGCACGAAAAGTAAAAATAACTAAAACTGAATTATTCTGAGCAATGTACAGACAAAACTCTAATTGTATTTATATATATTGCCTTCCTGAAATGACGACGTAAGTTTAACGTTGGATTCACACCTCATTTTTTCTGTGAATTACGAACTAATCAAATTATGAGAATGTTTTTTTGAACATAGTATCCAATGCTGACGGAGTACAATACAACACTCGGAGGATCGTAAAATTAAAAAAAAATCCCACTCAAAAAGCAGAATTAAAACGTTGTATGAAAAAATAAAAGTATAACGAATAGCACACAAACGGTTAGATCCCAGATTGGCGCCAGGACTGGAACCTCTGAGCTATTTTTTATTTATTTTTTAAATTTTTTCCAAAAAAAGAATATACACATGGAGTTACATAATAGTGAAAAACATGGAAAATGTTCCTCTGCGTAGACTATAGATCTGTGCGCAGAGGAAGAGTCCATGACGGTATTGTTTTTTAGGTAACACAACACAGGTGCGCAACACTTAAGTTAACTCCCACTTCAAATTAATAATTATAAACAAAAATAAATAATGAATATAAACTAAACAGTAATGGCTGCAAAGAAAATAAACTATAAATTATGTAATAGTGGAATAAAATAACGTGTACAAATCAGTTACATATTATCAGAAACATCCGAAACCTTTCAAATCAGAGATAGTGATAAGGAAAGAAATGTAATCATGCATTCGTATACGGTGACCTTTATACGATGATAAAAGTAGGCTAGAAAGATGTCTAACATTGATAGTTTGTTGACAGTGGAAATATCAAATCATTAATATTTCTGAAAATATAAATTTAGATTAGATTAGATTATTGAAATGACGACCCTATCGCAAAAGTGTGAATGAGAAATTACTGTAAGATTATCGCTATGATTCGTTTACTAACACTGGAATAATTTAGGTTCTATGACATTTGCTATACTCTACGCTCTGCCGGCGTGCTGCGTACAATCTCGTTTTACTACTATTTATTTATTACACTTTTTTTAACAATTTGTAAACATAATTCAAAGGAAGTGTGTTTTGTACCCCTGAAAAAAGAGGAGATAAGATTTCGTCGAACCGCGTGTCTATACAAAGACTACAAGAATCACGAGGTGGACCTTTATACTTTGTACTTTTAACCGAAATGGCAATCTACCCAGATATTTTAAGTAAAGTATGAATGAGAAATGAGTTTAGGATGATTGTGGCCCGATCTTATAGTCTTGTACTGACTAAGACTGACATGTTCCTTAGACAGAACTGTTAACTAATAGCCCATCAGCCGATGGCAACTAAGGGACCTACAGTTTAACGTGGAATTCAAACTAGTTCCATAGTTTTTAGTTTCCATATTTTTGTATATTTTTTTATTTCAACAATCTAAAAATTCCACTGTATGATAATAATATTGTGTTTGGCACAATTAATTGTTAAAAAACATCAACTAGGTTTTTACACCTTAACAGTAAACAATACTTGGAAACCTTCCCGAAGGTCCTTTCTATGAAATGTATAAACAGACATCCTATATCCGATATATTCTAAGACGAGACTCTACAGGATAAGCTGTTTGTTGAAAGATAAAAAGAAATACAGCTCTAAGTAAACTGATACACGCTTTATGGATTTAGGTTGACGAAGGATTTTATGAAAGTATTATGTACATCAAAGTAAAATTGTTTTTTAGGTATCCATGGTATGGCAGGTCCATGGTAACCCTTTTAAACAGGAATTATAAAATACATAAAGTTTTAATGGCTAATTTCTTGTGAACTAAATCAGTTAAAGTATACCGTTTTGTTAATAGAATAACCTATAAAAATTTCAAAGCTAGCTTGAATAGTTTCTAAAAAAACATTTTATGTAAGAAAATAAATCTTTATGAAAAATGGGTTTAAACTTAAACACCCCCGTCGCAGCAGACCTGCGTACTCAGCGAATTTCCAAATCAATAATATGACAATAATAGTACAAGTATGTGACAAGATTTATCAATAAATACCTGTTGATAAATTAAAGTAGTTGCCTTTCTCTGTAACAATAACATAGGAAAGAGTATGCAGGTTTGCTGCTTTGAGGAATTACAGTTACAGTAAATTTCTGTCATGTTACTTTCAAAAAGATTACTTGAAACCATAAATTTCATTTGTTTTAGTAGTTGGGATAAAAGCAAGAATAAAATAAATATATAATTTATTTAAGGTGCCGATCCTAATCGAGTACACCTTTAATATTTATTCAATTTCACATTCGAGCGGATCATTTTCGCGTGAAACGATATTATAATCAGTTTAATTAACTAAGCCTTCGAAAAATAACAGTTTCTAATTATCTACAGTTTTGATTGCAAATTAAAGCTGAATATTTTGGAATTATAATTGATTTTAATACAATAATAATAATAAAGTGAGTAAACTATTCTGACCCCCGTAACACAATATGTTTTTTTAAGAAGTGGCGAAATTTATATACATTTCAAATATT
This sequence comes from Nephotettix cincticeps, assembly GCA_023375725.1. NCBI lineage: Eukaryota > Metazoa > Arthropoda > Insecta > Hemiptera > Cicadellidae > Nephotettix > Nephotettix cincticeps. The sequence continues at coordinate 12,063,802 of CM041789.1, read as the reverse complement.
TGTCAACTTAGTAGCAACACAAAAGACTCAGGTTAATTTTATAATTACAGATGGATGCCACAACGTGGGAATTCAACTGTAGACGACTCATTTACTTTAACAAGTTCCGGATGTGTATTGTGTTTGTGAGTTACGTGAGTGACAATTAGGTCTCGAGGAATGATAGCTATGTGAATCTACGTTATGTAATACAAGATTGGACTTCAGTTTGTTAAAAAACTGTTGTAGTGAACTGACACATAATTTCTCCCTTAAGAATCTGCATCAATGGTAGCCATCTTAGATTTTAGTCCCATAAGAGCAATGTTAAATTCTGGCGCCTATATCTCCTTGACCTATTGTCATAAATTAACGGAAGAGGTGTCAAATTAAAGGTATTACAGTCCTCCAGGGCACCACCTTACACAACTTTTTATTTTCGCTCTCCATAAAAAAAATAATGATTTATTTTGTAAAATATTCCTGGATTTTTGTTTTTATATCAAGTTAAACTTTTGAACATATTAAAAGGGGATTTCCTTGAGCCACATCTCATCAATGTACTTCTAAAGTTTTACATTGATGCTCTGATAATTAACGCCACTACAGACGCCAAAGTGAAGATATGTTCCGCCAGAATTTAACATTGCTCTTACGGGACTAAAATTCAAGATGGCTACCACTGATGCAGTCTCTTAAGTTAATATAAATACCCCCGTCGCAGCAGATCTGCGTACTCAGCGAATTTCCAAATCAATAATATAATAATAATAATATATGACAAGTTTGGTCAAAATCTGTCGATAAACATGAGAATTTTTGCCTATTCTCAATAAGATTAAAATGGGAAAGAGTGAGTAGGTTTGCTGCTGTGAGGAACACTGAAAGTAGCCATTTATACCATCAAAAATTTTATTTTTAACATTTATACCAACTTTCATCATCATCTGTCCATAAAAATAGGAGTTTGCCTAATCTCCATATGATTAACATGGGAAAAGAGGATGCAGGTTTGCTGCCATGATAAACACATAAACTATGATTTTTTAGCACAAATGTATGGATCTCAACCACATGAAGCTAAATATCAAGTTTCATCCAAAAACATTAGATAATAAGTGAAAAATTAATTTTTTTTAATCCTCCATAAGATTAACATTGGAGCCTCAAAAATACAACGTACTGTGTTTAGATTTTTTTATATCTCGGTAACCGTTGAAGATAGAGAAAAACTTTAAGGAACTTAATTGTGTAGTTTTTTAAGCTGAATGCAATGGTGAAATATAAAATTAGAAATGTTTAGAAACTACTTGTGAAAAACGCAAAAAAACCCATTTTGGGGTACAAAACCCCCCCAAACTACCCGTTCTCATTGACCGATATGTCTGGTTTACGAACTCGTCCGAGCATTTGTAGGAATACACGTCTCTACCAAATTTGGTCTCGATCGGACCTTTTTTACGAGAGTTATCGTGTTCACAGACACATATATATATACATATATACATATATATATATATATATATAAATTTTAACGACTATTGTTTTGGTCTCTGGGCACCTAAAGAAGAAAAAATAACATGGTCTCGGGCTTAACTCTTGCCATGAGACCTACGGTAATAGCTTCTTCCCTATGGGAAATTCGCTAAAACGAGAATCTGAAATAATTCTTTTAAGCTTATCTAGATATCATTTAATAATTTTACAATTTCTGAAAATAACAACCAGAGAAACAAAGTTAAATTAATTTTTTTAATTTATGATTGCCTCGTGGTAGTACTAAGCTCTCATGAGTATGTTTTTTTGGGTTATTCATTTACTATTTTTACTACTATTTCATTACTAGTCTCGAAAGTGACTAAATGCTGAGAGAGGCAAAGCCGAGTCTGGAAAAAAGCCATCTAGCCTAGCAATGGCGCTTTCGAAATGGGTATTGAACATTATTTTTCACTAGCTGACCCGGCGAACTTCGTAACGCCTAACAGAAAATACATGTTAATTTAAAGATTTTCCATTTTGTGAAGTCAAATAGCATTGCAGCTTCGTTGTGAAATGCACAGGAAGTTAACGTTGTGTAATTTCCCCATGCAGTAGCGGGAATAACATATTTTCTTAGCTCATTTGAAGTTTATAAAGTGAACTTTAGTGTGTAAAGTAACGAAAATATTTAAAATGTCTACCACGTGAAAATTAGACACTTGATAAAATACTGGCCCTACACGTGTTAAACCTTGACTAACAAGGGGAAATGACATGGTTCGCACCCGGTTGCAGATCAGAACTCTGAAGGAGAACAATTTTGACCACACCAGCAAGTTCAAGTTAAGTGCTGGAGTTTAATCTAAAATAAAACTATCTGACCTACAAACTGGCGTTGGTCCACACAGATCTGGAGTCTGGAAACCGGAATGGCTCAGGGGCGTGCGTTCCTATAGCAAATCATTGTACGCAATACTGTACAAGATTACTTGCTTGAAACAAATTTTGAATGTAGGAGAGAATCGTTTCTATATTTTGGACCAAAAAAATATTAATCTTCGCCAATTTTGTTTAAACATAGTAGCTATCCTAGTAAGTATATTTTTTCATTTATTTGACAATTTTTATTGTGTTATCCACGCATTGTAATTAATTACTGAAACAAATGTAATGTCACATTTGTAAATCGTTGACAAGGGTTATCATACGAAGCAAAACTGTTCTTCGGCGAGCGCTTCTCAAAAAGGTTTTTTGTCGTATTTACTTACTTGTAGAATGTAGTACCGAAACTTGACTACAGATTAAAAAGACTATTGAAGTACGGATATAAAGCAATATAATGCGAATATATTTTATACGTTAAGTTAAATTATAAAAAACTCGAAAAACTAAAACTTGTTACTAAACTTCGGAAACCGTCTCCACCTCCAGAACCGATATTTTTACTCGGCAATTTTTATCGAGATCAAACTCTACTATATTACGAGAGAATGAAAAGACAAAAACTGTACCTGTACTTTAGTTGATTTGTGATTCCACTTGTAATTAGCTGAACAATTCAACCTAAACAATATTTCCTAATTTAATACTTCTTTATTGTGCTTCGTCTCTCTATGTTTCCTGACTTAAATTATCTTAGTATCGATAAATAAATCCACCAATAATATGTGTAGAGAACTCCATGGAGAGAACTCCTGGAACTGTAAACCCGCCCACACATCCAGACTGTGTGCGGAGACAATCTGCCGACTCTCTGCATACACAGTTTTGTTTCAAGTTACCGACTTGTTTTGTGTTCACACCGAAGAGGACGTGGTTTTAGCTTCTGTGTGCTATAGCGTACGTAATCATGTGGTTACTTTACCGAGGAAGAGGTGATGGTGGACTTGCAAGTCTCTGGAAGAGAGTTCTTATTATGTCTACAATTCACTAAGTAACATCCGATTAAAAATAGTGCAGATTTCCAGAACATTACAAGAAATACAGATTTTGAAATTCTGTTAGAATTCGTTCGGGCCAAAAATCACGATACAGAGCAGTTTCAGCAACAACATTTTATCTAATCATAAACGCACTTCAAATTCACTAAAAATATTAAAATAACAAATAAATAAATAACAGTGATCCGCACCATGTATATCCTTGCTGTGGACTGAATGTGAACTAGGCAGGGCAGTACTGGTTGTATCCTGTCTCTTGTCTACTGATACGTCCGCACATATAGACTTGAGAGAAAACATTTGTATCTTGCTCCGTTTTTCCCTCCGTTTAAGAAACAGAAAACATCGTTTCTTGTCTCCAGAAAAACATATGTCGGCCGACTGTTGACAGACAGCCGGACGTTGTGAACAGATCACACTGTTGATACATTATTTCGAACGAAGGAGGTTTATTAACTTAAACTTCTGGTTTTTACCGGGTGTCCCACGAAGAGATTTGACCGTTTGTTTTTTATCACATTTATGCAAGACCATCTTGAAACCCTACACAACTTATCAAGTTTTAAAAATACCCTGGTAAAATTTCAGCACCCTAACCCTTGTGTGAACAAAATGGTGGCATACTGAAATATGTTACTTTTAAAACATTAAAAATTGTGTTTTTGGCTTTTTTAAATACGAGTATTTTCATCGGCACATTCTAGGGAAAAAAGCTTTCCAATCAGGAAACTAGAGAATAGCGCAATTAAAAATCTTAAAGTAGAGTCTAAAATTTTTTAAACTCTGACCCATCTAAGCGACTGATAACAAGGTTTAATAAATACGAAGAAATTCTGCGGTATCCGATTGATCGGTTTGATATATTTTTTAGATTGGTCACCCGATCCCCAGATTTAACTGTGTGTTACGTATTTTCATGGGTTATTTGAAGGATTAGGTTTATACCCTTAAATCAACGATGAGTAACTGAAACGATCAATCGAAGAACTCCCCCGAATATCACAGAATCTATTGTAAAAACTTGCGATTCATTTGTTAAGCCCTGTTATCAGTGTGTGGATGGGTCACAGTTTCAATAATTTTGGACTCTCCATTAAGGCTGTAGCGAATTTTCCTTAAGGGAGAAGCTATGTTCTATATTCCTCGTTAAATGCCTTATTTCTTTGAATGTGACGATGGAAATATTTAACAAAACCTAAAACACAATTTTTGATTCTTCAAAAGTAACATTTTTCAATATGCCACCAGTTTGTTTCTCAAGGGTTAGGGAGATGAAATTTTACCAGAGTATTCTTAAACCGTACTTTTTAAGTTTTGTAAAGTTTCAAGTTTGCATAAATGGCTACGTAATAAAAAAAACCTTTAAACCTCTTAATGGTACACCCGGTACAAGTAAGAAATAACTTGCAGCGTAATAAAGATGGACCGGACCGTCCATAAACTTTGAAGGAACAAGGTCCACAGATAGGTTTCAGTGAAAGGGTAACTCCGATGGTCAGTGGGGTAGCCTGTAGCATGTAAAACATAACTACATACAATGTAACTACCGGGATGTTCTGGGCTTTTTTCGCGTGACTCATTTAAAAAATCCTGGAAAATTTACTGTAACGAGTTTCTGCATATGAAAAAAGTTAAAATCTTACGCTTTAATTTATCTAAAAAAAAGAATTGTTCTGATTCAATTAATTGAATATTTATATGTGAAAAATTGTTATTTTAGACATCGATATGGTGAATGCCAAGTTTGCACCACATTTTTAAGGGCTGATAAATAACAATATAATCTGGTCAAATCAAAGAGGTCGTCCACGTTTCAAGTGAACCATAAAATTTTATTGCACAATAGATTGAAAATTTATTGCAGCTTTAAAGGTCAACACGGGTCGCTTTATACTTTGAGATTACAACTGTCAAAGTTCGGAATTTTTCCCCTTCGTAGCAAAGTTGTGTTTTTATCTACACAAATAAATTTAAAGAATCGTCTCGAAATTGCTTGAAATTGTGACATATTTGGTCGTATGATTTTTACATTTTTAAACCTGAAAAGTCTAATCGGGTCCCAATTTATGTTTGTCTGACCCTATAGAGGGAATCCTTTCACATTTACTGTGAAAAGAAGAACCAATGTTAATAATTTTTTTTAAATTACACATTTTGAAGTAAGGATTTGTTTACTTTAAACAGAATTCCACATAATGTGCAATCATCGATTACCAACACGCAAAAAGAAGTGCGTTAAAAGTGCGTGAACAGTTCACGCACTTTTAACAAAATTATTATGGCTAAGAGCAAATAAAATACAAAAATTTATTCAATACATTTTATTTATGAATATGTGAAGTTTATTTGGATCCAAAGTTTGAAATTTTCCACTAATAAACAAAAAAATACAACAGAATTAGTTTTGTTAAATCCTTATGGGATTTTAATTTTCTAATTTCAAAAAAATAAAATATTTCTAAACCTTCGTTTTGATAGTTTAACACATCAATATGTTGATAAGGACCTACAAAATACTTTGTATTTGGTATTTTGTTTTTAATAAATTTCCTTTACGAGCAAATAAAAGATAATTAAACCCATCCCATGTCAAGCGTGTGAGCGCCTGGACTGACTCCTACCGCCTCCTAAGTAGTGAGTGCATTTTGAAATTTTCAACTGGAAGAATATTAAAATTTTTACTATTAATTATTTTACGTCGTTTAATCCAATTTGAATTAACTAAACTTGTTACCAACGGTCCCAATCGGGCCGTGTATATTGTATTGTATTGTAGTACCCCTCTCGGAGCTTAAACATACTCATGTCAAATATAATCAACTTGATCACACGTTTATGTCGTCTCCTTTGAAGGAAATCACCTGCTATTCCCATGTAAGAAAAACCTACACTAACCCTGCAAAGAAACTAAGCTACAACCTACCCTCAAATACGATCTTGGTCGTTTCTAAAAACTAGGGCAATCTGTATTTGTTCAAATCCATAGTACAGACCCGATTGAATTCTTTGAATTTAGCATTGGAGGGAGTGAGTTATGCAAGCTGTTGTTTTGGCAGGAGTTCCCTGAAGACTGTCCCGCGACGTTATAACACGCCGTGTGACCTTTACACTCTTATCAGTTCCGCCAACGACCTTGGCATTTCACGTGCCCTTATCATCAACTTTTCTTTTTTTCACGCTCTCAAGTAAAGAACGGATAAACTCAAGTTATAATATTTTAAAAGTTTTCCTTTATTAATTTGCTACGTAAATTTAATAATACTTTACTACAGAAATACTACATTCTTTAAAATTAACTAAAATATTTTACAGAGCAAGATGTTGTTATTTTATCTATAATAATAATCTATAATATTATAAAGAAGAGGTGGTTTCTGTATGTTTGTTTGTGGGTTTGTGTGTTTGTGGGTTTGTGTGTTTGTGTGTTTGTGGGTTTGTGGGTTTGTGTGTTTGTGGGTTTGTTGTGGCAAGTGAACGCAAAAAATACTGAACCAAACAGTTTGAAATTTTACACAAAGACAGATCTTAAACTCATGCAACACATAGGCATACTCATTTCCTTAAAATCCTCTCGGGCTACGCCCTGTGAACGTCCTAAGTTTCAATGTTTACATTTTTAGAAAATGAAAACATAAAATTACTTGAATATCAACAGCTGTGAACACTAAAATTTGACAGTTCGAGAAGCAGAAGACATGGTTGCTGTAAATACCCTGGGATTCAATGTTTACAGTTTTTAATGTCAACATCCGTTTACTTTACATTTTGACAGTTCGGGAAGAAAAAGAAATAAAGTTAATTTTTACACATAATATGCTGGATCGAAATGAGTGAATTATTAGTTCGAAATAGTGGAATGGTAGATTTTTAATTTTCTCCCGATGCCTGCCTCTATTACGTTAATGCTTATCCTCTCCCAATATTTGACATATGTTACTTTATCATGTTTAGATATATACTTAGACACGTGTTTTGTCATTTTGTAAACAATAAAGAATTAATTATCAATAACTTAAATGTACCTGTAGAGCCTACACCTCTCAGCCTTTTTTACCCGTGCGAAGAACGGGTACTTTGGCTAGTCTTTTATAACATGATTGGAAAACATACAGCTGAGCTTAAAATTTAGTCTCATAAACATTAACTAAACATACAATGTACAATGTGCACGTAGTTCCAAGAGATGTTTTTATTTCCATGTCGATCCTAAGCCATGGTAATACGAGCTCATTATATTTATATTGAAAGATATAACCTTCAATATAAACACTTATTCTTTCTATTTAAATCTTCATTAAAATTTTGGAAATAAAGTACGTAGTTATGAACCTTCATCATCTAACCTAGAATTTTGTTTTTAAACTTTTTTATCTAAAATAATACAGTTCCAAAAGGATTAAGTTGAAATATTCTAAGATGAAAATATTAATTGACAAGGATAGGTCTTAGCTCTAGGGGGGTGGTGGTGTTAGCAATTTGTAAGAAGAAATTTTGAAACATAACAGCTGTGTAGATGAACTGGAAACATTCCCTTCAGACATATCCATGATCTAACCTATTTCCCACAGTGAAGTAAATACAAACATTTAATGGGCTTTTCTCCAGTTCACAATTGAGTAAAAACATTGTATATTTGCTGAGTAGAAATATTTTAAAGTGTGTTCTTAGGTTTGAATAAGGCCTAGTATGTATCCAAAAGTAAATGGGTACTTGTTGTGTTGAAGCGTTCCAGGAAAAAGGTACTTAAATACAATTTTTTTTATTTAATGGTACAATAATTAAAACGTATGTGAAAAGGATGAGAAAATGAAATTTCAAAATGTTCCTGTCCCAAAGAAGGGAAGTTCTAAATTCTTTAGAACAATATTGACATGGATATGTCTTATCTCTGGGGGGGGTTGATTTTTAAGATGGAAAACATGTAACACGTACCCATAGAAACCACCAGAACTGTTGTATTGAATTTTAAATATAAAATAATAAGAACAGCTGTTTAGATTAACTTAAAACATTCCCTTTAGACGTATTAATGATCTAACCTATTTCCCTCAGGGAAGTAAATACAAACATTTTTTCACGAAGCTAGGTCTGTGTATTAATCAATATAGATAAAATTATATTTTTGTTTGTAGATTCCTTGTAATTTTTATATTTTTGTTATTTTTTGCGTATTACAACCCAGAAAAGCCTAAATAGGTCTTTATTTTTCTCAGTCTAACTTTCTGTAACGCTAAACAAGGTATTTTTGTACTGTTAGTACTTAGGAAAATACGTCACGAAAGAGCTACAGGGGTGTTTGTATCAGACGTTCCTAAAATGTTAAACAATTTTGATGAAATTATTATGTATTCATATTATTAAAGTAAATTTTCTAAACCATCCATTGTAACAGATATTTATTTCAATGGGAACATACAACTATAAAATATTACATTAATTAAAATAATTTTATTTCTGTTCAAGTAGAAAGTCTTGTTTCATTGATACCAATAATTTTTAACCACAGAAATGAAAATTTAAACATGAACACACAGTTTTATTAAAATTTAAGAACAGTACTGTCAAAGTGTTTCATAAAGTTACCGACAACTAATTATTTCTTTTCATTAAACATTATAATAGACGAGGCTTTTCTCTCCAATAGACTTTATCGGTGAAATATCAATCTTGAACAATGGACCTTGATAGAGTTTTAAAGACGACGTTCACAAAATTTATAAAACTTCCATAATTATCTTGTGGGTCTCGACTTAAAGTTGAAAGGGTCATTTCTCATAATTGCTTAGGTAAGAAGCCACTTTTAACGCTGCGACAAAAAAGCTAATTATCTGTTACTTTGTCATCCATTTAATTTACTTAAGCTTGACTATGATAGGCTTTTAAGGTTACCATAAAGAGAATATTTTTAATTATAAATGTTAATTTAACTACTTTATTATAGTAATATTTGAATCCGTTGGAGTAAAACTTAACAGTTTAACTTTTTTGCTGAAAGAACCAAATAGTTAATTCGTGTTTTATGGCTATGGGTGAATATGAAGTAGTTAAAATAAAACGAACATGATGTACATCAAATTTACCTTTATTTAAAATTTTCAAATAAATAGGATATTGCTTTACTTTTTTGGGGATAAATTACTTCAAAATTGAAACCAACTTTGAATTTACTTCAAAATAAATAAAACTGAAACATAAAAATGTGTGTAGAGATTTGTAATGCAAACAATTTGCAAGCGGCTATTACCAGACATTATTTAATATTATGTGATTATAGTATAATTTTTATAATTACTACATTCTACAGCTATTTATAACAGTCTTTCAACGTAAATACTGTGTATAAGTATTGTGCTAGTAGGTAAATATTTTTTTCTAAATGAACGTTTTGTTTAAAAACATGATGAAATACTTAAACATTCTATTTATCAGATAAAATCAAGATTTCGCAATTTACTTTAGAATATATATTTAACTAAATGTAGTAAATGTAGTTATCATGAATGAACGTTGAATAATGAATTAAATTACGGTTTTTACACTAAAAACTATTTATACTTAGTCAGTGTCTACAATCATGAGAACATTAAAATATATAAATATAAAATATAAATGTACATGCAAATATATTTTTGGTAGTGAAAAAAGTTGATTAACTTACAATAATTTGTTATTTTTTTTTGTAGTGTGCTTGGCAATATATTTTTATTTGACAGTAAAAATAGAACTTCCATAACTGGAAACTTTTAATTGAAATTCAAATTCTCGTGCATTACTTGAAATCGGAGGAGTTTTTCCACCTCCAAAAGAGTTGTACAGTTAAAAACGCCGACGCATTGAATAGGTCGAATAAGATAAATTTTTGAATACAAAAGTTTTAAGCAATTAGTACATCCAAATCCATAACACTCTTTTCACCTAAAACTTCCACCATTGCTTGAGCGGTGTCTCTTCTTTTTTTAACTTCAACTATCCGTTAATATGAACTCTCGGTGAATTAAATACAGCGAGGTACGGTAGTGGAGTGAATCATATAATCTAACTAGAGGTTACTGCTCATTGTATCGGAATTCGCAGGCCACTGGTTTTGAAATAGGAAAATTTAACTTACAAAGCCAGTCCACTACTCCATCGAAATAAAACTGCAAATTGAACCGACGTTGCAAGAACCTTTAGTACGATTAGAACATAAAATTGTATTGATTTTATATTAAATTGCCTCCTGAGATAATAATTTTTAGGCTACTTACCTTTTCCGTCAGAACAGTTTTGTTCATTAAAGCGACTATGCACAATTAAAAGTCAAAACATTAATCTACAGGTCAGTTTTGTGTAAAATCTTTGTCATCAAGACACGTCACAACGGTTAAAGCCATTAAATATAAAGTTTACACATAATTTAAACGTTGAATTATATTATATTCCTGCAGTCGAAGTCAATCACCGGCCGTAACATGAACATCGCATAATTGAATAAACTGTTTCAACGGAAAAGTTAAGTTGCCTAGATAATTATGAAATGTTATACAAAATGTTAGTTTTTGAAAAAGTTACAAGTCAAACTTTAAAAACTACTAGTAATTTATAGACCCCACTAGAATAGTGGGATAGCTTTTCCTCGAAACGCCCGGATGTTCGCAGCAGCTGCGGCGCGGTTTGTCTATTGTACTCTGTGCAGTACTCGGTATGCGTGCAAGTACTCCATGTATATTGTCCGTTTCCGGCGCACAATCCCCACATCACAATCACATAATAGGTGTTATATCGCTTCAATCTGTGTGATTTTACGTTCCGCCGTCACGTGTCGCTGGTCTACAATCAGCTGTCTGCAATCAGCTGTCTGGGAGTGAAATCAGCTGTTTGTTCGATCAGTATCTAATCCAGCAGCTCGGGAAATTTCGCAAACCGAAATATGATGATCCAGACTTCGGTTGAATAGTAGTTTGATTCTGCGTATTTTTTTCGCGAAATTGTGGTCGATTTCTTTTTATTATTTTAATGTGTTCGGAAGTAAAGAATAGTTTTAGACTATAATATGTAAAAATGCCAGATATTAAAGTTTTGGTTGAGTTAAAGGCTGCTTCTCTTCGAGACCGATTCTACGGAACCTGTGAATACGCACAACAATGTCTGGATATATGTCATCATTTAAGTGCGTAGAGTGAAGCCGATCTCTAAATTAGAATAAAATGTTTTATCTACTCTATTATATTTGCAATCTGTTTTTGTATAAACCTATAAGTGGCGTCATCCTGTAATCTAGCTACTTGGAGATCACGAATTGTGCATAGTTGTGAGCAATAGTCAGTGGGTTCAGTGTTCTCTTTTGTGTATTAACGTCTGCATTATTGTATACTAAGTCCATCCACAAATGCTATCATCAAAATTAGACCGGTTCGTAATTAATAGGTTCGGTGGTTTAAACTGTAGGTCCCTTAGATATGCCATTGATGTTGGGCTATCAATTAACAGTCCTGTCTGAGAACATGTCAGCCTTAGTCAGTAACAAGACTACAAGATCGCGCCACAATCATCTTACACTCATTCCTCATTCATACTTGGCTTAAAACACCTACCTGGGTAGGTCGTCAGTTGAGTTAAAAGTATTAAGTGTAAAGCACGTTTTTGAAGATGATAAAAAAGGAAATAATGTTATAAATAATAAATAATGGCAATAACAGGAATATAATTTTTTAATACATCTGAGAGGTAAACCTTCATGAATAGCTTCCTTCGATAAGGAAAATCTTTTCATCTTATCCTTCTTTTCAGTGAATAGTACACACATATATTTTAATAGGAAATCTTTTATTAAAATCACTTCAAACGTTTCACTTGGAATGAAACTACACGTATTCATAGTTTATTATATACATTCATCACTCACCATTCAGTAATATTTGTTAAAATTGAAAACAAGGTGTTTTTAACCCTTTTTTAATATAACATTTTGTTAAGATTACAAAAGATAAACATAACCTTTGAATGAATGAACCAAATCAATAAAACATATACAGAATAAAACCATCTTTCACTGAGCTGAGGTTAGCAATTCACAGTTCTGTTCCTTAACCGGTTTACATGTTTTGAACTAGATGGCCCCCAGTCTCAACTTGCGTAGTATTTCTTCCTAATATGTTCATTATTTATTATTTTTCCTTCCCTCCAAATAACCTTCCCATTCCTTATCTCGGGCCAATAAACGGGTTGGCCTGCTTGATAATTAAGTGAACACGAACTGGCAACCTTCTTCTTCTAGATTCGTCGTTTCTTGGAATTTAGTCAATTTACGATTTCAATAAATCCAATTGATTTTTAAGTTTTTTATCTAGGAAAAGTTCAGATGGTAATACACCTGTAGCTATGAGGGTTGTTAACCTATATTTGAAAAGGAAGTTGTTTAGGTCAGCATAACCTTAGAATGAATCAACTAATTCACGAAAACAAATATAAAATAAAACCATATGATTGTTGAACCATATGAACTTCAACTTCAAACTACCTGTATCGGTGTTTCAAAAATAAGAATAATGATGGCCATCTGCTAGCCTAACGGTTAGCGTCTTGGACTTCGGTGCAAGAGGTGACGGGTTCGATTCCCGGGATGGCCACAAAATTTAGATGGGAAAATCCATAAAACCAGTGTACTTCGAGGCTGCATAGCTTAAGCTGAGCCTGCCGATGGCAAAACAGAATAAAAAATAAATAAAAAAAGAATAATGATGTTCTTATTCTATGATTCGGTTTAGTTAACACTTTGACTGCTAAATGTTGACACTAAATAAAGTTTTAACTACCAAACACCTCCTTAAATTTCCACTTGAAAAGTAAATGTAAGAGGTTAAGGTATATTATTCCGTATGGAACGTCTTCGTGTAATTACATTACGGGTCTTTTCACATGACATACGTTGCTGCGAGAGGTGCTAACAGTATTACTCCAGTGGGTGGGTGAGGAGAAGGGGGCGGAGGGGATGGGGGGGTGGCGCAGCGGAAGGGTGAGTGTGTATAAGGTGACAATGACGAGTGAATTGTTAATTTAATTCAGCTCGAGTCAAACTTGTAAGACGTCAACATCAGGCTTCGAAGTCTCGCTGCCTAATGCGAAATTTACCCTTCTCTCCATACTCTCAGGCGGGAACTCTAAACCATTTTGAGTGATAAGGAGCGATGTATCGTCTTTAGCTTCCATCCCGAAAACTAGAGTGGCAAGTTGTCAACAATCCATGATTTAGTGAAACTGTTTTCTTGTGGTAGGAACTGCCAACTAGCCAAGCGGGATGACTTCATGTACGCGATATTAAAATCGTGCGATAGCATTTTTCTCGTTATTCCTCCATACTTTAGCCGCCAATAAAAGTAATCCTAAATATATTTTATTTATTTTCTTCACCTTCTTGATTTCTATAAGTGAGCAACAGTGTATTTTCAGAGAGAAAACATGGAGGAATAACGAGAAAAATGCTATCGCACGTTTGTTATATTGCGCGATTACATGGATCCCGAGACAAGCGTGGAACTAACTCTGTAGTTCTCTGTTTGGCCGATAGAGTATGCTTTATAGCCAAATAAGTTTGACTATGCACGGGTGGCTGAGAGACTTATCACTGACGAGTGAGACATTAATTCTACTTTTGAAAGACATGTTTTTCTTTTTGGTGAGGTGGAAATTATGATAAAAAATTATTAGGGTTCTCTCACTTTTTTTGTAGTTTTTTTTCTCAACTGGGATTGTCACTAGAATACCTAAAGGTGGTTCGGCGTTCAGCCGTATGCGTGAGGCGCGTGTTACAAGAGGACCTACTGCCTGAGGAAGCAGGACGTTTCTTTTGGTCCTGCGAAACGTAGGATCCCTGGGGTGCTTTAGGTATTTTAGTGATGACCCCCTTGGGAAAAAAACTACAAAACAAGGTGAGAGAACCCTAATAATTTTTTATCATGAAAAATTCATGACACTCAAACGTTTAAAAGGACTTGGAAAATCCTATACTAGCAAGGTAAAATTGTTCTCTCTAGAAAACAGTATTAATAGGTAACATACGCTAAATAGTAGACTCTTTTTTAATTAAATGGCACATTATTTATAACAAAATAAATATATTCAACATGATTCGTGACGTTTTCGTTGCACGGCGAAGTATTCATGACCGTACGCCAGGCCCCGTCCATATCATGATGGTCGAACGTATAGACCATCAAGTAGAAAGGCTGTTTGTAAGGCGCCATAGCCTTAGGAATTGGGATTTGGTAATAGATTTCCCGGCAAATCGCCGGAGAAGACAGGTCATAATAACTCGCGTTAGGCTTGAAGATAAGCTTGAAATTATTGTAAAATAGGTAGGGGCCAGCATATGTGGTATCTGGTCATTGCCAAGCCGTTAACATGGTGGTGTAGAGAGAGTGTTGGCTCTGCGCTCCAGGCTTGACCACGCCCTGCGACACCAGGTACGGCGGGAAATGTTTCTCGGTCTGGACCTAGAACAGGAAGGGGCTAGGAGGTATGATAGCGCTGTCGACGACGGCTATGAATCCGATCATGAAATGATTCAACAGATTCAAAACGGCGAACAGATGTTGCGAACAGTAACCACTAACCATAAAAGCAAAACAGGTGTCCACTGCAATCCCTATTCAGTCTACAATTGCCGTCAAATTCCACCCAAGCCGGTCACCGTTTACTATATCACACATTTGCAAGTCGAATCGGGATTGCTCATGGTTGGGATTCGAACCCTAGAACTTCCGAAAGGCCTCGTCGTTTCACACGTCAGTGATACGCTTTAACGATCTCAGCTACACATGCATTGTGTACAACAGCGCTTGGCTATAAAACATACTCTAGCGGCAAAACACGGAACTCCGTGAGATTTCCGAGATTCGATCATAGTGGGTATCACGGTTTGTAGTTTACGAAATTCTTGATAGATGCCACTGCATAATGGGTTACGTTAGTTGTCGAACAGAGACGATAGTTTTCTCGAAACATCCGTTAAAAAAGAAATTCTGACCTGAATGACGGTGGCGTCATCCAATCCAGCTACTTGGACGTCACGAATTGTGGATAGTTGTGAGAGATTGTCGGTGGATGTAGTGTAGTCTAATATGTAAGTCTAGGTATAGGTCAGGACAAGAGTGTCATCGTGGTTTTTCTTTTTTTTCTCTTTTTTTCTATTATTTTTATTACTACAGTTCGTTTTTATCATGTTTCTGTGGTGGCCTGTAGTCTTATGTAGGGAGTGTTTTGTATTAATATGCATTTAGCTGTTGAAATTTTGTAATAGTCTAAGCCTGAATAGAACTCCCCACACACACGTTCGCCTATGTGGGGAATATTTCCAATGTTAATATTTAGTAATGCTATTTGTTATATTCTTTTTTATGAATAAATCTATTCATTCAGTGTTCTCTTATATGGATTAACGTCCGCACTATTGAATACCACGTTAATGCAAAGACCATCTCATAATTAGAGCAGCACGTAAATCAGAGGCAGTTGTTCGGATTCTACATGAAACTGTAGGTTCTTTTAGTTGCCATCGGCTGTTAGGCTATTTAACAATCCTGTCTAATGAACATGTCAGTATTAGTCAGTAACAAGACTACAAGATCACGCCACAATCCTTACATTCAATCATCATTCATACTTGGCTTAAAATACCTACCTTGTGGTATGGTCACCATTTCAATAATCTAATTAATTTATTAATGTTTTTTATAACTCCTGTGCCCAAAGTCTTCTAAATAATTTATTATTATTTAGAAATATTTTACATTAAACCTTATTAAATGAAGTGAACAAGCTTTAATAATGAGGAACGTAAGTTCCGAAATTCACGAAGACTTCTTCGATTCTTTCAATTATAACAATGATAAAAGTTCGAAGAGCATAAGAACCGATATCGTTTCATTTTGTTCCCTGACGATGCTGTAAGATTCTAATTGGACCGCGAGGAAACTGTTTTCAAACTTTGCAGTTTTTCTTTCATGCATTAAATATAAGAGGAAAGAAATTTAATATTTATCGAAAAACATTTTCTACCTATAATATAGGAATTAAAAGTAATTATCATTTAAACGTTATAAGGAATTTAAATTAATAAGACATTATTTAATTTATATGAGAAAAATATTTAGAAAAAAATTATTTGTTTAACCAAGGTATTATGGGTTTTTAATTTCCTACAAAACATTAAAGAGTCATGGTGATACTTAAGCCAATGTTATTTTTTCTTCTTCAGCAATCCAAACAATGTTTAAAATTTTAATATTTATAAATATATCATATTTGTTATATTATTTTAAATAAATAATTTTCAGTGTTCTTTATGTAATTAAAAATTCCCGATTGAATAGTTATTACAATAATTATATAAAACAGTCGTAAAATGAATTAATTATTTTTGTACATGAAACATTTATTTTTTTTAATGATTATTAAAAATCTTTCTATTTTATATCACCAATAGAATTAAAAAACTACAAATTAATCCCAAATTTTCTCTTATCAATTCTTTATTAAAATAAACCTACTTGTAGGTATTCCCAATTTTAATCTTATAAATATTAATAATATATATATTATAGAAATTCATTTTATTTAATCTAATTTATGGTCTGTGGCCTCTAGAACTTTTTTTTTATATACGATGTTCTGTATTTTTTATTGTCATTTAATGTAGAATGACCTATATATTACTGTTTCCGAAATCCATATTTTATTATTCTTTATTTAATTTGTTAGCATTAAAATTATCGATTTATATCAGTAGATTGGATTTACTTTACATTTTTATTCATTTTTATGTTATAATTATTTTTTGTTTTTTTTTTTTTTTTTGAATATTTAGATTTAATTATTTTGTTTTTAGTAGATTTTTTAGTATAAATTTTCTTTTAGGTTTTATACCTATATTTAGTCTTAAAATCTATTATCAAACCGTTTTTTTGAGATATGATGAAAATTTTTCTTTGTTATATTCATTCTGAGTCACCTATTGATTTCTTTTAATTCGTTAATTTTTTGATATTTTTTTTAAAAAATGTCTAATTTTCTTATAAATAAAAATAATTAATTTCTATTCATTGGATAAAATTTTCTTTGTTTTCTTTTAACTCAGACTAAATTTTTTTATTTTTTAACATCTTTTTATTTTCAGTTCAATAATAATATGCAATGAACAGTTATCAAAATTCTTGTAATAAATAAAAAATAACGTGAAGAAAACATTTATCAAGAAATTCCCAACATCAAGTCATAAAAACACAACTATATCAACAATTATTAAACAAAAAATCAAACCAAAATCACTAAAATAAAAAAAAAACAAAACAATGTTATAAACCACAACCATATCAATATATTATCAAAATTTTTTTATAATATATTTACTTATAGTGGTTTTCTTATTTTAATTTCATGTAAATTATCAAAAAAACTGCATACTTTAAAAAATCATAAAGGAATGAAATCCTATTTATACCAATTGTAATAATTTACATTTAAAATAAAAAATTATCATGTAGAAATGATTATTTACGAACTAATATTTTTATGTTAATCTTTTGGAGAATATGCAAATAATTCTCATTTTTTTGTTTGAAAAATATTTTATACAACTTTCAAATATTGAATTATTGATTTGGAAATTCGCTGAGTACGCAGGTCTGCTGCGACGGTATTTTATTTTTACCGTCTCAAAAAATTAAACAAAACAAAAAGTTTTAAAGTAACTTTGATAACTTATTACCAATTAAATTTAGAATTTAGATATCAGCAACGCCTATGCTGTTTTTTAAACATAATAATTAAATTATAGGAGGCATTATCAATGTTCATAGCACCTAGATTATTACCTAAGTTAAAATACTTCTTCGATTTGAAATGTCTTTTCATAATTAAAACATAACCAAAGCTGATATATTGGATAGTTGGGGCTAATTTTTTCAACCCGAAACCCCTGATTATATAATAACAGATGAAAATCTTAATTAATTTTCTGTTACTATTCGTAAATTTATTTAAACAATGATCTTAGAAATCCCACTCTAGTTATTCTTAAATATAACCTAATTCCTCAAGACAGTAAAGCATAACATTTTCTTAAATCTTACAATCTGTTTATCTTCATAATATCTTAAAAATACAGATAACATGGAAATTCCCTTTTCCTTCATCTCTATTTCAACCCACTCACTAAAATAATATCAAATTCACAATATTAGGTTTTGAGATACTATTTAGCGGAATATAACTATGATGTGACCATCGACGAACTACTTTTCTTTACTCAAAATTCTCCAAAGTCTTACCCAAATATAATACTCGTGAGTAGATGGTGTTTTAAATTAATAATCATTATACAGTAGAATGACACATACATTCCCCTATATACTAATTAGTTCAGTTTCATAAGCTGATGGTGTTAATGGTGATGGTCAAACTATTTTATGAAATTACTGTATTTGCCAGAAAAAAGTTTTTTTTTTACATTTAAAATCACGTAAATTTCGAAATACCAGTTTTACAGACATACGAGTGATAATAATACGTTTTATATTATATCTTATTTTATATCTTAATAACTGTAAAAAAATTAATTTAATAAACATTTTTTGGGCATATTTCAAGATTATTGTTTTCATATTTTTTAGAAGGGTTTTAGGGGGTTTACCCCTAAAACCATACACATAAAATAAAAAAATATTTCAACAGAACTAAAGATATACCTAAAGTGTACCCTTGTATCTAATTTTGCAGACTTTAGTCCGAAAACTATTTTTTGGATTCAGGGGCCTCAAATCAGACTCAAAAACTTTGAAGAAAACAATACCTCATTCATGTCCGTATATTATTCATGTGTGTATTTGGGGGGAAAATATAGCCTAATTGTTAATTTTAAAAAAATGTTATATTTATTCAGTTAAATACAAAATGCATCCCAAATTGCTTTATTTTAAAGCGTAAATTATAAACATGTTAATTATAAATTTGCACGAGTATCAAGCGAAATAGAATTGAAATATACAAGATTATTCGAGCCGTAACTTGTTAAAGACATCAAGTGTTTGAACGTTGACAGTTAAACATATCAAACCTCCTTCACAGGGTATTCCTGCCACCCCACCCCAAACCACAACCCCCCTAGGTTACATTTGAAAGTCACGACTCCAGGAACATGGTTTTGGCAAATTATACCACTTAGCAATGCGATTCGACCATTCGAACAATCCCCACAGTTATTATTCGTAACCTGGAATTAGTTAATTGAATAATCTCTAATATCCGATATTCCAATCGACTTGTTCAGAAATAAAGCTCTCACAATGTACTAATTAATTGTTACCGCCAAAATGCAATGGGAATACGATTTCCAAAAACGAAATTTAATGTAGTAAGTTCTTTTTCTACTTTAGGTTTATAGGTTCAGTATTATTATTTTGTTCACTATAATACTGAACCATAATGGTAATTATCATACAAAATGATCATAAGTATCATTTAATAATAATCTATACAATTGACTCAGTTTTAGCAAATGTAGTGATGGATTTCGAAGTGTAGATTAAATTAAATTTACAGCGTATTTAAAAAAATATTATTAGATTACAGTACCTTTAGTTTAAATTCTTTGTACATACACAGCATGCGACTAGTTTCGGAAAGTTACACTCATACTATACACTTCATAGAAGTTTTGTCTCGAAAATTAAATCTATATACACTTTTAAAATTTACACCACACTTAAAGACATTTTTGGCCGACCACACATAAATTCACAAGTGACCGAATAGATGAAGAGATAAGAAAAATTATTAAAGAAAGAAGTGAAATGAGGAATTTCGGTGTCTTGCTAGCCTAGTGGTTAGCGTCTCGGACTTCGGTGCCAGGGGTCACGGGTTCGAATTCCGGGATGTTCATTTGGGCTTGTACCGCTTTCCTAAAAAGCGTTTGTCTATCATCTCTCTCAGACTCTATTACAAAATGCCTCTGGAGTAGAAGGAACAGCAAAGTGAAGAAGTATACATTAGTTAGCAAAATTGCGGCGCGATCTTGTAGTCTCGTTACTGACTAGGGCTGAAATGTTTCTTAGACATAACTATTAAATGATGATTAACAAATGTCCAGAAGTCAATGGCATTTTATCTAAGGGACCTACAGAGTCCGAACCACTGTCTGTGAATTACGAACTGACGAATTATGAGGATGACCTTTATGGATGAACGTAGTATTCAATAGTGCGGACGTTAATCCATACAAGAGAATACTATATCCACCGACTATCGCTCACAACTATCCACAATTCGTGACTTCCAAGTAGCTGGATAACAGGACACGTCACGGTCAGTCCTCGAAACGACCTACCAATACTTGAGTACCTGAACCTAAAAAACTATACTTGATAATGGGAATACTCGTTTAGCTTCCCGAAACTAGTCGGCTACTCACTATATTTAGAAAGAATATAAGACGAAAAGTACTATAGCCTAATAATACTCATTTATCCATTCTGGAGGCAAGAAAGTTTAAATTTAAATTACAATAACCTACTGGGTCTTTTCTTATAATTTACTGGGCCTTTTATGAAGGAACTAGAAAATTATTGAATCAATAGAGAATTTCTGGAAATCTAGTTAATGAAATAAATGAACACTTGAAAGCGATGAGAATTGTTGTTGGCTATGACCACAATTGGGTACGAGGACTAAAGATATAATCTAGATAATCCTAAACAATTTAGCAGAATCGAAGTAAGATGACTCCAAAGACAGTTATTTTCCCAATGTTTGGTAAAATCTCCTTTAAAATTGCTCGTGATGAACATAAGATATTGACGTGGTTTAATTTGAATACGTTTTTAACTTATTCATCAAATTACCTCATATACATTTGGAGAAAGTTTTTCTACGTTTAAAAACTGACACTCGGCATATTAAGATAAAATAATGAGCTCTTAAAAACTCATTGGAAGATATATTCCACACATTTTTCAGACAAGTTTATCTGAACATGTTATTACTAAACAAAGTGGTTTTTACAAAAATAAATAAACGGTATCAGTGGACTTTCTCCCTTAAGTAAATTTAAAAACGACAATTTGTAATAAACCTATCATATACTTAGAGTAAAAATTATTTATTGTCTCAAAAATAATCAAACAATTTCTGAAAATAGCAACAAGAGAATCAAAACTAAATTTTAGGATTTTATAGGGGGAACACCTCCCCACACGGTAATAACAAGCTTTTTTGAGTGATTTTTGGGTGATGTGACCTTACTTTTCATACCAAGTTTCATGGAAAACGGTGGAAAAATTAGAAAGAAATTGATTTTTTTTATTATCCACAAGAAAAACATTGGATGCCTTCAGGCAACGTACTGCGTTTATGATGCAAACAAAATCATAGTTTGACTTAAAATCAAAATAATATTATTTAATAGTACTTTTATGAATCATCTGTAACCGTGAGTCCAAAATGACAAGAAGTCAAACGTCTGTAGTTCGAAATCAAAAGCGGGCAACTCAACAGACAACGAGATTGTCCAATCAAAAGCGCTCGACTCAGAGCCTAGCATATGCGATTAATGCAGCAGTCTTTGATTCATTGCACGAGCCTTAGACATTTAGTGATACTGTAGTTTATGTATAATAATTTATGGTAAACCATTAAATTTTATGGTTTTAGCTGAAACCAAATCAATTCAAATTAACGTAAAATAAATTAATCAGTATAAATAAAAATAATATTGTTACCTTACTAAAAACCTCTGTAAATATTTTACGAAATGTAATTCTCACAAGGGTTTCCCGTGCGTAAAAATTGGTTTAATGTAATTTTTTTGCAATTCGACTTTTTAAAATTGACAACATTTTACATCAAACTGAGAAAAAAAAGAATAAGAACTATAAATGAATTGAACTAAGATGAGTTAATTCCATACAGACACGTCAGACTATACCTACTCTCGCTTCCTCCAAAACCACTCCACCAAATATACAAACGCGCACACACAAATAAAATATTCACTCGCACGTACGCACAATCTGTCTCACCCTCTTCACTATCAGCTGATGCATTGTTCTCGTCATATTATTGACACATGTTTGCGGCACCCTCCCTACCACCCTCACGAAGTTAGCGTCTTTTGAACATTGTCATTGTTTCTTACTTACTTACTTGATACTTGTTAGTCTCCCATTGGAAGCACGGATGTGCCATGGTCGTCATATTCTTGTTGGCCGATTCATTATAGAACCCATCCAAAGAGTAGAATAGCCTATTAAGTAGATAGCCCTTCAGTTACTTCTTGAGTCATCTACATACTCTATGCTCTTGATCTCACTTGGTATTTTATTAAAAATTTGGTGCATAAAAATCTTGTATTACTTTTTGAGAGGGTAGAAGAAACTTGCTTTACATGTACATTTTTCCTATGGCAGGTATTGTAGCTGTGTACATTTTCACTTCTGGCTTGGTTTTCACCATCATTGTCGCCTCAAGGATGAGAAGTGATGGCAAGGTTAGAATATGTAACTCAACGAACAGCTGTTTACAGTGGGCAAGATAAGGTGCCTTTCAGATAGTACGAACTATTCGTTTCTGCAATAAGAGGATCTGTTGAGCCAGATGACTGCTCCCCCAGAAGATAATTCCATATTTGATGATACTATGGAAGCATCCAAAATCAACTTTCACAAGGATGGCCTTATCAATAAAACTATTCACTTGCACGTACGCACAATCTGTCGCATCCTCTTCACTATCCGCTGATGCTCGCCATATTATTGACACATGTTTGCGGCGGTCTCCCTGCCACCCTCACGAAGTCAGCGTCTTTTGAACATTGTCATTGTTTCGACTTCCCTGTTGACATGAATATGTCTACGCTATTGGGAGCGGCTGTTAGAAATTGTAACAGTAGTAACGAAGTATGGTTATAAGGACAGCTATAAAGTGGAACTTAGAAAATTTTCTTTAAACATATCCATTATAAGCTATTTCTAAAAGGGAAGTAAATCAATTTTTTAGTGCTTCGGCAATATTGCTGAACACGACGTGAGCTACATAGTAACCTTTTGTTGTTGAGACTGTTTTCGAAGTCTTGGTACAGTACACCGATTTACAATAGTATACACAGAAAATCAAAACTAATAATGGTTATCTACCACAGGTCTATGACTCAAAAGGGTCATTGTGGATAGTAACTATCCACAAGTCCATGCATTTACGAAAAAGTGTAAGTGCAAAATGGTCTTGGTGTGAAAGGTTGTCGCACTAAGTAGTATTAAATATTATATTAAAATAGTATGGTGTATTTGGTAGGTGTCGCATAAAGAAAAGGAAGAAGCAAGAAAAATATCACCTCTGCAGACAATGATATAAGATCTCTAAGCATATAGATATAGATGATCTCTAAGCAAGAGTTAGTTGCATAGAAGCACTTATAGCCATTATTACTAGCACCTAGATAAAAATTTTACTATTTTAAATTTTTACTTTTTAAATTGTACTTAAATATTTATAAATGCGAAAACAGTTGTATCATTATAAAAGAGTTACCTGCTAAATTTGCTACAAAGGTAAATAAATAGCCGTAAACTTTTTATGAAAAAAACTGTTTTTAATCTCCTGAAAATTTATTGTTTGGCACTTACAACCTTTTGGAAATGCACGCTTCAATTTGTGAGCGAGGTCGGTGGGTGTAGTGTTCTGTTGTGTGGATTAACGTCCGCACTATTGAATACTTCGTTAATCCGCAAACACCATCCTCATAATTAGAATAGTTTGTTTTTCAGGGGTAGTGGTTTAGACTCAACGTTAAACTGTAGCTCCCATAGATATGCCATTGACTGTTAGGCTATTAATTAACAGTTCTGCCTAAAGTACAAGATAACCATAACTTTAACCACAACACTGGACAGTGGCGACGTCCTGAAATCCAGTTACTTGGAGGTCACGAATTGTGGATATTTGTGAGCGATGGTCGGTGGATGTAGTGTTCTCTTGGGTGGATTAACGTCCGCACCATTGAATACTACATTAATCCGTAAAGACCATCCTCATGATTAGACCAATTCGTGATTCAGAGGCCGTGGCTCGGATTACACGCTAAACTGTAGGTCCATTAATTGTCATCGGCTGTTGGGCTATTAATTAACAGTCCTGTCTAAGGAACATGTCAGCCTTAGTCAGTAACAAGACTACAAGATCGCGCCACAATCACCTTACACTCAATCCTCATTCATACTTGGCTTAAAATACCTACCTTGTAGTATGGTCGCCATTTCAAATAATCTAATCTAATCTAATCACACCTAAAGATGACGATAAAATGTTGTCGAAACTCATTGCCATAATTAGTGACTGCAAGAATCACAAGGTGGACATAAGGTAATAACCTTAAACATTTGTTCCACGTCGTTCCGAAATAAAACAAATTAAATTACAATCTCCGGAAAATGATTAACTTATTTCATAGATTTGTGGGTTGAGATTATTTCTGTGTCGTAATATTTGTCTGCTAAAATGAAATTTTTAAAAACAAACGTGGTTGATTTTAGGTTTTACCAAGGTGATTAGCTCTGCTAAAAATTCTATTGTAATTTTAAAAACAACAAAAACGTCAAACTTTACTAAAGCCCTCCGCTGTCAGTTCATGAATTATTAATTGAAATGTTTATCAATGTTACAAGGGCATTTCCCTTCGGCGTTTCTGCAAGGTTTGCTATTAACAGATAGTTCGATCTGTTTGACTTCGAAACAGATGTTGATTGAAGGAATGAAACAAACCGCAATAAGCCAAACTTTCTTATCGGTCTCTATAAATCAGGGTTGGAAATTTTTTAAATTACAAACAGTACAAGACATTAATTGGTCGTTTTTCAGAAACTTGTCGTGAACAAAGTAATTGTCAGTTTAAATCACGATGTTTGATAATTCCATTATGTTATACTTAGTATTCAGAGGTAAGTTACTGGATGCTATTTTTTCTGACAACAGTTTACACCAAGAAGCTATAGTTAGAAATTATAATTCAGTCTCCTTCAATTTTGTTACTAAACAAGAAATAAAACACAACTAATTCTTCTATTTTATATTCTTATGCTACACAGAACGTTATTTTCGGAAATAGGTAGACAAGACTATTGTAATTGTAATTGTAATGTAATTGTATGTTGTAATTGTGCTTTAAAATGTAATATATTCATGAATTTAGTTTTAAAACATCAGATTAAATGTTTTACTTACACTTAAAACTCTATTACAAAACTAAATGTACTGAATTGTATTGAACTGGAACGTCAAGCTTTGTATGTCCTTTTCTGTACGAGTATAATAAATGTATGTAATAATTTTATAGTAAAATAGCGTACTGAATGTTAAATAAAATGATGGTTTACCATATTTAATTTCACTTTTTGGCTTAGATTAGACAATTTAAAATCTCAGTTGGATTAAAATCCCCAGCTGTTTTACAAATTTTCAATATTGTACTTTGAAAAAAAAAACTTCACACGGGCCATTTATTCAAATAGAGATATTAATGTAAGTATTCTCCAAAATAGAACACATTAATTTCAATTTCTGGAGAAATTCTAGATCAAAACTGATTTAAAACAAATTTTAACAAAACATTTGATATGGATAGATAGAGAAACCCGATCGTCTATTCAGTTCAATGTGAAATTATTCAAAAAGTTTTCGTTTTGTTTTTAATATTTAATAAATTTAAATATTAAAAAACTACTAGGAGAGAAAACATTTTTTGTATCATGTATTTAACATTGTGTTTTAAACATCCGTATCGTGAGATGAATAGGTCTTTCGACGAATCCTATAAACATATAAGTCTAAAGTAAAATCAAATTTATTCCAGGAATAAATTTCACGTTTCATGAATTTCATGTTAGAAAACAAATTTTACACATTTTTCAGATGGTTAAGAAGATAAATAATTTTAATAAAAATCTTTCTATTTACTTCCTATCGGAAATAGGTTAGATCATGGATATGACGAAAAGAATGTTTTATCAATAAACAGCTGTTCATATTAATTTATATTAAAAATGCAATAAATAGTCAAATTTTTTCAGGAAACTATTTACATAATTTTCCATCTTAAGAAGATAAATAATTTTAAACAGGTTAAGAATACCCATGAAAAACAGGAATATCAAAAATCTTTTATATTTCGTATAGAATTTAAAATTTTCAATCCTGAAAAATTATTTTTAAAACAATAGATACAAGCAATAAATAAAAATACCATACTTATTGCAAATCAGTTTTGTTCCTGTAAAAATTGTAAAATAGTTTAACTTTAATAAAATCGAATACTGAAAACTGTTAACAGTTTTGTTCCTAACTTTAAAATTATTTTAACTCAAAACTATAATCAAAATTGTCTCGCGTAGTTTTCTTATATTGTCTTTTTGTATTCACGGTTAGCTTGAAATACTGAAGTTATTTATTGTTGGTGGAAGTTTTAACGGTTAAATCTCGTTTGAACTTTTGGAATGAGAAGAGAACCTTTATTTTTATTTCGATCAAAATCGTTTTACAATTAACTAATTACAAAAAAAATCAAGGAATAACAAATATAAATGGAAATATTTATATTAGGTTAACATTTTGAAAAACTTTTTTCACTTTAAGAAAATTACATTAACTCCGATATATACTTTTTAGTGTTATATTCTAGGAAACTGTGCAGTGTTTACCTCGGTGAGGAAGGAAGTATCCATACACAGGTATCGGCTGGAGACAGAGTTGACTCACGGTGTGGTCGTGATTCGAACTGACGAACTAGACAGGAGCGACACAGGGCCGCCTGTCCGCGGGGGAAGGGGGCAAGGGGGCGGGGGCCTGGTGGGGGCTCAGGAAGGCTACCATCGCGTCTTATCAATTCAGCAACAGTTGTTAAAATAAACTGTATCAGTGTACACACACTTCCTCCCTTTAGTAAATTTTAAAACGACAAACTTTAATTTAATAATTTATTGTTTCAAAAAAGTCATAAAATTTCTAAAAATTAGGAACGATAGAATGAGAGTTAAATTAATTGTTAGAATTTTATGGAAAGGGGACGACCCCTACCGGTAATACCAAGCTTTTTGTGTGAGTTGTTGGGTAATGTGACATTACTCATACCAAGTTTCATGTAAAACGGACGGGAAATAAGTAACATTGGGCGCGCTCGGACAACGTATTGCGTTTACCATGGACAGTAAATTTAACACTGCTCTGGTAGTCAAATTGTAGTAGTAAAATAATGCTGTACCTTTGTTTTCATGGAAAACATTAAAAAAAGATTTTTTACATTTAAAAGCCCGTAACTTTTGAGCCGTTATTTTTACATACATGCGTTCATATCAAAATTTTTATATCCATTTTTGAAAAAATGATTTTTACGTTAACCCTAAACTATTCGGGTGAACTATCCTTTAAAATCGGTATCAAAACAAACTATATTGATTTTTAGTTATTGAGTTTTAGTTTTTTAGCTGTTCTCCATCAAATTGGTATGACAAAATGAACTGTGTTTACCATTTCGAATACCTTTATACTTTTGAAATATACATTATTTTTTGAATCTAGTATAATGAAATTATGTAATGATTGTGACACAATCTTGAAGTTTTGTTACTGACTAAAGCTGACATGCTCTTTATACAGAACTTTTAATTAACAGCCCAACAGTCTAATGGGCAGTTAATGGCGTATCTAAGCTACCTACTGTTTAACATAGAGTTACAAACTAGTCTACTTATGAGGATGTTTGCGGATTAATTAGTATTCAAGCTCCTTATAAATATATAATAATTTATTATATATAATTATTATATACACACAGTGTCCCACGAAGAGGTTTAAAAAGGTTTAATTTTATATTACGTGCCCATTATACAGAACTTTTTAAACTTACACAGTTTACAAAGTAGTCTAAAAATATTCTTGAAATTTCAGTTCAAACCTTCGTATAGACAAAATGGCGGCATTTTGAAAAAAACGATACTTAAAAAGTGTTGGTTTTAAAAAATATTTTTATGTACATTCTAGGGCAATATGCATTTTAAATAAAAGAACTAGAACTATACCTGATGAAAAACCTTAAAGTCCAAAATTTTAATTAAACCATAAAGCAACAGACTGATGCGCTTAAAAGATTCTAATCTCTTACAAAGAAACTGGGTATCCGAATTCCTCTTCTATTGATTGTTTTAGTTCCTACCATATTGAAGCATGGGTATAAACATTTCCCTTCAAGTAACCTCATAAAATAAGTCACAGTTAATCTGGTGATCGGAGATCTAAAAAAAACCACTCCCCGACCAACCAACGATGGACTTAATATTAATTAGTTGCTTGACATGATTCGTGAAATTAGTAGGTGGATTACGTGAAAAATTTTTTCGTATATTCACTAATAGGCCAATTAAAAAAAAAATAATGGGTCTAGTATCGCTGTAAAAATCGTTTAACGATTTTGAACAGGATTATCGACAGGAAAAACTAAAAAAGACTGAGGAAAACCGTTACGTAGATTTTCACGGGCACTTAAAACATTTCCAAGCTAGCTTAGCTTGTTCAATGAAAAGAATCGTAATAAACGCAGAGACTAATTTAGAGCTTTATATTTCACCCAATCAAATTATTCAAATTCGAGCGCAGCATTTACCTTCCTGACGTTTCATTAATGAGTTTTTTAAGCTTGAACTATACTTGAAACTGGGCTGATTTAATTACCTATCAATATCCTCTGAAAAAGAGGCCTCTTTGAGGCCTAAATGAACTAAATAATTTGAATTGAAAAATAAGTTAAACAAGAGAAATCTATATAAAAAAAATTAGAGTTTTGTCTGTACATTGCTCAGAATTATTCATATGATCCCCCGACTGTTATACCGTACTCCGGCACCATTGGATACTATGTTCAAAAAAAACCATTCTCATAATTTGACTAGTTCGTAATTCACAGAAAAAAATAGGTGTGAATCTCACGTTAAACTCTACGTCGTCGTTTCAGGAAGGTAATCTATATAAATAAAATTAGAGTTTTGTCTGTACATTGCTCAGAATAATTCATTTTTTAGTTATTTTTACTTTTCGTGCGTTAGAGAAGCCGAAACCGGTCTAATCTCAATTTTGGTCTGTTTGTCTGTGACACTCCAGGAGGCATTTTACGCCGTCTTCCGTCTTCTCCGAAAAAACGGGAGAACTGATTACAATGAAACTTATTTCATGTATTCAATACATTCCAGAGAAGGTTTATAAATGCTTAAAATCGCCCGCCGCCCTTGAAAAGTAAATAACGAGCATTTAAACCCTTTTTTTACGCGATATTACTTGCATTTTGATTCAGTTTACAATAAATAATCTACTTGTAATAATCAGCTGTCTTTGCAGTTTAAAGATTTAATAGAAATAAAAAAAACAGCAGACCATACTCAGCGAATTTCCAAAAAATAATATAATAATTATAATATGACGTTTGGTCAAAATCTTTAAAACATGGGAATTATTTGCTATTCTCCATAAGATTAACAAAAAGATAGTATTTTGCTCGTGAAACACTGAAAAGTAAACCATAAAATTTATTTTTAAATTCAATATCAACATCTGCATATAAAGGAGTTTTTAATCTCCATATGATTACTGAAAAGATAAATTTGCTGCCATGATAAACTGAAACTATGATTTTTAGCACAAATGTATGGATCTCAAACATGAAGCTAAATATCAAGTTTCATGAAAAATATTAGATAATAATTGAAAAATTAATTTTCCTAATCTGTACATTGCTCAAAATACATTTTTAGTTTTTTTATATCTCGGTAATTAAGAACAGAAAAACTTTAAGGAACTTAATTTGTATAAGCTGATTCCAGGAAATATAAAATTAGAAATTTTTAAAAATTACATGTGAAAAATGCCAAAAACTTTTGGGGTACAAAACAAAAATTCCTATTGAGATATGTCTGGTTTACGAACATCCGAGCATTTGTAAATACACCTCTCTAAAATTTTGGCTCGATCGGACCTTTTGAGAGTCGTGTTAACACATATATATAATATATAAACCCTTTTTTTATTTTGACTATTTTTTGTTTATAAAGAAGAAAAAATACATTCTGTTATTTGCCAATAAAGATAGCTAGAAATAAAAAAAACAGCTGTCATATCAATATTAGTTAGTTTATATTGGTCATTAGTTTTAGACCCATTTCGAAATCTTACTATGTTAAAAAATTATTTTAACGTAAAACTAATTATAATTATGGTATAAATGTTCTAATTTTTTAAATCGTAAAGTAATGCTAAATAATAAAGCTGGGTATTAATTTATTTTTTTATTGATTTGTTTAGGAATTCAGGTTTACATTTTGGTATGTGATCTTTCTTCTTTAAACTGAATCCAACATACCCGTACAAAGGACGGGCTCACTGCTAGTAAAAAATAAAAGAATAGTTTAAATAAAAAAATCTAGAACATAGCCTAATGAAAAATCTTAAAGTCCAAAACTATTCAACTGTAACACAGTGATAACAGAAATGATTCGTAAGCTCTTACAAAAAAACTTCGCAGTATCCAGAATGTAATAATAAAAATATTTTATAACTTAGCAGCTTATAGTAAGAGTGTGCGTGTGAAGACACTTTAAAATTGAAATATAATAAAATGTTTATCTTAGCAGGTTAGCGCTTACATAAAAATAAGTAAAACCGGATCATTTAAGTTTTAAAATACAGCTTAAACAATTAATCGGTTGGTAAAGTTATTTTTAAAGTTTGCCATAAAATGGAAATATATTATGTTTACCGTCTATTTTAAATAGTACAGTATTTTATGGTTTCTACGTAGAGAATTCCAATAAACGCAGACGTTAGATACGATGGGGACGGTATTTGTCCAATGCATTGATGGGTATTTATCGTCAGTCACATTTCACAGGGCGCAGGGATCATTGACTTTTATCAGCCTGAAAAAATGTTATTGTTGGATAGGAATGCGCACTGAAGTAATAAGGTTCTTATGTTTTTCTGTACATCAAATAAATATCGAGAAATATTTAAAATATATAAAATGTAACACATATTTAATTTTAATTAATATTTAATTTAATTGTCACTGTTTTTGTTCCAACATGGGATGGTAAAATAAAATATAAAAAACGTATACTTATGTAAAAAACTATTTACTGTAGTATATCACATTGTGTAGTCATGTACAAAATATGGGGAATTGCCTCTACCATGAGTGGGCCATAAAGTCGCCCACCGTGTAAAATTCACCGCGAATGAGCAGGCGTTTTGTCAGCCTTCTGAATTTGTTCCAATCTCCCTCCCGCCGTATCTCCTCAGGAAGGTGGTTCAGGAATCTAACGTCAGCTTGGGAAGGAAGATTCAAAGCAGTCCTAGATCTGTTTTGTGCCATCCTGTACAATTCTCTACCCCTTGTGGGATAGTCATGAACTTGTGCACCTTGAAGAGGAGCACTTTCG
>CM041789.1:12006259-12031805 GCA_023375725.1 Nephotettix cincticeps | reverse complement strand
GTGTAGTGAAATGTAACAAAAACTAACAGGCCTAACTTTGTTGCCTAACTTTTTTTTTGTGTTTAATCTCATATTTGTAAGAACCTGATATTTTGTAAAAAAAACAAAGTATATTTTGTATCCAGCCCTCTTTTTTCTGTATATTGGTCCTTCGAATTTATGCTATGTTTTTAAATTTCTTAATTCCGCCCCCAACATTGGTCCTTAAACGATCCGGATTTGGATTTAAGCGACATGGACCTAATAGTTCACTAATTATCGACCCTTTGTTTTCACAATAATACCCTTAATCCCCTATATAACCCCTTATCTACTGTCCCTGTCTATTTTTTTATTTTTCTCTCAATTTGATTCTTTTTACTGTTTTTATTTTCCTTACCTTTCTTATTTTATATGATATCTCTTCTCTTATGTAACGTGTCTCGTCAGCTCATGTTGTTTTCAATAATAAATGTACGAGAAAATAATAAACTGTATACTGGATTGTAGATTGAACATTTATTTCACTGCTAAGTCAATTTAACAATTATGGCTCCTCCAAAAATTGTTGACTTCAAGTTTGAAACCTATCAAAGACTTACTGATATAACTAAGAACAGGTTGTCTAGTATTAAGTTGATTGTCGATAAGTTATTTGCCCAAACTGAACCATTATCCATTGTCCAAGTTAAAACGTTAAATGGATACTTAGCTGAGCTGCAGAAGAAGCGGGATGATTTCGAGTCAAACGTACAGCGTGTTTTAACAGTTTCGGGAGAAGATGATGTGATCGATTCCGTATCTCGTGACCAAGATGAGATTAACGATCTCTTCATTCAAATTTCGAGTCATATCGAATCTATGATCCCCAACAAAGAACCTCAAATCGACAATGAATTAACTAGCGTAAATAACGGATCTTTATCCTTGTCTCAATCTAATGTCCGGTTACCTAAACTTGAACTTCCTAAGTTTTCTGGCGAATTGACTGCTTGGACTTCCTTTATAAACCTCTTCGATGCTACGATTCATCACAATGATTCACTTTCCGATGTGATGAAATTCCAGTACCTCTTAAGCGCCTTAGATAGAGAACCGTTGAACCTAATCCGAAGCCTCACCATAACAGCTCCTAATTACACGGTTGCATACAATATCCTACAAGACAGATATCACAATGACCGTCGCTTACAGCTCGTCCATCTAAATAAATTGTTAGATCTACCTCAAATAAGTAGTTCCCACATTCCAAGTATTCGTCAATTTGTGAATACATTTAACGAAAATACTCAAGCTTTGGTCGCTCTGAAATGTGATATATCAAAATCAGACTCTCTAATGGTAGCAACTCTACTACGCAAAATGAACGTGGATCTCCGCACTCGGTTAGAGTCTTTCCGTTCGACTTCTGGTAACGTAACTAAACATACCTTGCCTTCTACTAAGGAAATCATTGACTTTTTGACTACTGTATGTACGAACCTAGAAGATGCTACAATATCTAATATTACTCAAAAGCAAACATTTCGGTCCGCTAAACCTACAGTTAGTAATCCCAATTCCTTTCCAAAGAAACCTATTACAATGGTAACATCCACTCTACCTATTCCTAGTACTAAAAATACCATGGAAACAAAAGTACCATGCTTCATATGTAACCAAAACTCTCATAAGATTTATACTTGTAACAACTTCAAAGCAAAAACACCCCAAGAACGTTTCCAGTTAGTGAAACAAAATAGAAAATGCGTTTCTTGCCTAGGATCACATGATACTAAATCATGTCAATCTCAATACAGTTGTAAAATGTGTAACAAACGACATCATACTTTATTGCATTTTGATGAAAGAAACCCTCATTCAAGTGGTAATAATCACATAATTTCTAACTCTTTAATTTCTAGGAAAATCTCTGAAAATAACTCTATTAGGAAATCTGATTCAATCATTCCAGTATTGAGCTCTCAAAATAGTACTTCTCCATCTAACCACCACAGGACAACTGTATTACTTGGTACTGCATTAGTGCAACTATGTTCTCCAGAAGGAATTTCACATGTTTTCCGTGCGCTTCTTGATTCTGGAAGCATGTGTAATCTTATAAGTGAATACGCTGCTAACATCCTCAATATTCAGCGTCAGAAATCTAGTATTCAAATCTCTGGCATAGACCAACAAGTATCAAAAAACAAAGGACAAATCGTGGTAGATTTCAAAACATTATCTGGACAGTATATTGCTTCTAATGAACCTGCATTGATTCTTGACAAGTTAACAGTTGATCTCCCTCGCGCACCTTTGTCTAATGATTTGTTAAAACAAATGAAATCCTATACTCTTGCTGACCCAACCTTCCATATACCTAGCCGCATTGATGTGGTCATTGGTGCCTCTCTATTTCCTCAACTACTCACTAATGAGAAGTTTTCTCTTGGTCACAATAAACCACATGTCTTAGGAACGCATCTCGGATATGTTCTGATAGGCACGGCTCCCTGCATATCAACTCAATATAAGCAATCTAGTTCCATTCCTTCAACTACACTCAATGTTTGTTTGCACTCGATAAGTGAAGCAGATCTTCATAACTCAATACAAAGATTTTGGCTTCAAGAAGAACCCCCTGTGCGATCCTCTAAAACTCACGAAGAAGAGCTTTGTGATCAGCATTTTAGTAAAACCCATACTCGTGATACTGATGGACGATACATAGTGCGTCTTTCCATTTAAGGAACCAACCACTGTCCTTGGTGATTCAAAAACTTCTGCTCAGATGCGTCTATCTGCAATGGAACGTAAATTCACTTCTAATCTGCGTTTCTCAGAATTGTATCATGATTTCATGGATGAGTATATTTCTTTAGGTCACATGTCCGAATGCAATGACATAAATCTTAGCCAACCACACTACTTTCTTCCGCATCATGCTGTACTCAAAGAAAGCAGTAGTACGACTAAACTCAGGACTGTTTTCGATGCGAGTTGTAAAACGAGTTCAGGGCTCTGCTTAAACGAAATTCTATTGACAGGTCCTAAACTTCAAAACAACATTTGTGATTTATTGTTACAATTTCGCAAATACAACTATGTGTTTTGTTGTGATATTCGTCAGATGTACCGTCAAATTGTGATTCATCCTGATGATAGGGATTTTCAATTAACACTGTGGAGAACACAATCTCATGAACCCATTTCTACTTACAAGCTTAACACCGTTACTTATGGTATGAACAGCTCTCCGTATCTTGCTATTAAAACATTACATCAGCTAGCCGACGACGAAGGTCAGTCATTTCCAGATGCCGCTCATGTTCTACGGAATAACACATACGTTGATGACATCATAACGGGTGCTGATACTGAATCAGAAGCTATAATGTTACAACAAAATCTTGTCACTTTATTATCTAAAGGTTGTTTTGAACTACGAAAATGGGTGTCAAACTCACCTAAAATATTGTCTAATATACCTGAAACTCATTTGGAAACTCCAAAATTTCTCGATAACTCTGAAACTCCACAATTCAAAGTGTTAGGTCTTCAATGGTCTCCTACCACCGATGCATTTTCATATAATGTCAAAACTCCTGCTACAAACAAACCTTCCACTAAACGCTCTGTTCTCAGTACAATTGCCCAGATTTATGATCCCTGTGGATTTTTAGTGCCATTTATTATGCTTGCAAAATGTTTTATGCAATTGCTCTGGACTAAAGGATTATCCTGGGATACTACATTACCTTCTGACTTAAGTTCACAGTGGAACTCTTTTTGTGACAATATTAAATTGTTGTCAAACATTACAATCCCTCGATCTTTTGGATTTTCATCTTCATGCAATATAGAACTTCATGGATTTTGCGACGCTTCCGAACGAGGATATGCTGCAGTGATCTATTTAAGATGTCTATCCCTCACACAAAATGTTTCTATAAAACTCCTAATGGCCAAAAGTCGTGTAGCGCCACTTAAACGTGTTACAATACCAAGGTTAGAACTATGTGCAGCTCATCTACTGGCACAAATGGTTGGTTCCCATTGCAAATCTATATTTTCTAACAAGTTTTCTTTCGATAACATTTATTTATGGTCAGACTCAACCATAACTTTGACATGGCTTCAAACTCCGCCATATAGACTAAAAACATTTATCGCTAATCGTGTGTCACAAACTCAAGAGATAGTACCAATCGAATCTTGGAGACACATTTCATCGAAAGACAATCCTGCCGACTGTGCTTCGCGAGGACTTGTACTGTCACAGTTATTAAATCACCCTCTCTGGTGGAACGGTCCGTCATGGCTTGCATTGCCACCTTCCGATCGGCCAAAATCCAATTTTAATCCCATCGATCTAGATTCTTCACATGAAATTAAAGAAACTCCACTTCCTATCTTGGTTACCTGTCCACAAGAAGAATGGTCCTTATTAACAAAATTTTCCTCTTGGACTAAGTTACAACGTGTTATGTCTTACGTATTACGATTCATTCATAACTGTTGTAAGTCTCCTCACCGTTTTGGAAATCTCTCTATTCAAGAACTTCAAGAATCTCAATTGAAAATTTTTTCTTTAGTACAACGTTTATCTTTCCCAAAGGAGTATACTTTGTTGCTCAAACAAGAAGATTGCTCAACGTCTATTCAACGCCTCAATCCCTTTCTCGATTTCAACAATCTAATCCGTGTTGGTGGACGATTGAAGCATTCATCGTTGTCATATGACACAAGACATCCTATCTTACTACCTAAGCGTCATCATACTGTCGATTTATTAATTGATCATTACCACATAAAATATCTTCATGCAGGGCCACAGTTAGTTCAATCATTGCTCTCGAAACATGTCTGGATACTTTCAGCAAGAAGTGTAATCCGTTCTCGAATTTACAAATGTCTAACATGCTTTAAACATCGTCCGAAAAACTCCGCCCCATTAATGGGTGAACTACCTGCATGTAGAGTGAATCCTGCTCGACCATTCATGTCAACAGGAATCGATTTTGGTGGACCATATGACGTTAAAGTAGCACATTTGCGTTTCCCTCGTTTAATCAAGGTGTATATCTGTATATTTATATGCATGGTAACCAAAGCCGTACATATTGAAGTAGTAACGGATTTATCAACTGAAGCCTTCATCGCTGCTCTTATGCGTTTTACATCACGACGTGGACTATGTTCCGATATATACTCAGACTGCGGCACAAATTTTTATTGGTGCAAACTCAACGCTACGTAAGATAGTTAAGTCAACTATTCACAACAATGACTCGCAGAACCAAATTCAACATTTCTTTAATGCTCAAGGAATAAAATTCCATTTCAATCCACCCGCTTCTCCACACCAAGGTGGACTTTGGGAAAGCGCGATCAAAAGTTCAAAACATCACCTAAGTCGGGTATTGGGAAAGTCAATTTTGTCCCTCCCAGAATTTACTACTTTGACAATCAGAATTGAAGCTATTCTGAACTCAAGACCTCTGACTCCGTTGTCACACGATCCTTCTGACTTTTCTCCATTAACACCAGGACATTTTCTAATTGGTGCGCCGCTAGTGTCCATTCCAGAACAAGATTTTACCGAGATTCCAACAAATCGCTTAAAACACTGGCAACTGGCTCAGCAGTTCTTTCAGCGTATTTGGAAAAGATGGAGCCTTGAATATTTGCATACGTTACAACAGAGAACTAAATGGACAACAAACACAGGCAATTTAAAAATCGGTGACCTTGTACTTTTACAAACTCAAACTAGCCCATTAAATTGGCCTCTTGCGCGTGTTGTTGAAGTTTATCCTGGATCTGATGGAACAACACGTGTCGTGAAGATAAAGACTGCAACAGGAACATTAACACGGCCAGCTATCAAACTATTTCCACTACCAACCCAGTGAAGTTGTTGAAGTGATGACACTTCAAAGGGGCCGGTTATGTTGCGTTTAAAGTAAAGTAAGACTCATGAGCTTGACCATCACGCTTATTAATTATTATATGTTACATTTCCCAATCAATTCCAAGTTCCTCTTATATGATTTCTTTAACTTTCTCTTTGTTTTTCCATATAATTAATTTATTTCAAATATCACCATATGATTTCAATATTAATTATGTTTTGTTTATCTGATTTGTTTTTCTTTTGGTTGACATAGCAACCAGTCCAGTGTTTTCTTGCTTTTACCATTTTTAAACTTTCATTTTTATCAGGTTCTTAATCAATTTTTAATGTAATGTCATAATTCTATAAAAAACGATGTCAAATTGTATTGATCAAGAAATATAAGACTCTGATAATATTGTGACTATTGAAGAATCGAACATGAAGAATGGTGTGGTGAGTGAAATGTAACAAAAACTAACAGGCCTAACTTTGTTGCCTAACTTTTTTTTTGTGTTTAATCTCATATTTGTAAGAACCTGATATTTTGTAAAAAAAACAAAGTATATTTTGTATCCAGCCCTCTTTTTTCTGTATATTGGTCCTTCGAATTTATGCTATGTTTTTAAATTTCTTAATTCCGCCCCCAACAATAGAATGAAGGACAAAGCTGAGGTAAAGTGACTCACTTGTAGAGTCTTCGCCGCCCTACGTTAACCAGCTGATGGCTTATTGAGGCATCAATGGTCTTGTAAGATGACCATTGTTGAGCAAGCGATTGTCGACCTAATAATAGGCAGAGCCATTGACCCTGAAAGGCCAATTTAGCGGCGTCTGCTGTCTGTCTGGAAGGCCCATGTAATCGTTTCCCACGGTACGATCCCTCGGTCAGCGACTATACAGCTCGAATTGCCGACGAATCATCTACAGCTGACAATCAGCTGATTATCAGCTGACTATAATGTAGAGAAGACATCTACGCTATCTGGTGACGATGTTCCTTTCAGAGATTGCTAGGACCTCGGAAGGCTTAAAAAGGTAAAGGAATATCGGTTGTAACTGTTTCGCCACGTGATCCAAGGGTTGCCCGTTCGATTCTGGTCCAATTGGATATGGAAATTCTTATTTTAATGCGAACAGAGTATAGATAGTTCCAGGACTTAGGAATATCAAAGTCCTTATAAATACACAAATGACTTATAAGAACGGGATTCTTACCTCATAACCCGAAAGTGACCGGTTCGACTCTGGGTTCAGTCGCCATTTGTTAATAGCTGTTAATTAATTACCTATATAATAAGTGGTTGACGTTAGGCAGTAACAAAACCAAGATTTAGACTTTTCCCTCGTAAAACTATTGTTTTATAGAATCTAAATACACCGAATAAATGAATGAATGTAGGATGATTGTGGCGCGATCTTGTAGTCTTGTTACTGACTACGGCTGACATGTTCCTTAGACAGGACTGTTAATTAATAGCCCAACAGCCGACGGCAACTAAGGGACCTACAGTTGAACGTGGAATCCAAACCACGACCTCTGAATTACGAATTGGTCTAATTATGAGGATGGTCTTGGATTAACGTAGTATTCAATAGTGCGGACATTAATCCACACAAGATAATACTACACTCACTGACCATCGCTTACAACTATCCACAATCCGTGACCTCCAAGTATCTGGATTACAGGACGTCGCCACCATCCCAGTGTAGAGTCGTAAAGAGTATATATTCGAAAAAATGAAAAGTCAGGCAACACGCTCAAATTTCCTCAGCGTTACTACCACTACGTTGTTTTACTAAATTGGCACTGAACCGTATGAAAATGGTTCCAAGTTTTGGAACTAATAATGTCTATTTTATTTTATGACACTTATATGGTCTCGGATATGTACTAGTTATGTGTGTGATATTAATATTGGGATATTGACTGCTATTGGTGTTTTAACTGAAGTGGTGAGTGAAAGGTGTATGCTGAAACAATATGTGTAAGTGCGAGTATAGATTGACATAACCTTTGGAAACCAAATTCTATGGAAGCGTTAGTGTATGTTGATGAATATTATGGTTACTAAATATATGGTTTTACTGAAATGATACTAGGTCTATGATGAACACTAAGTGGAATGTTACTGGGAATATTACCTAGGGCCCAATCGTAGCTACACAGCCCTAAACCAAGCCATTGTTGACGTATTGTATGGAATAATACATCTAGGCTAACCTATCTAATAGGCTCGGTATCATAACATAACATAACATCTGATTTTTTAACATAAATTCATTATGGAACTGAATTTTGCCGACGCACGGGCTCAGAACAAGTCCATGAATAACTTTCTAAGTTTTGAACTACTACATTTCTAACTAATTTTGTGACATCCCCTGTTCCCTACTGATCCCTAACAACCCCCCAACTTCTATTACGTTTACCACATATTGAAATTAGTATTCAGCGTCCAATGGAGATGATCAGGGCGGATTTAAGATGTCTCGATGTCATGTTGGAAGACCGGTAGCTGAAGAGACAGAAAAAAAGCAACAGGTTGACAGACGTTACGAGTTGACACGGCCGACTAGATCGGATGTCCACCGAATAGGTTGCTACACTATGCAAAAGTGGTGCACAAAAGAATGTTTTTGTCTTTACTTAAGAGACAAATAATGAGTCAGTCCATTGATACCGTTTATTTTCTAAGTACACAGACTAGTGAGCCATCGTTTTATGAGATAATCAACCTCTCTTCTCCCTTCAACTCCTACTACAAAACGTATCGTTCAACAAGATAGTAAAGGGCACTTGACTATCCCACAATTATTCACACCCAGCTGGATGGTCAAGGTCAGTCAGATAACGCTTAACTTTGTTTCTATTGTAGCATCGTAACATTTTATCGCTAGTATTCATTTACGTTCCGCTAAAATTGAACGTTTTAGTATCCTCCATTTTAATATCACAACTACACATTTATTTCGATTAGATTTCCTTTTTAAATTGCGACTTACCTCGGTAATTACCTGGTCTAATTATTACGATGGTTTTTACGGATGAATGTAGCGTTCAATGGTGCGGA
Organism: Nephotettix cincticeps; assembly: GCA_023375725.1. Lineage (NCBI taxonomy): Eukaryota > Metazoa > Arthropoda > Insecta > Hemiptera > Cicadellidae > Nephotettix > Nephotettix cincticeps. The sequence continues at coordinate 12,022,871 of CM041789.1, read as the reverse complement.
CGTTAATCCACACCAGAGAATATCAAATCCACTAATCATCGCTTATAACTATTCACAATTCGTGACCTCCTAGTAGCTAGATTACAGGACACGCCACCGTCCCAGTCTTTAAAGGCTATTTTGTTCATATACATGGACATGTTTATTTGAGAACTGCTCACAATGTCCTCATTCTTATTCATAAAGCACCGACTTCATAGCTTTATAGATGGGTGGGTATTTTAAAATGCCTGCAAGAGACGAGTTTTAAGTGTACATTTGATAACCTTTAGCTTAGCTTGTGCAAAAGTTAGCTGATAAATACACCAAGATCAATTTATAAGGTTAACAGGATGTAATATCGAAACGTCATAACATTTTGTTAGGATTTTCCCTGGATCGAACCGTCGACCTTCAGGTTATGAGTGTTCTATAACTTAGGTCAAAGCCAATGTGTTACTTTATGTTCTCAAAAAACCACATGGACACCCTATAGTACCCTACCAAGTCTAGTAAGTATATCTGACTGGGACGGGGTGTGTCCTGTAATCTAGCTACTTGGAAGTAACGATTTGTGGATAGTTATAAGCGATGGTCAGTGGATTTGATAGTCTCTGGTGTGCATTAACGTCCGCACTGTTGAATACTACATTCATCCGCAAATACCATCCTCATAATTAGACCAGTCCGTAATTCAGAGGCAATGGTTCAGATTCCACGTCAAACTGTAGGTCCCTTAGATACTATAGGCTTTTAGACTATTAATTAACAGTCTTGTATAAGGAACATGTCAGCCTTAGTCAGTAACAAGTCTAGAAGATCGCGCCACAATCATTTCACACTTATTTCTCATTCATACTTGGCTTAAAATACCAACCTGGGTAGATCGCCATTTCAATAAGTGATTTAATCTACATTTTCTCTTAAAATTTCCACTAACTGTGATATTGTGAAGTTGGATAGTTATCTGAGCACATGTACACATGTTGTCTAACACAGGTTCCTCTGTTATCTCCGGTTCAGTCTCAGAGATGCCGCCATGGTATTTCTAAGAACTCGGATTCTGATAACACTCAAAAAACGGTGTTGAAAACAATTCCCGGTTGGAACTCCGTTGTAGAAATTTACAGTACTTTATGTAATGCTAATAGGTTCTAGTTAGTTTAATCAATATAGCCATAAAACCTTAAATTTAATATCTCTTATGAAAGCAAACCTACAGTACGTATTACATTTGGTTTCCATCTTTAACTTCTACTACTTTCTTACGTTAGTATACAGTAACAGTTGAAATGAAGTTTTAGCGAATTTCCCATAGGGAAGTAGCTATTACCGTAGGTCTCATGGCAAGAGTTAAGCCCGGGACCATGTTATTTTTTCTTCTTTAGGTACCCAGAGACCAAAAACAATAGTCGTTAAAATTTATATATATATATATATATATATATATATATATATATATATATATGTGTGTGTGTGTGTGTGTCTGTTAGCACATAAACCAGACATATCGGTCAATGGGAACGGGTGTTTTGGGGGGGTTTTGTACCCCAAAATGGGGTTTTATGCGTTTTTCACATATAGTTTTTAAATATTTCTAATTTTATATTTCACCATTGGAATCAGCTTAAAAAACTACACAATTAAGTTCCTTAAAGTTTTTCTCTATCTCCAACGGTTACCGAGATATAAAAAAATCTAAACACAGTACGTTGTATTTTGAGGCTCCAATGTTAATCTTATGGAGGATAAGGAAAAATTAATATTTCACTTATTAACCAATATTTTTGGATAAAAATTTATATTTAGCTTTATGTGGTTGAGGTTCATCCATTCATGCTTAAAAATCATAGTTTATGTGTTTATCATGGCAGCAAACCTGCATACTCTTTTCCCATGTTAATCATATGGAGAATAGGCAAACTCCTTTATTTATGGACAGATGTTGATGAAAGTTGGTATAAATGTTAAAAATAAATGTTTTTGAAGGTATAAATGCCTACTCTTAGCGTTTCTCACAGCAGCAAACCTGCACACTCTTTCCCATGTTAATCTTATGGAGAATAATCAAATAATTCTCATGTTTGACCACTTGACTTGTCGTATATTATTATTATTATATTATTGATTTGGAAATTCGCTGAGTACGCAGGTCTGCTGCGACGGGGGTATTGTCTAAGTTATTACTTTATTTATGCTTTATTATATTATCTCTTATTTACACAAAGCTAGAATAAAAAGATTTTCATTATATTCGTTTTGTTGCTTTCTGTATTCAAACTTATTTCGAAAACTTTTTTAAATCTAAATTATCTATTGCTAAGTCTATACCTACTTTTTTTCTTATATCGAATTTCGTCAACACAGATACAGTGCAAGTGGGTGGCTTATTTCTGAATCGGGGTTCATGTATTTTTCCAAATTCCAAAAATGAAAAATGTATTTCACTCAAGTTTTACGTTCTTATGACATCGCTGTGGTTTTAAAACTTGTGTTGGACTTTGTTGGTTTATTGTATTGAATTTCCAACAGAGACGAAGGCATCACCGTTGATGACATAGTCATGCTTGAGCCGGGAACAATGATAATTTTTGGTATTCAGGTCCCTAGAAACCAAAAATAGTTGTTAAGTTTTGATGTGTGTTTGTGTCGATTACTCATTAACTATTGCAAAAATGGCCCGATCGAGGGAAAATTTATCTCACACTTCTAATTCAAATTATCACCATTAATTCCTAAATCATTGGAAATTCGTTTAGTATGCAGGTTTGCTGAAACGAGGGTATTATTTTCAGTAATTTGTAGAATAAAATAGATACTAAAATAGATAGCTCAATCTCCAAAGGTGGTTCAATGCAATAGTGTCAAACTAAAGTATTTTTGCAATAATAATATTTTATGGCAAATTGCAAGAAAAACAGTAGGGTGAAAAACGTCTGAAGTTTTAAAATTTGGATATTCGATGAGATAAACATTTTTAACACACATCCCCTTACCTCCGTCACCTTATCAGGTAAATTCAAGTCGGTTTGTAAAGCTTTGGTAACAAGCTTTGGTAAAAAACGACCTTATGACACTTTTAATCTTTGACCCTTTTTTATCAGATTCAGGCGGACCGGGTGTGATCGAATAACATACAGAAGTAAAGCATCAACACAAATATTAGGACAAGTGTTGTCCGAAAATAAATGATAAACAAGCTTGGCGTGGGTGAGATAGCTGGTGTGTTTGCGTGAAAACGAAACCCGGTTAAACAGAAATATCTCGTTTTTGGATTTTGTTTGTAGCAGTCTCCGGCGATTAAAATAATCTTTTCCCAAATATTATTTCGTAATTTTTGAACTGAAAGATAGTTTTTAACTTATTTATTAATCGCTTGCAGGTAAAATATAATACTGACTTTTTAAACAGAAGACAACAATAATTGCAATAATAGTATAGTGTTCTGTATGCGCAATTTTAGATTGATGTTGTCTACAAAATGGAGTAAAAGCCAACAATAAATGAAATACAACATTTAGTAATAGCTTATACTAGGTAAAACGTTTGATCTCGTGTAGGTTCTTAGAATATAATTATCCTAATGCATATTTACTTACTGCTGTGGTCACTGGTACCCAATGGTACCTTGGCCTACCCAACATATTGTCTCTATAGGTCCCCGCTTCTTGAATCTTCCTTCCTTCTCCATAGCTTCCTCAGGTATTTCTCCACTTGGTCAAACCACCTCAATTTTGGTCTTCCGAGATGTCTTCTAACTTTTGGGTTGTTCTTTAGGATGTTCTTTGAAAGGGAGTTGTCTTTGCTTAGAATATTCCTGCCTACCTCAGCCTTCTGCTCCGTACCTCAGCGACAATATCCTACCACACTTAAAATATCCCTTAAACAGTCCCATAACCTGAATTTTTACAGCCTAACGTTAACATTGTTTTAAAACTCATTACTTACCATCTATGATCTCAAATATCTGTTTTTTCCAAATTCCAAAATTGTTAAGCCCTTTATAAGGCTTTTTGAGAGAATTCAAAATTAAAAAAATGTTTGTGTTTACTTCCCTGTGGGAAATAGGTTAGATCATGGATATGTCTAAAGGAGATGGTTTCAGTTCATCTAAACAGCTGTTCTTATTATTTTATATTAAAAATTCAATACCAAAGATTGGTAGTTTCTATGGAAACCTGTTACATGTTTTCCATCTTAAAAATCACCAAACACCCCCCCAGAGCTAAGACATATCCATGTCAATAGTGTCTCGTTAGTTATAACGAGATCGCACACAGCACGCTGGCGTGAGTTGAGCGAATTTCACAGAACTTATAATATTCCCATATCAAACTTGATCTATGATCGGAACTATAACTGTTAATGTTCATAACGGTTTCTTCACTTAAGGATGAATCACACTAAAATGATGATAATAACACTTATTGATGATTTCAGGATGACTTTACACAAAAGGACAGGAAGCCACGGCGCCAACCGTGGCTAGGCTGAGACTCAGCCACTAAGATGCCACTTCACAGCAAAGGCGAAACGTTTGGCAATACTAACAACATCACGACGCGGTTGACGCCGAAAAATCAACTTGACATTCCATTCCATCTATTTCTTGTTGCACTACATTTTTATATTGTTGTGGTACTGGATTACTTTTGAAATATTGAGGATTATCTACTTGTAGCTGTAAATATGAGAATATTTATTTCATATCCCTCGTTTTTCAGAGAAAATATTCTATGAAAAATAAAATGTTTAAATGGGGCTCAAGTTTATTTGATTTCATAATAAAAATATTAGCAGCAGCCTTTAAGTTGTGAATTAAATCAAATATATATACATATTAGAAATGCAAAACTAATAATAGAAAGCCAAAAAATAGTTTTAGTTTTAGCCATCATGAAGTTTTAATTTCTACAAGAAACAAATCATATTGGTCATATTGGTTGTAATAAAGCTCATGTTAATGTAAACTGTTTATTTCCACTGTTTATTGAGGGTTCCACAGCATGTTAGTTTCAGAAAACGGCTGGAGTATGAATCCACTAGGATTTAAGATCCAGATTTAGGCACACACTTAAAATTCAAACATCTTTCGTTTTTTTGACAATAGGTCCACCACATAAGAGCTATTCGGCAATGATCCCCTCCTCCCATCACCGACGCTGCTGCAAAAAATACATACACATAATGTGAAACTAAACCATTGACATTGTATATCTACTCTAAATTATAATCTATTACAAGCTATCTGTTTTGGCGAATTTCCCATAGGGAAAAAGCTATTACCGTAGGTCTTATGGCCGAACCTAAGCCCGGGACCATTTTACTTTTTCGTTTTGAGGTAACTGGAGACCAAAAGTAACAGTGGGTAAAATTTATATATATACAGGGTGTTCATTAAAGTCGAGGACAAACTTCGAGGGGTGATAGTACTCATCAAAATGAACAAACCATTTCCCACAAACGTATGTCGAAAAATCCTTCTTTAGCCGCTACCCACCATTTTGTATTTTTCATAAAAATATACTGTAAATATAAAAATAAAAATATAAAAATATTCTGAAAGTATCATGTAGATTACTGTTATATTTTCAAAATGACAGTAGTTAAAAATCTATTAATTAAAAAAAACGATAAAACCAATAACTTTATAAAATCTTCACAAGATATAATATAGATTGTAATTTTTATTCCAAATCTAACGATTTTTTGGTGAACTAAATCCGTTCAAAAGCTTAACCTTCAAAATAAGATCTTTCCCATGTTAATCCCATGGAGGATAGGCAAATTCATTTATTTTTTACGGTGATTGATCAAACCTGTTATATATTACTAGCTAAAGTACCCGTTCTTCGCACGGGTAAAAAAAGCTGTGAGATGTACTGATACGTAACTCTGTGTTATTACTTCGAAACATAACTTGGACTAAGAAATCGACTAATTAATAACAACAATAATGTCTGGTAACAGGACATTTGATTTAGTTCAGAACATTTGAATAAACAACATTAACAACTTTGTTTTTATTTGGCGTATATATGTACAGATAATGACGACTTGAGACTCTAGAGCAGGCCATATAAAGCTGGCCATGGCTAAAACAATTTTTTCTAGATTTATTCCAACAACCTGCATTGTTTGTCCTTGGGCCTTGTCATTCTTAAAGCTAATGGAAACTGAAGCCGTTTAGAGTAGAAGGATAGGTCCGTTGGGATTAAAGGAATTCTTGGTATTATGATCGTTTTCCCTTTGGCGCAACCGGTCATAATTTTTGCTTTGATCATGTTGGGCTTTAAAACTGTAATAATTAATCTTGAGCCATTACAGAGCCGTGGTGCATCCAAATCGTGCATTAACAGCACAGGTGCACCAACCTTTAGATATAGTTTATGTGTAGGTACTCCTCTTAGTTCTAAGCTGTTCAAGAACTCTGATGGATAGTTGGTTGCCCTCTCCTCATCAACAACTGTGTAGATCGTACCTAAAATACCTAATTTCTTCTGGAGGTAATTTCTTCAGCAACTCGTTATTAATTTTATTTACAGTTCCATTTAAGGGAGACAAATTACTTCAACTGCAAAGCCCATCACTTGAGATGTAATTCGTTTCAGTATATGGGAACACGCATGAAATAGTTTTTTTAAGAGTTGACAATTTTACGAAAATTTCTTGATAATTCAATAAGTTGCTGGGCTGTTCTAGGAATCTTCCCTTCACCTATTTTTATCAGGTTTGATGAAACTTCACTGGCATCACTGTCGTTGTTTAAATGAACACGCATATTGTGTGAGGTGAAATTTAAAAACATGATTCCATAGGACTGAAGACTTTGGACGTGAATTGGTTTCATCAGCAGGAGTGCCGCGTTGAATTACAGGTAGTGTCTGCCTAAAGTCTCCCACCATCAACACCACCAAACCACCCATCAAGGAGTTGTTTCCCCGAATATCACGGAGGGATCTATCTAGAGCTTCTAACGTTCGTTTTTGCGACATGGTGCACTCGTCCCAAACTAATAGTTGACACTGTCTCAACAAAGCGGCTCTCTCCGAATCTTTGGATACGTTGCAAGTTGGTACTTCACCATGCTTTAAATTTAGAGCCAGTTTACACATAGAGTTGGCTGTTCGTCCTCGAGGCAATAGGGTAGCTGCTATACCGGAAGATGCAACTGCAATTGCAATTTTTTCTTATTTCTTACTGTAGCAAGTAGCACGTAAAGTACAAATCCTTTACCGGTACCTCCAGGGGCATCAAGCAAATATACTGCACTCTCTTCATTTTTTATTTTATTATAGATTTTGTCATAGATATTTTTTGGTTAGCAATCAACTTGGGGTCATTTCGCGAAAGTAATTTAATTGACCTTTGGGCTATTAATGAACAGCTCTATTTAAGGAATATGTCAGTCATATTCAGTTGAAAGAGTAAAAGATCGCACCACAACAATCTTACACTCAGTTCTCCAACATATTTAAAATATTGGCGTTACATAATGACGTTGTTTTTAATTATTTAACATATTTTATTGGACTTTTCCAACACGTCTGTGTTTAAACTACACAACGTTTCTTGTGGTTGAGAAACTCTTTCGTTTTAAAGTACCTACTACTATAAATTTATAGCTACTATAAATTTATAGTTTATATTAAAAATTTAAAGTTTAAGTCGCATATATTAATTATATCATTTTGTAAATAATTATCTTACTTATCAGTCATTTACAATAACAAAATATATTGGCAACGCAAAAAATAACCACAATACTCTACCCCCGAGCTAGCGGGACGACACAAGATAGCGTGCGCTCGGAATGAGAACCGGTAATCACTTGAAAACGGTGGAGTTTCTCCATCTCTAGAAACGAAATAAACAGTCAATTTAAGAACGTTATAGGCCTACTATATTTATTGATTTGATTCCATTAAATTTTAAAAATCACAGAATGTTTAATTGTATACGAGTATTATTTGAGCCACCATAAAAGTCACTGGATTATAGTAGTTTTAAAATAATTAGTGTAAAATTTTATCTGACGACAAACTATAAATACCTCCGTCGCAGCAGACCTGCGTACTCAGCGAATTCCCAAATCAATAATATAATAATAATATATATATATAAGTTTGGTCAACATCTGTCGATTAGCGTGAAATGATTTGCCTATTCTCCATAAGATTAACATGGGAAAAGAGTATGCAGGTTTGCTGCCATGATAAACACATAAACTATGATTTTCAAGCATAAATTGATGAACCTCAACCTCATGAAGCTAAATATCGAGTTTTATCCAAAAATATTGGTTAATAAGTGAAATATTAATTTTTCCTTACCCTCCATAATATTAACATTGGAGCCTCAAACACAACAATACAACAATCAACAACAACTAATACCAAATACTCAAATACCTCAAATACAACATACTTTGTTTAGATTTTTTTTATATCTCGGTAACCTTTGGGGATAGAGAAAAACTTTAGGAAAGGAAAGGAACTTAATTGTGTAGTTTTTTAAGCTGATTCTAATGGTGAAAGATAAAATCTAAAAAGTTTTTAAATTACATATGAAAAACGCAAAAACCCCATTTTTGAGTACAAACCCCCCCAAACTACCCGTTCCCATTGACCGATATGTCTGGATTACGAACTTGTCCGAGCAATTATAGGAATACACGTCTCTACCAAATTTGGTCCCGATCGGACCATTTTTACGAGAGTTATCGTGTTCACAGACACACACACACACACACACACACACACACACACACACACACACACACACACACACACATATATATATATATATATATATATATATATATAAATTTTAACGACTATCGTTTTTGGTCTCTGGGCACCTAAAGAAGAAAAAATAACATGGTCCCGGGCTTAACTCTTGCCATGAGACCTACGGTAATAGCTACTTCCCTATGGGAAATTCGCTAAAATGGGGAAAGAGGTTTGAAAAGTCTTTTACACTGAGAAATTTTGTATATACCCAACAGTTTACAGGGCTACAGAGAGACTTAAGTTAAAAAAAAACTTGAATTTTTTTAAACGTCACATGGTATTTTAAACCCATAAATATGACGTGAAACATTACTTGTTCCATGTGTTTATAGTTTCATATGTTTGTTGCCCATGTTTTTTTTGGAAATATTTAAAAATATACAGTTAAGATGTTTATACATACTTACCACTTTCCAATAAGGCGGTCAATGTAATTCACTATTATAGAAAACCAATATTTACGGTATTTTGGATAGTAAATATAATTTTTATATTTGAGTAATTTTTTACTAATCAAACCGCACCAGATAAATCCAGTCAAAGAGAGACCAAGATATCCAATACTATAATACGAGCAAGGTTTGTATATATATATTTGCACACGGATCTCGAAAACGGCACTAAGGAATTTCTTTAAATTTTGGAAATAACTAATTTCCGAGTAGAAAATAGGTTCTAGATATGGTTCTAATGGTCCAGGAAAATTCGTGTTTTCGTGTAATATTAAGTTTAAAATCTAAAAATTTAACATTACGCTTATGGAGAATCAAATGTAAACAATACAAACCAAAACAACTGTTTATAACCGTTTGACAGTTCTTGATTGAAGACGGCGGGGAACAATATAGAGGTTATGCATTAATATTTATATTTATGTATGTAATAAATGCAAAATTATCAGGTTACTAAACAATCTGTAAAAACTTAAGGATAACATAACTGTGCGAAATAAAAGCAGAAAAAAGTATTTCCAAAATCTTCCGTGTTTTGATAGAAAACTTATTCGTTGTATTGCTTGAAGCCACTGTAACAAACCAAATAATTGATGTAAATTAAATTTCTCTTTTGCTTTTCAATCCTCATTCCGTTTATAACAAAATCAGTTGATGACAGGCTAATAATAACTGTATGGATAATTAAACAGTAAATGATCGGCTTTGGCTAAAAGACGTTAAACGGCATCGCACAATTGACTGACGCCGTAGCCGAGTGGTAGCATATCGGCCTCAAGAACTATAGGCCGCGAGTTCCATCCCCACCAGGAGCGATACTTTTTTTTCAGTGCTGTATTAATCATGGTGTATTAAATCGGGTTTCTTTAAACCACTTAAATGTTTTCATTGAGTAATAAATGTGTTTTAATTTTCCTAACTAATTTTTATAATACATGTCTTATTCTATACGAGCAAAGCTCGGTCACCAGGTACTAATATTATTAAACAGAAAGGTCTAGACTGAAAACACAAAATATAAGAGCGTTTTTCTTTATAGAAACACCATTGCATTGTCGTAGTATAAACAATTTCTAGCCTAAATGAAATTGCAGTTTGTGAATGCAGCTGCTATACAACCGAGTGTCCATAAAATATTCACCCTCCTCTAATAACATATATCTCACTCAATTTTTGTCCCGACACAGTAACCTTCATGTGATAAAAGAGAATTTTTATTATTATTAAACGCGCTTTACGTTTTTGGAAATCGCCCTGTTATAATGAACCAGCTGTTGTCAATATGGCCTTCAGTACCGGTTTTTGTAACAAATTTGTAAAAAAAACAGTAGGCTTAGGTAAGACAAGTTCACGGCTGGCATTTCTTACCGGCAGTTGAAACCTTCGTTCGTAGCACTGTCTCTGCTATGAACTACGAACTGCCTCTGTGTCTCTCTTGAGAGACACTTGGTCGGCCAGGATTCGTACGTTTCAGTAGGGTTCCTGTGTTTTTGAACTGCAATACCATCGCAAAATACACAGAAAGCTTTTCTTCAATTTCAAACATTTTGAAAACAACAAATTAAAGTAAACAAAAAGCGTAACAATGGACACATACTTATAAAACTTAGAAAAAATCACTCTCATCACATGTGATTCACAGTGTCGTAGGACCAAAATTAAGTTTGATATATGTTACTAGAATAGGATGAATATTTTATGGACACTCGGTATTTCCCTTTTCAGTATACACGTTCCTGCTTCATAATATATCTTTGTACAGGCTAAGACCGTTCACAGTATAAAACACCATTTACTAGATTAGCTAGGTTAGCCAGTAGAAGTTTTATATAATTAGAAGTTTTTTTTGTATAAACATTAATTGAGTACAAAAGGTTTTGGAATAATTATAATTAATATCATTTATCATAAAATACAGGGTGTGCTAGCAGAGAAAATTATGTCGTCTATTTGAAAATATCGAAATTTATTTTTCAAAATTTTAACTAAACAAAACAGATTAGTTAAAATTTCATTTCAACTAACGTGTAGTTTAACGTGTGCCATTGAAAGTTTACAGTCGGATGTTTAGTTAACAATATCCCAATACTAGAAACAGAGCCCGTTGTGGTAAAATACAACGGTCTCTAGAAAAAGGGTACCCAAATGTATTTCTTACGGAAAACATTTTTTTTTACTTTTTCACCATACATATTAAAAAACATCAAACATCATATTTTTTGGCAAATCTACAGGATGCAAGCTTTCTAATGACATATTAATCAATGAAATTGGTCCAGTGCAACCCTAGATTTAGTTGTACAAATTTTAACAAAAAAATGTCAGACTCAGTGTTTCTTCAACGCAAAAAAATTGTTGTATCTTTGGTTTTTTGTACATAACTTTTAAACGGTGAGGAAATCGACCAAAGTGGATGGTGATTTTCTGATAGAAAATTAAATTTCCAACAAATTACCATTAAGAATCTTAGAATCTATGAAACCTCAAAAAGACGGTAAAATATCGCCTTCAAAAATAGGATTTCGTAAAAACCTGTTTTCAATGTATTTCTTATGGAAAAAATGTTTTTTTTTACTTTTCCACCATAAATACTAAAAAACCTCAAACTTTCATATTTTTTGGCAAATCTACATGAATGAAGCCTTCCAACAACGCATTAATGATTAAAATCGGTCTGGTAGAACTCTAGAATATTTAGTTGTACAAAGTTGAACAAAAATATCTTTAATTCAATATTTTTTCAACACAAAGAAATCGGTAGTAGCTTTGGTTTTTTGTAAATAACTTTTAAAGGGAGAGGAAATCGACCAAAATGGATGGTGATTTTCTGAAAGAGAATTAAATTTCAAACAAATTACTATTATGCATTCCTTGAGAAACCTCAAAAAGGCTGCCAAACATTGCCTTCAAATAAGAAATTCGTAAAACCCCATTTTCAATGTATTTCTTATGGGAAAAATGTTTTTTATCTTTTTCACCATAAATAAAAAAAACATCAAACTTTCATATTTTTTGGCAAATCTACATTATGAAAGCTTTCTAATGGCATATTAATCAATGAATTGGTCCAGTGGAACTCTAGATTTAGTTGTACAAAGATTTTTAAGACTGAATTATTATAAGAATAGATAAGCACACATAAAAAACGTCCTGTTTAAGATTGAAATCAAGAAGATTAAAATATCGATTAAAATACTTACCATAGCACAGAATCGTGAAAAAGAGGAAAAAAATGTTGAAGTTCATTATCGACCGGTCTACGACGGTGGTTGAATGTAACTGGCACTGGCACGGCTCGGTTTATACTGTTGTCGATGTGTACACAACACGTGTGGACTACCATAAGTCTAATCGTCCTATATGGAAACCGAACTTTAGATTCAGTATTTGTAGCCTATATATTGTAATTCTTAAAGGTTTGCAATATTGATGCAGTTTTTATTGACATGGATATGTCTTAGCTCTGGGGGGGGGGGTGTTTTTTATGGAAAGTGATTTTTAAGATGGAAATTATGTAACAGGTTTCCATAGAATCTATCAGATCTGAAGTATTAAATCTATATAAATAAAATTAGAGTTTTGTCTGTACATTGCTTAGAATTATTCATTTTTTAGTTATTTTACATTTCGTGCGTAAGAAAAGCCGAAACCGGTCTTATCTCAATTTTTGTCTGTTTGTCGGTTTGTCTGTGTCGCTCCAGCAGGCATTTTGCGCCGTCTTCTTCGAAAAAAAGGAGAACCGATTACAATGAAACTTATTTCATGTATTCTCTACATTCCAGAGAAGGTTTGTAAATGCTTGAAATCGCCCGCCGCCCCTTGAAAATGTTTGTATTTACTTCCCTGTGGGAAATAGGTTGGATCATGGATATGTCTAAAGAGAATGGTTTCAATCCATCTAAACAGCTGTTCTTATTCTTTTGTATTAAAAATTCAATACAATAGCTGATAGTTGCTATGGAAACCTGTTACATGTTTTCATCTTAAAAATCGCCAACACCCCCCAGAACTATGACATATCCATGTCAAAAGTAAGTAACGAGCATTTAAAAACCCACCTTTACGCGATATTACTCGCATTTTGATTCAGGCTTCAATGAATAACCTACTGGTAATAATCAGCTGTCTTTGTATTTTAAAGATTAAATGGAAAGAAAAAAAACAGCTGACAAATCAATATTAGTTAGTTTATATTGGTCATTGACTTAAACATATTTCGAAATCATAATATATTAAAAAGTTATTTTAACGTATAACTAATAATAATAATGGTATAAATGTTCTAATCTATTTAATTGTAAGGTAATGTTAAATAATAAAGCTGGGTATTGATTTAATTTCTTTGTATTGATTTGTTTAGGATTTCTGGTTACATTTTAGTATGATGATCTTTCTTCTTTAAACTGAATCCTACAACCCGTATAAAGGACGGGCTTACTGATAGTTTTAATATAAAAGAATAAGAAGAGCTGTTTAGATGAACTGAAAACATTCCCTTTTTTTTCTTTTTTTTATCCATGATCTAAACTTTTTCCCACAGGGAAGTAAATACAAACATTTTTTCCATAATTATCTGCTTTACACATGTTTTCAGTTATGAGGTTTCTTGTGCAGTTATAGAGTAGAGTTGAAGTTTAGATGATGCAATTCCTTACAAAATACTATTCCTTTTCTTTGCATTTCGCAGTAGCTGGAGATTGAGCTATATCACATACAAGGACATAGCTGCACCAAATATCCCTGAATCATGTGATTTAATATTCATAAGTATTTCAATTCATGTATATTTTATTTTTCAGTTTATCTACTTATTCATTTAATCGTGGTCCACGTTACTTGTTACTGTTTGATAGTATATTCCTGTTAATTCATTGTCAGTTATTATATTTTGTTATTTGTTTATAGTTTAATGTTTTTTAGTTTTCTGTAGCCTATATTGATCGCAATTTCATAAATATACATTGTTTTAAGAAGAGCTATTTAGATGAACTGAAAACATTCCCTTTAAACATATCTATGATCTAAACTTTTTCCCACAGAGAAATAAATACAAACATTTTTTTCCATAATTATCTGCTTTACACATGTATTCAGTTATGAGGTATTTCAGCATAACTTGGTGGGGCCACGACCATGTACAATTAAGCTTGGTAATAATTGAAATGAAATAAAAGTTACCATCGAAACAAGACTTTCATGCAAAATATTTATTCCATTAGCTCCTAATAGAGCACTATAGCACAGTGACTTCTGACACAGCCTCAGCATCAAGCAACAGTACATAGTCTTTCCACTCCTCAATTCATGTCCCTACGACAGCAGCAATGAGCTTGGCGACATTACACCTTGACAGTAGAGGCGTCCAGTAGACCTAGCCAATGGCGGCCAGTAACTGTCCGCCTATTATCCCAGTGTGATGGAGTACTGGACGCTTCAACGGACAGTAGTTAGTGGCCGCCAGTAGAGACAAAATAGTTTGAGATGGTTGCCTGGTCAGAGGACAGTAGCGTGGTCACGTCACCTACTAGTAGCAATTGTTGTTCCAGCCAAAAAATTCTTTTTTTTGCTGACAGTAAAGCACTGGAAATGAATTTACCTACAGAAATCGGTCATAAACATAAAGCTTTGTTCAAAAATAAGCTTTTACACCTAGCGCGCGGCGTCATGAGCCGCTGCGTGCCCGATGTCTCGAAACCTGTAAGGTCCATGCTTTTGAAATTTGGTTTTATTTTCACAAAAATGATGATGTAGTATAGCAGGCAGTAGATTGAATACGAATAAGGGTCAGTAACCAGGTTCAAACAATCTGTCCAAAAATAATCCCCTTAAGAATAACATAGGGAAATGTGCCGATTCTAACATTAAAACGCTAGTTTCCAAATACTCATGATTATGTGAAATAAATTGGATCTATTTTAAGCTTTTTGAAATATAATTTCAAATACTTTTATACTTTTAACTGAAATGGCGACCTATCCAGGTAGGTATTTTAAGCCACGTATGAATGAGGAATGAATGTAGGATGATTGTGGCGCGATCTTGTAGTCTTGTTACTGACTAAGGCTGACATGTTCCTTAGACAGGACTGTTAATTAATAGCCCAACAGCCGATGGCAACCAATGGACCTACAGTTTCCATGAGGATGGCCTTTGTGGATTAACGTAGTATTTAATAGTGCGGACGTTAATCCACACAAGAGAACACCAAATCCACCGACCATCTCTCACAACTATCCACAATTCGTGACCTCCAATTAGCTGCATTACAGGACGTCGCCACCGTCCCAGTAAATATAAAATGCTGTAATTTTTTACAATTTTGTTTATTCTTATTTTTATTTGGCCCACTTATATAAACATGTTTTATATTACTTCAGTGAATAACAAACAAAAAAATATATGAAGATTTACATTTGTCAGCAAAAATACATATTCAATTAAATATTCCAGTTAGAAAATAGCTTTTTGTTGTATTTACATAAAATCACCATTCATAAAAAAACTAATTTTCAAGATAGACAAAATCTTTGACATTTTATACAAAAACAGAAAACATGTATTTTATTGGATATAAATAAAAATATAAGTTTATAAACGTACTCAAAAGAATAATAGTAAACAAGCGAGCGCTAAAACAGATGCCAGATAAATGGCTTTGTTCGTAGACGTAGGCTAGGAGAAAGTTCCATCACTTTTACCAACTGCAAAAACTAAAATATCGCTACGGAGTTCGAACGGAGTTGTCTCACGGGGTTTTGTTGTGGGGTAATAGTGCTGAGACAAAGAATGGTTTGATGATTAAAAAATGGCACTTTGAGTCATTAACTTTGTTGGTTTTAGAGAGCACTGAGAACCACTTGTTGTGCATGATAGAATATTAACCATTGTAAATCTGTTTATATTTTATTGTTTACTGCATGTCAAGACGAATTTTGCACGTTACACATTGCATATGCATGTTCATGACCACAATACAAGGTACGCAAAGGCTATTATAAGACCTTTCACTAGACTTAGAACAAGTTGATTCCACGAAATTCCTTGGAATTATTCTCGATCGTGGTCTCACTTGGCACCCTACCTAGATGCAATCTGTGCCAGGGTGTCGTCTGGAGTATATGCATTGAGAATCTTATCACAGCATAGTCCAGATCACGTCCTTAGAATGGCATATTTTGGTCTGGTTCATCCCCACTTGTCTTATGGCTTCGCCATATGGGGTGGATGTTCAGAAGCGGACTTCCTCAGGTTATTCCGGCTTCAAAAGAAAGCCATTCCGTTAGTGGAAAAGCTGCAGTTTAAAGAGTCTTGTAGGAATATCTTCAGGGAGGTGGGAGTTCTGACTCTGGCCAGCCTGTACATACTTGAGACCATGCTCTTTTGCAAATT
>CM041789.1:11875753-12006159 GCA_023375725.1 Nephotettix cincticeps | reverse complement strand
TGATCTAACCTATTTCCCTCAGGGAAGTAAATACAAACATTTTTTCACGAAGCTATGTCTGTGTATTAATCAATATAGATAAAATTATATTTTTGTTTGTACATTCCTTGTAATTTTTATATTTTTGTTTTTTTTGCGTATTATAACCCAGAAAAGCCTAAATAGGTCTCGTCTTTATTTTTCTCAGTCTAACTTTCTGTAACGCTAAACAAGGTATTTTTGTACTGTTAGTACTTAGGAAAATACGTCACGATAGAGCTACAGGCGTGTTTGTATCAGACGTTCCTAAAATGTTAAACAATTTTGAGGAAATTATTATGTATTCATATTATTAAAGTAAATTTTCTAAACCATCCATTGTAACAGATATTTATTTCAATGGGAACATACAACTATAAAATATTACATTAATTAAAATAATTTTATTTCTGTTCAAGTAGAAAGTCTTGTTTCATTGATACCAATAACTTTTAACCACAGAAATGAAAATTTAAACATGAACACACAGTTTTATTAAAATTTAAGAACAGTACTGTCAAAGTGTTTCATAAAGTTACCGAGAACTAATTATTTCTTTTCATTAAACATTATAATAGACGAGGCTTTTCTCTCCAATAGACTTTATCGGTGAAATATCAATCTTGAACAATGGACCTTGATAGAGTTTTAAAGACGACGTTCACAAAATTTATAAAACTTCCATAATTATCTTGTGGGTCTCGACTTAAAGTTGAAAGGGTCATTTCTCATAATTGCTTAGGTAAGAAGCCACTTTTAACGCTGCGACAAAAAAGCTAATTATCTGTTACTTTGTCATCCATTTAATTTACTTTAGCTTGACTATGATAGGCTTTTAAGGTTACCATAAAGAGAATATTTTTAATTATTAATGTTAATTTAACTACTTCATTATAGTAATATTTGAATCCGTTGGAGTAAAACTTAAGTTACTTAGTTACCTTTTTGCTGAAAGAACCAAATAGTTAATTCGTGATGGCTATGGGTGAATATGAAGTAGTTAAAATAAAACGAACATGATGTATATCAAATTTACCTTTATTTAAAATTTTCAAATAAATAGGATATTGCTTTACCTTTTTGGGGATAAATTACTTCAAAATTGAAACCAACTTTGAATTTACTTCAAAATAAATAAAATTGAAACATAAAACAATATGTGTAGAGATTTGTAATGCAAACAATTTCCAAGAGGCTGGTTCACCTAATCCCAGACATTATTTAATATTATGTGATTATAGTATAATTTTTATAATTACTACATTCTACAGCTATTTATAACAGTCTTTCAACGTAAATACTGTGTATAGGTATTGTGCTAGTAGGGAAATATTTTTTTTCTAAATTAACTTTTTGTTTCAAAACATTGTAATCGATGCAATATTTAACAGTTCGATTTATCAGGTAAAATAAAGATTTGGCAATTTACTATAGAATATACATTTAACTAAATGTAGTAAATGTAGTTATCATGAATGAACGTTGAATAATGAATTAAATTACGGTTTTTACATTAAAAACTATTTATACTTAGTCAGTGTCTACAACCACGAGAACATTAAAATATATAAATATAAATACAAAATATAAATGTACATGCAAATATATTTTTGATAGTGAAAAAAGTTGATTAACTTACAACAATTCGTTATTTTTTTTGAAGTGTGCTTTGCAATATATTTTTATGACAATAAAATAGAACTTCCATAACTGGAAACTTTTAATTGCAATTCAAATTCTCGTGCATTACTTGAAATCGGAGGAGTTTTTCCACCTCCAAAAGAGTTGTACAGTTAAAAACGCCGACGCATTGAATAGGTCGAATAAGATAAATTTTTGAATACAAGAGTTTTAAGCAATTAGTACATCCAAATCCATAACACTCTTTTCACCTAAAACTTCCACCATTGCTTGAGCGGTGTCTCTTCTTTTTTTAACTTCAACTATCCGTTAATATGAACTCTCGGTGAATTAAATACAGCGGGGTACGGTAGTGGAGTGAATCACATAATCTAACTAGAGGTGACTGCTCATTGTATCGGAATTCGCAGGCCACTGGTTTTGAAATAGGAAAATTTAACTTACAAAGCCAGTCCACTACTCCATCGAAATAAAACTGCAAATTGAACCGACGTTGCAAGAACCTTTAGTACGATTAGAACATAAAATTGTATTGATTTTATATTAAATTGCCTCCTGAATAGTTAATTAAGTATTTTTTAGGCTACTTACCTTTTCCGTCAGAACAGTTCTGTTGATTAATGCGACAATTACAATTAAAATGCACAATTAAAAGTCTAAAAATTAATCTTCAGGTCAGTTTTGTGTAAAATCTTTGTCATCAAGACACGTCACAATGTATAAAGCCATTAAATATAAAGTTTACACATAATTTAAACGTTTAAGTATATTATATTCCTGCAGTCGAAGTCAATCACCGGCCGTAACATGAACATCGCATAATTGAATAAACTGTTTCAACGGCTAAGTTAAATTGCCTAGATAATTATGAAATGTTAAAGAAAATGTTAGTTTTTGAAAAAGTTACAAGTCAAACTTTAAAAACTACTAGTAATTTATAGACTCCACTAGATCATTGGGATAACTTTTCCTCGAAACGCCCGGATGTTCGCAGCAGCTGCGGCGCGGTTTGTCTATTGTACTCTGTGCAGTACTCGGTATGCGTGCAAGTACTCCATGTATATTGTCCGTTTCCGGCGCACAATCCCCACATCACAATCACATAATAGGTGTTATATCGCTTCAATCTGTGTGATTTTACGTTCCGCCGTCACGTGTCGCTGGTCTACAATCAGCTGTCTGCAATCAGCTGTCTGGGAGTGAAATCAGCTGTTTGTTCGATCAGTATCTAATCCAGCAGCTCGGGAAATTTCGCAAACCGAAATACGATGATCCAGACTTTGGTTGAATTGTAGTTCGTTTCTTCGGATTTTTTCGCCAAATTGTAATCGGTTTCTTTTTATTATTTTAAGATGTTCGAAAATGAAGAATAGTTTTAGACCATAATATGTAAAAATGCCAGATATTAAGGTTTTGGTTGAGTTAAAGGCTGTTTCTTCTCGAGACCGATTCTACGAAACCTATAAATACGCACAACAATGTCTGGTTATATGTCATCATTCAAGTGGTCAGAGTGAAGCCGATCTCTAAATTAGAATAAAATGTTTTATCTACTCTATTATATTTGCAATCTGTTTTTGTATAAACCTATAAGTGGCGTCATCCTGTAATCTAGCTACTTGGAGGTCACGAATTGTGCATAGTTGTGAGCAATAGTCAGTGGGTTCAGTGTTCTCTTGTGTGTATTAACGTCTGCATTATTGTATACTAAGTCCATCCACAAACGCTATCATCAAAATTAGACCGGTTCGTAATTAATAGGTTCGGTGGTTTAAACTGTAGGTCCCTTAGATATTCCATTGATGTTGGGCTATCAATTAACAGTCCTGTCTGAGAACATGTCAGCCTTAGTCAGTAACAAGACTACAAGATCGCGCCACAATCATCTTACACTCATTCTTCATTCATACTTGGCTTAAAACACCTACCTGGGTAGGTCGTCAGTTGAGTTAAAAGTATTAAGTGTAAAGCACGTTGTTGAAGATGATAAAACAGGAAATAATGTTATATATAAATAATAAATAATGTCAATAACAGGAATATAATGTTTTAATATATCTGAGAGGTAAACCTTCATGAATAGCTTCCTTCGGTAAGGAAAATCTTTTCATGTTATCCTTCTTTTCAGTGAATAGTACACACATATATTTTAATAGGAAATCTTTTATTAAAATCACTTCAAACGTTTCACTTGGAATGAAACTATACGTATTCATAGTTTATTATATACATTCATCACTCACCATTCAGTAATATTTGTTAAAATTGAAAACAACGTGTTTTTAAACCTTTTTTAATATAACATTTTGTTAAGATTACAAAAGATAAACATAACCTTTGAATGAATGAACCAAATCAATAAAACAAATACAAAATAAAACCATGTTGAACCATGACATCTTTCACTGAGCTGAGGTCAGCAATTCACAGTTCTGTTCCTTAACCGGTTTACATGTTTTGAACTAGATGGCCCCCAGTCTCAACTTGCGTAGTATTTCTTCGTAATATGTTCATTATTTATTATTTTTCCTTCCCTCCAAATAACCTTCCCATTCCTTATCTCGGGCCAATAAACGGGTTGGCCTGCTTTATAATCAAGTGAACACGAACTGGCAACCTTCTTCTTCTAGATTCGTCGTTTCTTGGAATTTGGTCAATTTACGATTTCAATAAATCCAATTGATTTTTAAGTTTTTTATCTAGGAAAATTTCAGATGGTAATACACCTGTAGCTATGAGGATTGTTAACCTATATTTGAAAAGGAAGTTGTTTAGGTCAGCATAACCTTAGAATGAATAAACTAATTCACGAAAACAAATATAAAATAAAACCATATGATTGTTGAACCATATGAACTTCAACTTCAAACTACCTGTATCGGTGTTTCAAAAATAAGAATAATGATGGCCATCTGCTAGCCTAACGGTTAGCGTCTTGGACTTCGGTGCAAGAGGTGACAGGTTCGATTCCCGGGATGGCCACAAAATTTAGATGGGAAAATCCATAAAACCAGTGTACTTCGAGGCTGCATAGCTTAAGCTGAGCCTGCCGATGGCAAAACAGAATAAAAAATAAATAAAAAAGAATAATGATGTTCTTATTCTATGATTCGGTTTAGTTAACACTTTGACTGCTAAATGTTGACACTAAACAAAGTTTTAACTACCAAACACCTCCTTAAATTTCCACTTGAAAAGTAAATGTAAGAGTTTAAGGTATATTATTCCGTATGGAACGTCTTCGTGTAATTCCATTACGGGTCTTTTCACATGACATACGTTGCTGCGAGAGGTGCTAACAGTATTACTCAAGTGGGTGGGAGAGGAGAAGGGGGCGAAGGGGATGGGGGGTGGCGCAGCGGAAGGGTGAGTGTGTATAAGGTGACAATGACGAGTGAATTGTTAATTTAATTCAGCCCGAGTCAAACTTGTAAGACGTCAACATCAGGCTTCGAAGTCTCGCTGCCTAATGCGAAATTTACCCTTCTCTCCATACTCTCAGGCGGTAACTCTAAACCATTTTGAGTACTAAGGAGCGATATGTCGTCTTGAGCTTCCATCCCGAAAACTAAAGTGGCAAGTTGTCAACAATCCATGATTTAGTGAAACTGTTTTCTTGTGGGGGGAACTGCCAACTACGAGCCAAGCGGGATGACTTCATGTACGCGATATTAAAATCGTGCAATAGTATTTTTCTCGTTATTCCTCCATACTTTAGCCGCCAATAAAAGTAATCCTAAATATATTTTATTTATTTTCTCCACCTTATTGCATTCTGTAGGTGAGCAACAGTGTATTTTGAAAGAGAAAACATGGAGGAATAACGAGAAAAATGCTATCGCACGTTTGTTATATCGCGCGATTGCATGTATCCCGAGACAAGCGTGGAACTAACTCTGTAGTTCTCTGTTTGGCCGATAGAGTATGCTTTATAGCCAAATAAGTTTGACTATGCACGGGTGGCTGAGAGACGTATCACTGACGAGTGAGACATTAATTCTACTTTTAAAAGACATGTTTTTCTTTTTGGTGAGGTGGAAATTATGATAAAAAGTCATTAGGGTTCTTTCACTTTTTTTGTAGTTTTTTTTCTCAACTGGGATAGTCACTAGAATACCTAAAGGTGGTTCGGCGTTCAGCCGTATGCGTGAGGCGCGCGTGTTGGTCCTGAGAAACGTAGGAGGATCCCTGGGGTGCTTTAGGTATTTTAGTGACGACCCCCTTGGGGAAGAAATTACAAAACAAGGTGAGAGAACCCTAATAATTTTTTGTCATGAAAAATTCATGACACTCAAAGGGTTAAAAGGACTTGGAAAATTCTATTCTAGTAAGGTAAAATTTTTCTCTCTAGAAAACAGTATTAATAGGTAACATACGCTAAATAGTAGACTCTTTTTTTAATTAAATGGCACATCATTTATAACAAAATAAATATATTCAACATGATTCGTGACGTTTTCTTTGCACGGCGAAGTAATCATGACCGTACGCCAGGCCCCGTCCATATCATGATGGTCGAACGTATAGACCATCAAGTAGAAAGGCTGTTTGTAAGGCGCCATAGCCTTAGGAATTGGGATTTGGTAATAGATTTCCCGGCAAATCGCCGGAGAAGACAGGTCATAATAACTCGCGTTAGGCTTGAAGATAAGCTTGAAATCATTGTCAAAATAGGTAGGGGCCAGCATATGTGGTATCTGGTCATTGCCAAGCCGTACCATGGTGGTGTGGAGTGTGGGCTCTGCGCTCCAGGCTTGACCACGCCCTGCGACACCAGGTACGGCCGGAAATGTTTCTCAGACTGGACCTAAAACAGGCAGGGGCTAGGAGATATGATGGCGCTGTCGACGAGGGCTATGAATCCGATCATGAAATGATTGAACAGATTCAAAACGGCGAACAGATGTTGCGAACAGTAACCACTAACCATAAAGCAAAACAGGTGTCCACTGCAATCCCTATTCAGTCTACAAATGCCGTCAAATTCCACCCAAGCCGGTCACCGTTTACTTTATCACACATTTGCAAGTCAAATCGGAATTGCTCATGGTATGGATTCGAACCCTAGCACTTCCGAAAGGCCTCGTCGTTTCACACGTCAGTGATACGCTTTAACGATCTCAGCTACACATGCATAGTGTACAACAGCGCTTGGCTATAAAACATACTCTAGCGGTAAAATACGGAACTCCGTGAGATTTCCGAGATTCGATCATAGTGGGGCATCACGGTTTGTACTTTACGAAATTTCTTATATATGCCACTGCCTCATGGGTTACGAACAGAGGCGGTAGTTTTCTCGAAACGTCAAATAAAAAAGAAATTCTGACCTGAATGGGTAAAACCTTTTGACTGGGACGGTGGCGTCATCCAATCCAGCTACTTGGACGTCACGAATTGTGGATAGTTGTGTGAGATTGTCGGTGGATGTAGTGTAGTCTAATATGTGAGTCTAGGTATAGGTCAGAACAAGAGTGTCATCGTGGTTTCTCTTTTTTTCTATTATTTTTATTACTACAGTTCGTTTTTATCATGTTTCTGTGGTGGCCTGTAGTCTTATGTAGGGAGTGTTTTGTATTAATATGCATTTAGCTGTTGAAATTTTGTAATAGTCTAAGCCTGAATAGAACTCCCCACACACACGTTCGCCTATGTGGGGAATATTTCCAATGTTAATATTTAGTAATGCTATTTGTTATATTCTTTTTTATGAATAAATCTATTCATTCAGTGTTCTCTTATATGGATTAACGTCCGCACTATTGAATACCACGTTAATCCGCAAAGACCATTCTCATAATTAGACCAGCACGTAAATCAGAGGCAGTTGTTCGGATTCTACATGAAACTGTAGGTTCTTTTAGTTGCCATCGGCTGTTAGGCTATTATTAACAATCCTGTCTAAGGAACATGTCAGTATTAGTCAGTAACAAGACTACAAGATCGCGCCACAATCCTTATATTCAATCATCATTCATACTTGGCTTAAAATACCTACCTTGTGGTATGGTCACCATTTCAATAATCTAATTAATTTATTAATGTTTTTTATAACTCCTGTGCCCAAAGTCTTCTAAATAATTTATTATTATTTAGAAATATTTTACATTAAACCTTATTAAATGAAGTGAACAAGCTTTAATAATGAGGAACGTAAGTTCCGAAATTCACGAAGACTTCTTCGATTCTTTCAATTATAACAATGATAAAAGTTCGAAGAGCATAAGAACCGATATCGTTTCATTTTGTTCCCTGACGATGCTGTAAGATTCTAATTGGACCGCGAGGAAACTGTTTTCAAACTTTGCAGTTTTTCTTTCATGCATTAAATATAAAAGGAAAGAAATTTAATATTTATCGAAAACCAATTTCTACCTATAATATAGGAATTAAAAGAAACTACCATTTATACATTTTAAGGAATTTAAATTAATAAGACATTATTTAATTTATAGGAGAAAAATATTTAGAAAAAAATTATTTGTTTAACCAAGGTATTATGGTTTTAGCGAATTTCCCATAGGGAAGAAGCTATTACCGTAGGTCTCATGGTGAGACTTAAGCCCGGGACCATGTTATTTTTTCTTCTTCAGGTGCCCAGAGTCCAAAAACAATAGTCGTTAAAATTTATATATATATATATATATATATATATATATATATATATATATATATGTATATATGTATATATATATATATGTGTGTCTGTTAGCACGATAACTCTCGTAAAAATGGTCCAATCAAGACCAAATTTGGTAGAGACGTGTATTCCTACAAGTGCTCGGACGAGTTCGTAAACCAGACATATCGGTCAATGGGAACGGGTAATTTGGGGGGGTTTTGTACCCCAAAATGGGATTTTTTGCGTTTTTCACATGTAATTTTTAAAAATTTCTAATTTTATATTTCACCATTAGAATCAGCTTAAAAAACTACACAATTAAGCTCCTCAAAGTTTTTCTCTATCTCCAACGGTTACCGAGATATTAAAAAATCTAAACACAGTACGTTGTATTGTGGGGCTCCAATGTTAATCTTATGGAGGATAGGGAAAAATTAATATTTCCCATATTAATGAATATTTTTGGATAAAACTTGATATTTAGCTTTATGTGGTTGAGATCTACCCATTTATGCTTAAAAATCATAGTTAATGTGTTTATCATAGCAGCAAACCTGCATACTCTTTCCCCATATTATTCATATAAGGAATAGGCAAACTCCTTTATTTATGGACAGATGTTGATGAAAGTTGGTATAAATGTTAAGATAAAAATTATTCATGGTAGAAATGACTTCTTTCAGTGTTCCTCACAGCAGCTAACCTGCACACTCTTTCCTATGTTAATCTTTTGGAGAATATGCAAATAATTCTCATTTTTTTGGAAATATTTTTATACAACTTGTCAAATATTGAATTATTGATTTGGAAATTCGCTGAGTACGCAGGTCTGCTGCGACGGGGGTATTTTATTTTTACCGTCTCAAAAAATTAAACAAAACAACAATTTTTAAAGTAACTTTGATAACTTTATAGCCTATGCTGTTTTTTAAACATAATATTAAAATTCTGCGAGACATTATCAATGTTCATAGCACCTAGATAATTCTGAAGTTAAAATACGTCTTCGATTTGAAATGTCTTTTCATAATTAAAACAAAATCAAAGCTCATATATTGGATAGTCGGGGCTAATTTTTTCAACCCGAAACCCCTGATTATATAAATAACAGATGAAAATCTTAATTAATTTTCTGTTACAATTCGTAAATTTAATTAAAGAATGATTTTAGAAATCCCACTCTAGTTATTCTTAAATATAACCTAATTCCTCAAGACAGTAAAGCATAACATTGTCTTAAATCTTACAATCTGTTTATCTTCATAATATCTTAAAAACACAGATAACATGGGAATTCCCTTTTCTTCATCTCTATTTCAACCCACACACAAAAATAATTTAAAATTCACAATATAAGGTTTTGAGTTATACTATTTAGTGGAATATAACTATGATGTGACCATCGACGAACTACTTTTCTCTACTCAAAATTCTCCATAATCTTATCCAAATATAATACTCGTGAGTAGATGGTTTTTTTAAATAAATAATCATTATCAGTAGAATGACACATACATTCCCCTATATACTAATTTGTTCAGTTTCATAAGCTGATGGTGTTAATAGTGATAGTCAAACTATTTTATGAAATTACTGTATTTGCCAGAAAAATTTTTTTTTACATTTAAAATCACGTAAATTTCGAAATATCAGTTTTACAGACATACGAGTGATAATAATACGTTTTATATTTATATCTTATTTTATATCTTAATAACTGTAAAAAAATTAATTTAATAAACATTTTTTGGGCATATTTCAAGATTATTGTTTTCATATTTTTTAGAAGGGTTTTAGGGGGTTTACCCCTAAAACCATACACATAAAATAAAAAAATATTTCAACAGAACTAAAGATATACCTAAAGTGTACCCTTGTATCTAATTTTGCAGACTTTAGTCCGAAAACTATTTTTTTTGGATTCAGGGGCCTCAAATCAGACTCAAAAACTTTGAAGAAAACAATACCTCATTCATGTCCGTATATTATTCATGTGTGTATTTGGGGGAAAAATATAGCCTAATTGTTAATTAAAAAAATGTTATATTTATTCAGTTAAATACAAAATGCATCACAAATTGCTTTATTTTAAAGCGTAAATTTTCAACATGTTAATTATAAATTTGCACGAGTATCAAGCGAAATAGAATGGAAATATACAAGATCATGCGAGCCGTAACTTGTTACAGACATCAAGTGTTTCAACGTTGACAGTTAAACATATCAAACCTCCTTCACAGGGTATTCCTACCACCCCACCCCAAACCACAACCCCCCTAGGTTACATTTGAAAGTCACGAGTCGAGGAACATGGTTTTGGCAAATTATACCACTTAGCAATGCGATTCGACCATTCGAACAATCCCCACAGTTATTATTCGTAACCTGGAATTAGTTAATTGAATAATCTCTAATATCCGATATTCCAATCGACTTGTTCAGAAATAAAGCTCTCACAATGTACTAATTAATTGTTACCGCCAAAATGCAATGGGAATACGATTTTCAAAAACAAAATTTAATGTAGTAATTTTTTTTCTACTTTAGGTTAATAGGTTCAGTATTATTATTTTGTTCATTATAATACTGTACCTTGATGGTAATTATCATAAAAAATTATTATGAGTATTATTTAATAATAATCGATACAATTGACTCAGTTTTAGCAAATGTAGTGATGGATTTCGAAGTGTAGATTAAATTAAATTTACAGCGTATTTAAAAAAAATTATTATTAGATTACGGTACCTTTAGTTTAAATTCTTTGTACATACACAGCATGCGACTAGTTTCGGAAAGTTACACTCATACTATACACTTCATAGAAGTTTTGTCTCGAAAATTAAATCTATATACACTTTTAAAATTTACACCACACTTAAAGACATTTTTGGCCGACCACACATAAATTCACAAGTGACCGAATAGATGAAGAGATAAGAAAAATTATTAAAGAAAGAAGTGAAATGAGGAATTTCGGTGTCTTGCTAGCCTAGTGGTTAGCGTCTCGGACTTCGGTGCCAGGGGTCACGGGTTCGAATTCCGGGATGTTCATTTGGGCTTGTACCGCTTTCCTAAAAAGCGTTTGTCTATCATCTCTCTCAGACTCTATTACAAAATGCCTCTGGAGTAGAAGGAACAGCAAAGTGAAGAAGTATACATTAGTTAGCAAAATTGCGGCGCGATCTTGTAGTCTCGTTACTGACTAGGGCTGAAATGTTTCTTAGACATAACTATTAAATGATGATTAACAAATGTCCAGAAGTCAATGGCATTTTATCTAAGGGACCTACAGAGTCCGAACCACTGTCTGTGAATTACGAACTGACGAATTATGAGGATGACCTTTATGGATGAACGTAGTATTCAATAGTGCGGACGTTAATCCATACAAGAGAATACTATATCCACCGACTATCGCTCACAACTATCCACAATTCGTGACTTCCAAGTAGCTGGATAACAGGACACGTCACGGTCAGTCCTCGAAACGACCTACCAATACTTGAGTACCTGAACCTAAAAAACTATACTTGATAATGGGAATACTCGTTTAGCTTCCCGAAACTAGTCGGCTACTCACTATATTTAGAAAGAATATAAGACGAAAAGTACTATAGCCTAATAATACTCATTTATCCATTCTGGAGGCAAGAAAGTTTAAATTTAAATTACAATAACCTACTGGGTCTTTTCTTATAATTTACTGGGCCTTTTATGAAGGAACTAGAAAATTATTGAATCAATAGAGAATTTCTGGAAATCTAGTTAATGAAATAAATGAACACTTGAAAGCGATGAGAATTGTTGTTGGCTATGACCACAATTGGGTACGAGGACTAAAGATATAATCTAGATAATCCTAAACAATTTAGCAGAATCGAAGTAAGATGACTCCAAAGACAGTTATTTTCCCAATGTTTGGTAAAATCTCCTTTAAAATTGCTCGTGATGAACATAAGATATTGACGTGGTTTAATTTGAATACGTTTTTAACTTATTCATCAAATTACCTCATATACATTTGGAGAAAGTTTTTCTACGTTTAAAAACTGACACTCGGCATATTAAGATAAAATAATGAGCTCTTAAAAACTCATTGGAAGATATATTCCACACATTTTTCAGACAAGTTTATCTGAACATGTTATTACTAAACAAAGTGGTTTTTACAAAAATAAATAAACGGTATCAGTGGACTTTCTCCCTTAAGTAAATTTAAAAACGACAATTTGTAATAAACCTATCATATACTTAGAGTAAAAATTATTTATTGTCTCAAAAATAATCAAACAATTTCTGAAAATAGCAACAAGAGAATCAAAACTAAATTTTAGGATTTTATAGGGGGAACACCTCCCCACACGGTAATAACAAGCTTTTTTGAGTGATTTTTGGGTGATGTGACCTTACTTTTCATACCAAGTTTCATGGAAAACGGTGGAAAAATTAGAAAGAAATTGATTTTTTTTATTATCCACAAGAAAAACATTGGATGCC
This sequence comes from Nephotettix cincticeps, assembly GCA_023375725.1. Classification (NCBI taxonomy): domain Eukaryota; kingdom Metazoa; phylum Arthropoda; class Insecta; order Hemiptera; family Cicadellidae; genus Nephotettix; species Nephotettix cincticeps. The sequence continues at coordinate 11,993,378 of CM041789.1, read as the reverse complement.
TTCAGGCAACGTACTGCGTTTATGATGCAAACAAAATCATAGTTTGACTTAAAATCAAAATAATATTATTTAATAGTACTTTTATGAATCATCTGTAACCGTGAGTCCAAAATGACAAGAAGTCAAACGTCTGTAGTTCGAAATCAAAAGCGGGCAACTCAACAGACAACGAGATTGTCCAATCAAAAGCGCTCGACTCAGAGCCTAGCATATGCGATTAATGCAGCAGTCTTTGATTCATTGCACGAGCCTTAGACATTTGTGATACTGTAGTTTATGTATAATAATTTATGGTAAACCATTAAATTTTATGGTTTTAGCTGAAACCAAATCAATTCAAATTAACGTAAAATAAATTAATCAGTATAAATAAAAATAATATTGTTACCTTACTAAAAACCTCTGTAAATATTTTACGAAATGTAATTCTCAAAAGGGTTTCCCGTGCGTAAAAATTGGTTAAATGTAATTTTTTTGCAATTCGACTTTTTAAAATTGACAACATTTTACATCAAACTGAGAAAAAAAAGAATAAGAACTATAAATGAATTGAACTAAGATGAGTTAATTCCATACAGACACGTCAGACTATACCTACTCTCGCTTCCTCCAAAACCACTCCACCAAATATACAAACGCGCACACACAAATAAAATATTCACTCGCACGTACGCACAATCTGTCTCACCCTCTTCACTATCAGCTGATGCATTGTTCTCGTCATATTATTGACACATGTTTGCGGCAGCCTCCCTTCCACCCTCACGAAGTTAGCGTCTTTTGAACATCGTCATTGTTTCTTACTTACATGATGAGTTAGTCTCCTATTAGAAGCACGGATGTGCCATGGTCGTCATATTCTTGTTGGCCTATTCATTATAGAACTCATCCAAAGAGTAGTATGGCCTATTAAGTAGATAGCCCTTCAGTTCCTTCTTGAGTCTATCTACATCCTCTATGCTCTTGATCTCACTTGGTATTTTATTAAAAATTTTGGTGCATAAAAATCTTGGATTACTTTTTGAGAAGGTAGAAGAAACTTGCTTTACATGTACATTTTTCCTATGGCAGGTATTGTAGCTGTGTACATTTTCACTTCTGGCTTGGTTTTCACCATCATTGTCGCCTCAAGGATGAGAAGTGATGGCAAGGTTAGAATATGTGACTCAACGAAAAGCTGTTTACAGTGGGCAAGGTAAGGTGCCTTCCAGATAGTACAGATAGTAACTATTCGTTTCTGCAATAAGAGGATCTGTTGAGCCAGATGACTGCTCCCCAAGAAGATAATTCCATATTTGATGATACTATGGAAGCATCCAAAATCAACTTTCACAAGGATGGCCTTATCAATAAAACTATTCACTTGCACGTACGCACAATCTGTCGCATCCTCTTCACTATCCGCTGATGCTCGCCATATTATTGACACATGTTTGCGGCGGTCTCCCTGCCACCCTCACGAAGTCAGCGTCTTTTGAACATTGTCATTGTTTCGACTTCCCTGTTGACATGAATATGTCTACGCTATTGGGAGCGGCTGTTAGAAATTGTAACAGTAGTAACGATGTATGGTTATAAGGACAGCTATAAAGTGGAACTTAGAAAATTTTCTTTAAACATATCCATTATAAGCTATTTCTAAAAGGGAAGTAAAGCAATTTTTTAGTGCTTCGGCAATATTGCTGAACACGACGTGAGCTACATAGTAACCTTTTGTTGTTGAGACTGTTTTCGAAGTCTTGGCACAGTACACTGATTTACAAAAGTATACACAGAAAATCAAAACTAATAATGGTTATCTACCGCAGGACTCAAAAGGGTCATGTCAGTCAAGTCAAGTCAAAAGGGTGCATGTCCCTTGGTGCAACAGGTGTCGCACTAAGTAGTATAAATAATTAAATATAATATTAAATAGTATTTATCGAGATGGAGGTTGTAAAACCTAAGAAAAGGAAGAAGAATGAAGCAAGAAAAATATCACCTCTGCAGACAATGATATAAGATCTCTAAGCATATAGATATAGATGATCTCTAAGCAAGAGTTAGTTGGATAGAAGCTTATAGCCTTTTTACTAGCACCTAGATAAAAATTTTATTATTTTCACTTTTTTCTTTTTAAATTGTACTTAAATATTTATAAATGCAAAAACAGTTGTATCATTATAGAAGAGTTACCTGCTAAATTTGCTACAAAGGTATATAAATATCCGTAATGTTTTTATGAAAAAACTGTTTTTAATCTCCTGAAAATTTATTGTTTGGCACTAACAACCTTTTGGAAATGCACGCTTCAATTTGTGAGCGAGGTCGATGAGTGTAGTGTTCTCTTGTGTAATAATCTTGTGATAATCCGCAAACACCATCCTCATAATTAGAATAGTTTGTTTTTCAGGGGTAGTGGTTTAGACTCAACGTTAAACTGTAGCTCCCATAGATATGCCATTGACTGTTAGGCTATTAATTAACAGTTCTGCCTAAAGTACAAGATAACCATAACTTTAACCACAACACTGGACAGTGGCGACGTCCTGTAATCCAGTTACTTGGAGGTCACGAATTGTGGATATTTGTGAGCGATGGTCGGTGGATGTAGTGTTCTCTTGGGTGGATTAACGTCCGCACCATTGAATACTACATTAATCCGTAAAGACCATCCTCATGATTAGACCAATTCGTGATTCAGAGGCCGTGGCTCGGATTACACGCTAAACTGTAGGTCCATTAATTGTCATCGGCTGTTGGGCTATTAATTAACAGTCCTGTCTAAGGAACATGTCAGCCTTAGTCAGTAACAAGACTACAAGATCGCGCCACAATCATCTTACACTCAATCCTCATTCATACTTGGCTTAAAATACCTACCTTGTAGTATGGTCACCATTTCAAATAATCTAATCTAATCTAATCACACCTAAAGATGTCGATAAAATGTTGTCGAACCTCATTGCCATAATTAATGACTGCAAGAATCACAAGGTGGACATGAGGTAATAACCTTAAACATTTGTTCCACGTCGTTCCGAAATAAAACAAATTAAATTACAATCTCCGGAAAATGATTAACTTATTTCATAGATTTGTGGGTTGAGATTATTTCTGTGTCGTAATATTTGTCTGCTAAAATGAAATTTTTAAAAACAAACGTGGTTGATTTTAGGTTTTACCAAGGTGATTAGCTCTGCTAAAAATTCTATTGTAATTTTAAAAACAACAAAAACGTCAAACTTTACTAAAGCCCTCCGCTGTCAGTTCATGAATTATTAATTGAAATGTTTATCAATGTTACAAGGGCATTTCCCTTCGGCGATTCTGCAAGGTTTGCTATTAACAGATAGTTCGATCTGTTTGACTTCGAAACAGATGTTGATTGAAGCAATGAAACAAACCGCAATAAGCCAAACTTCCTTATCGGTCTCTATAAATCAGGGTTGGAAATTTTTTCAAATTACAAACAGTACAAGATATTAATTGGTCGTTTTTCAGAAACTTGTCATGAACAAAGTAATTGTCAGTTTAAATTACGATGTTTGATCATTCCATTGTTTTATGTTTATTATTCAGAGGTAATTTACTGGATGTTTTTTTACAACAGCTTACACCATGCAGCTGTAGCTAGAAATTATAATTCAATCTCCTTCACTTTTGTTACTAAACAAGAAATAAAACACAACTAATTCTTCTATTTTATACTCTTATGCTACACAGAACGTTATTTTCGGATATAGGTAGACAAGACTAATATAATTTTAATTGTGATATAATTGTATGTTGTAATTGTGATTTAAATGTAATATATTCATGAATTTAGTCATTAAAACATCAGATTAAATGTTTTATTTACACTTAAAACTTTATTACAAAACTAAGTGTACTGAATTGTATTGGAACGTCAAGCTTTGTATGTCCTTTTCTCTACGAGTATAATAATTGTATGGAATAATGTTAGAGTAATATTGCGTACTGAATGTTAAATAAAATGATGGTTTACCATATTTAATATCACTTTTTGGATTAAACTAGACAATTTAAAATCTCAGTTGGATTAAAATCCCCAGCTGTTTTACAAATTTTCAATATTGTACTTTGAAAAAAAAACTAAGGGCCATTTATAAATAGAGATATTAATGTAAGTATTCTCCAAAATAGAACACATTAATTTCAATTTCTGGAGAAATTCTAGATCAAAACTGATTTAAACAAATTTTAACAAAACATTTGATTGGTGATAGAGAAACCAGCATCTTTATTCAGTTCAATTAAATCATTCAAAAAGTTTTCGTTTTGTTTTAATTATTTAATAATTTTAAATATTAAAAACTACTAGGAGAGAAAACATTTTTTTGTTATATGTAATTTAACATTGTGTTTTAAATTCCGTATGTGAGATAATAGGTCTTTACGAATGATAACTTTTAAGTAAAGTAAAATCAAATTTATTCCAGGAAGTCAAATTTATTTCAGGAATAACTATGTTAGAAAATAAATTTTACACATTTTTCAGATGGTTAAGAAGATAAATAATTTTAATAAAAATCTTTCTATTTACTTCCTATGGGAAATAGGTTAGATCATGGATATGACGAAAGAGAATGTTTTCAGTTCATATAAACAGCTGTTCATATTAATTTATATTAAAAATGCAATACAATAGCTCAAATGGTTTCTATGGAAACCTATTACATATTTTCCATCTTAAAAATCGCCAACACCCCCCAAGGGCTAAGACATACCCATGTCAAAAACAGGAATATCAAAAATCTGATTATATTACGTATCAGAATTTAAAACTTTCATTCCTGTAAAATTATTTTTAAAACAATAGATACAAGCAATAAATAAAAATACCATACTTATTGCAAAATACAGTTTTGTTCCTGAAAAATGGTCGGTAAAGATAACGTTTTAACTTTAATAAAATCGAAGTACTGAAAACTGTTAACAGTTTGGGTTCGCTAACTTCTAAATTATTTTAACTCAAAACTATAAGCTCAAAAAATTGTCTCACGTAGTTTTCTTATGTTGTCCTTTTGTATTCACGGTTAGCTTGAAATACTGAAGTTATTTATTGTTGGTGGAAGTTTTAACGGTTAAATCTCGTTTGAACTTTTGGAATGAGAAGAGAACCTTTATTTTTATTTCGATCAAAATCGTTTCACGATTAACTAATTACAAAAAAAATCAAGGAATAACAAATATAAATGGAAATATTTATATTAGGTTAACATTTTGAAAAACTTTTTTCACTTTAAGAAAATTACATTAACTCCGATATATACTTTTTAGTGTTATATTCTAGGAAACTGTGCAGTGTTTACCTCGGTGAGGAAGGAAGTATCCATACACAGGTATCGGCTGGAGACAGAGTTGACTCACGGTGTGGTCGTGATTCGAACTGACGAACTAGACAGGAGCGACACAGGGCCGCCTGTCCGCGGTGGAAGGGGGCAAGGGGGCGGGGGCCTGGTGGGGGCTCAGGAAGGCTACCATCGCGTCTTATCAATTCAGCAACAGTTGTTAAAATAAACTGTATCAGTGTACTGACACACACTTTCTCCCATAGTAAATTTTAAAACGACAAACTTTAATTTAATAATTTATTGTTTCAAAAAAGTCATAAAATTTCTAAAAATTAGGAACGATAGAATGAGAGTTAAATTAATTGTTAGAATTTTATGGAAAGGGGACGACCCCTACCGGTAATACCAAGCTTTTTGTGTGAGTTGTTGGGTAATGTGACATTACTCATACCAAGTTTCATGTAAAACGGACGGGAAATAAGTAACATTGGGCGCGCTCGGACAACGTATTGCGTTTACCATGGACAGTAAATTTAACACTGCTCTGGTAGTCAAATTGTAGTAGTAAAATAATGCTGTACCTTTGTTTTCATGGAAAATATTTAAAAAAAGATTTTTTACATTTAAAAGCCCGTAACTTTTGAGCCGTTATTTTTACATACGTTCATAGTTTATATTTTACATGTTCATAGCATTAAAATGATGTATACTAACCCTAAACTATTGTCACACATTCCTATAAAACGGTATCAAAACAAACTATATTGATTTTTAGTTATTGAGTTTTAGTAAGTGTTTCAAAATTTGGTATGACAAAATGAACTGTGTTTACCATTTCGAATACCTTTATACTTTTGAAATGGCAACCTACCCAGGTAGGTATTTTAAGCAAAGTCTAGTATGAATGAGAAATGAGTGTAGGATGATTGTGACACAATCTTGAAGTTTTGTTACTGACTAAAGCTGACATGCTCTTTATACAGAACTTTTAATTAACAGCCCAACAGTCTAATGGGCAGTTAATGGCGTATCTAAGCTACCTACTGTTTAACATAGAGTTACAAACTAGTCTACTTATGAGGATGGCCTTTGCGGATTAACGTAGTATTCAATAGTGCGGACGTTATATATATATAATTATTTATTATATATAATTATTATATACACAGTGTCCCACGAAGAGGTTTAAAGGTTTAATTTTATATTACGTACCCATTCATACACCGAACGTTTTTAAACTTTACACAGTTTACAAAGTAGGTTCTAAAAATATTCTGGGAAAATTTCAGTTCCCTAACCTTCGTATAGACAAAATGGCGGCATTTTGAAAAACGATACTTAAAAAGGGTGTTTTTGGTTTTATAAAATATTTTTATTGTACATTCTAGGGCAATATGCATTTTAAATAAAAGAACTAGAACATAGCCTGATGAAAAACCTTAAAGTCCAAAATTATTCAAACTGTAAACCATCCACAGCAACAGACTGATAGCGCTTGAGAAAGATTCGTAATCTCTTACAAAGAAACTCCGCGGTATCCGAAGTTCCTCTTCTATTGATTGTTTTAGTTCCTCACCATTATTGAAGCTATGGGTATAAACATTTCCCTTCAAGTAACCTCATAAAAATAAGTCACAGTTAAATCTGGTGATCGGAGTGGCCGATCTAAAAAACCACTTCCCCGACCAACCAACGGTCATGGACGTTATCATTAATTAGTTGCTTGACATGATTCGTGAAATTAGGTAATGGATTACGTGAATAGTATTTTCGTATATTCACTAATAGGCCAATGGTAAAAAGAATAACTGGGTTAGTATCGCTGTCACAAAATCGTAACGATTTTGAACAGGATTATCGACAGGAAAAACTAAAAAGACTGAGGAAAACCGTTCAACGTAGATTTCACCACAAACATTAAGCTAGCTTATTGTTCAATGAAGAGAATCGTGGAATAAACGCAGAAAAATTTAGATTTATATTTAAATCAAATTATTAAATTCGAGCGCAGCATTTACCTTCCTGACGTTTCATTAATGAGTTTTTTAAGCTTGAACTATACTTGAAACTGGGCTGATTTAATTACCTATCAATATCCTCTGAAAAAGAGGCCTCTTTGAGGCCTAAATGAACTAAATAATTTGAATTGAAAAATAAGTTAAACAAGAGAAATCTATATAAAAAAAATTAGAGTTTTGTCTGTACATTGCTCAGAATTATTCATATGATCCCCCGACTGTTATACCGTACTCCGGCACCATTGGATACTATGTTCAAAAAAAACCATTCTCATAATTTGACTAGTTCGTAATTCACAGAAAAAAATAGGTGTGAATCTCACGTTAAACTCTACGTCGTCGTTTCAGGAAGGTAATCTATATAAATAAAATTAGAGTTTTGTCTGTACATTGCTCAGAATAATTCATTTTTTAGTTATTTTTACTTTTCGTGCGTTAGAGAAGCCGAAACCGGTCTAATCTCAATTTTGGTCTGTTTGTCTGTGACACTCCAGGAGGCATTTTACGCCGTCTTCCGTCTTCTCCGAAAAAACGGGAGAACTGATTACAATGAAACTTATTTCATGTATTCAATACATTCCAGAGAAGGTTTATAAATGCTTAAAATCGCCCGCCGCCCTTGAAAAGTAAATAACGAGCATTTAAACCCTTTTTTTACGCGATATTACTTGCATTTTGATTCAGTTTACAATAAATAATCTACTTGTAATAATCAGCTGTCTTTGCAGTTTAAAGATTTAATAGAAATAAAAATATCAATACCCCCGTCGCAGCAGACCTGCGTACTCAGCGAATTTCCAAATCAATAATATAATAATTATAATATATGACAAGTTTGGTCAAAATCTGTTGATAAACATGGGAATTATTTGCCTATTCTCCATAAGATTAATGGAAAGAGTGAGTAGGTTTGTGCTTAACACTGAAAGTATACCATCAAATTTATTTTTAAACTTATACCTTTTATCAACATCTGTCCATAAATAAAGGAGTTTGCCTAATCTCCATATGATTAACTGAAAAGAGTATGCATTTGCTGATGATAAACACTAAACTATGAGAAATGTATGACTAAACATGAAGCTAAATATCAGTTTCATGAGAAATATTAGATAATAATTGAAAAATTAATTTTTTTGTCTGTACATTGCTCAAATTATTCATTTTTTTAGTTTTTTTTACTTTTCGTGCATACAGAAAAACTTTAAGGAACTTAATTTTGTAGTTTTTTAAGTTGATTCCAATGGTGAAATATAAAATTAGAATTGTTTAAAATTACATGTGAAAAATGCCAAAAATCCCATTTTGTACCCCCAAACAGTTCCTATTGACCGATATGTCTTTACGAACTCGTCCGAGCATTGTAGGAATACACCTTCTACCAAATTTGGTCTCGATCGGACCATTTTACGAGAGTTATCGTGTTTTACAGACACATATATATATATATTCATATATATATATATATATATAAAAATTTTAACGACTATTGTTTTTGGTCTCTGGGCACCTAAAGAAGAAAAAATAACATGGTCTCGGGCTTAACTCTTGCCAATAGACCTACGGTAATAGCTTCTTCCCTATGGGAAATTCGCTAAAAACAGCTGTCATATCAATATTAGTTAGTTTATATTGGTCATTAGTTTTAGACCCATTTCGAAATCTTACTATGTTAAAAAATTATTTTAACGTAAAACTAATTATAATTATGGTATAAATGTTCTAATTTTTTAAATCGTAAAGTAATGCTAAATAATAAAGCTGGGTATTAATTTATTTTTTTATTGATTTGTTTAGGCTGAATCCAACATACCCGTACAAAGGACGGGCTCACTGCTAGTAAAAAATAAAAGAATAGTTTAAATAAAAAAATCTAGAACATAGCCTAATGAAAAATCTTAAAGTCCAAAACTATTCAACTGTAACACAGTGATAACAGAAATGATTCGTAAGCTCTTACAAAAAAACTTCGCAGTATCCAGAATGTAATAATAAAAATATTTTATAACTTAGCAGCTTATAGTAAGAGTGTGCGTGTGAAGACACTTTAAAATTGAAATATAATAAAATGTTTATCTTAGCAGGTTAGCGCTTACATAAAAATAAGTAAAACCGGATCAATTTAAGTTTTAAAATACAGCTTAAACAATTAATCGGTTGGTAAAGTTATTTTTAAAGTTTGCCATAAAATGGAAATATATTATGTTTACCGTCTATTTTAAATAGTACAGTATTTTATGGTTTCTACGTAGAGAATTCCAATAAACGCAGACGTTAGATACGATGGGGACGGTATTTGTCCAATGCATTGATGGGTATTTATCGTCAGTCACATTTCACAGGGCGCAGGGATCATTGACTTTTATCAGCCTGGAAAAATGTTATTGTTGGGTAGGAATGCGCACTGAAGTAATACGGTTCTTATGTTTTTCTGTACATCAAATAAATATCGAGAAATATTTAAAATATATAAAATCTAACACATATTTAATTTCAATTAATATTTAATTTATTGTAAGAGTATTTTTGTATTTTGACGATATCTATTACACCTATTGCATGTTTAACGATCAATAAATATATCTATCCATCTATCTATATACTATATTAACACTTATAATATGATTGTATACAAACGGTATATATGAAAAAGGGGTTGAATTGGCGATCGATTTCGTCCAGTCATAAAAATAATAATAATAATAATAATAATATCTTTATTGCCATAAAAAATTACGATACAAAATTGCATAGCAAACGTCAATAATTTAAGATAGATAAAAATAAAAATCATTTAAAATCTAAAGTTTATAGTCATGATATTAATTAAATCTATTTAGTGGGAAAGGACGTTAAAGGACGTCCCAAGGGGAATTGCCTCTACCATGAGTGGGCCATAAAGTCGCCCCCCGTGTAAAATTCACCGTGAATGAGCAGCCGTTTTGTCAGCCTTCTGAATTTGTTCCAATCTCCCTCCCGCCGTATCTCCTCAGGTGGTTCAGGAATCTAACGTCAGCTTGGGAAGGAAGATTCAAAGCAGTCCTAGATCTGTTTTGTGCCATCCTGTACAATTCTCTACCCCTTGTGGGATAGTCATGAACTTGTGCACCTTGAAGAGGAGCACTTTCGAATTTGCAAAAGAGCATGGTCTCAAGTATGTACAGGCTGGCCAGAGTCAGAACTCCCACCTCCCTGAAGATATTCCTACAAGACTCTTTAAACTGCAGCTTTTCCACTAACGGAATGGCTTTCTTTTGAAGCCGGAATAACCTGAGGAAGTCCGCTTCTGAACATCCACCCCATATGGCGAAGCCATAAGACAAGTGGGGATGAACCAGACCAAAATATGCCATTCTAAGGACGTGATCTGGACTATGCTGTGATAAGATTCTCAATGCATATACTCCAGACGACACCCTGGCACAGATTGCATCTAGGTAGGGTGCCAAGTGGGACCACGATCGAGAATAATTCCAAGGAATTTCGTGGAATCAACTTGTTCTAAGTCTAGTGAAAGGTCTTATAATAGCCTTTGCGTACCTTGTATTGTGGTCATGAACATGCATATGCAATGTGTAACGTGCAAAATTCGTCTTGACATGCAGTAAACAATAAAATATAAACAGATTTACAATGGTTAATATTCTATCATGCACAACAAGTGGTTCTCAGTGCTCTCTAAAACCAACAAAGTTAATGACTCAAAGTGCCATTTTTTAATCATCAAACCATTCTTTGTCTCAGCACTATTACCCCACAACAAAACCCCGTGAGACAACTCCGTTCGAACTCCGTAGCGATATTTTAGTTTTTGCAGTTGGTAAAAGTGATGGAACTTTCTCCTAGCCTACGTCTACGAACAAAGCCATTTATCTGGCATCTGTTTTAGCGCTCGCTTGTTTACTATTATTCTTTTGAGTACGTTTATAAACTTATATTTTTATTTATATCCAATAAAATACATGTTTTCTGTTTTTGTATAAAATGTCAAAGATTTTGTCTATCTTGAAAATTAGTTTTTTTATGAATGGTGATTTTATGTAAATACAACAAAAAGCTATTTTCTAACTGGAATATTTAATTTAATATGTATTTTTGCTGACAAATGTAAATCTTCATATATTTTTTTGTTTGTTATTCACTGAAGTAATATAAAACATGTTTATATAAGTGGGCCAAATAAAAATAAGAATAAACAAAATTGTAAAAAATTACAGCATTTTATATTTACTGGGACGGTGGCGACGTCCTGTAATGCAGCTAATTGGAGGTCACGAATTGTGGATAGTTGTGAGAGATGGTCGGTGGATTTGGTGTTCTCTTGTGTGGATTAACGTCCGCACTATTAAATACTACGTTAATCCACAAAGGCCATCCTCATAATTAGACCAATTCGTAATACAGAGGCCGTGGTTCAGATTCCACGTTAAACTGTAGGTCCATTGGTTGCCATCGGCTGTTGGGCTATTAATTAACAGTCCTGTCTAAGGAACATGTCAGCCTTAGTCAGTAACAAGACTACAAGATCGCGCCACAATCATCCTACATTCATTCCTCATTCATACGTGGCTTAAAATACCTACCTGGGTAGGTCGCCATTTCAGTTAAAAGTATAAAAGTATTTGAAATTATATTTCAAAAAGCTTAAAATAGATCCAATTTATTTCACATATTCATGAGTATTTGGAAACTAGCGTTTTAATGTTAGAATCGGCACATTTCCCTATGTTATTCTTAAGGGGATTATTTTTGGACAGATTGTTTGAACCTGGTTACTGACCCTTATTCGTATTCAATCTACTGCCTGCTATACTACATCATCATTTTTGTGAAAATAAAACCAAATTTCACAAAGCATGGACCTTACAGGTTTCGAGACATCTGGCGCGCAGCGGCTCATGACGCCGCGCGCTAGGTGTAAAAGCATATTTTTGAACAAAGCTTTATGTTTATGACCGATTTCTGTAGGTAAATTCATTTCCAGTGCTTTACTGTCAGCAAAAGAAAAAAAGAATTTTTCGGCACGAACAACAATTGCTACTAGTAGGTGACGTGACCACGCTACTGTCCTCTGACCAGGCATTAATCTCAAACTATTTTGTCTCTACTGGCGGCCACTAACTACTGTCCGTTGAAGCGTCCAGTACTCCATCACACTGGGATAATAGGCGGACAGTTACTGGCCGCCATTGGCTAGGTCTACTGGACGCCTCTACTGTCAAGGTGTAATGTCGCCAAGCTCATAGCTGCTACCGTAGGGACATGAATTGAGGAGTGGAAAGACTATGTACTGTTGCTTGATGCTGAGGCTGTGACAGAAGTCACTATGCTATAGTGCTCTATTCTGGAGCTAATGGAATAAATATTTGGCATAAAAGTCTTGTTTCCATGGTAACTTTTATTTCATTTCAATTATTACCAAGCTTAATTGTACATGGTCGTGGCCCCACCAAGTTATGCTGAAATACCTCATAACTGAATACATGTGTAAAGCAGATAATTATGGAAAAAAATGTTTGTATTTATTTCTCTGTGGGAAAAAGTTTAGATCATAGATATGTTTAAAGGGAATGTTTTCAGTTCATCTAAATAGCTCTTCTTATTCTTTTATATTAAAAATTTAATACTTTAGATCTGATAGTTTCTATGGAAACCTGTAACATGTTTTCCATCTTAAAAATCACTAACACCCCCCTCCCCAGAGCTAAGACATATCCATGTCAATAAAAACTGCATCTATATTGCAAACCTTTAAGAATTACAATACATTGGCTACAAATACTGAATTTATAGTTCGGTTTCCATATAGGACGATTTGACATATGGCAAGCCACACTTGTGTACATATCAACAATAATAGAAACCGAGCAGTGCCCGTTACATTCAACCACCGTCGTAGACCGGTCGATAATGAACTTTAACATTTTTTTCCTCCTTTTCACGATTCTGTGCTATGGTAAGTATTTTAATCGTTATTTTAATCTTCTTGATTTCAATCTTAAACAGGGCGTTTTTTACGTGTGCTTATATTGGGATATTGTAAACTAAACATCCGCCTATAAACTTTTAATGGGGAACCTAATCTGTTTTGTTTAGTTAAAATTTTGAAAAATACCGCAAGAAACGTTGTGTAGTTAAAACACAGACGTATTCGAAAAGTCCAATAAAAGATGTTAAATAATTAATAACCAACGCCATTATGAATTTTAGAGCTGTTAATTAATAGCCCAACAGTTAATTAGATTATTTTCGTGAAATTATCCCTAGTCGATTGCTGACCAAAAAAATATCCAATACAAAATCTATAATAAAACAAAAAACAAAGAGATTGCAGTATTTTTCCTTGATGCTCCTGGAGGTAACGGTAAAGCATTTTTACTTTACGTAATACTTGCTACAGTAAGAAATAAGAAAAAATTGCAATTGCAGTTGCATCTTCCGGTATAGCAGCTACCCTATTGCCTGGAGGACGAACAGCCCACTCTATGTGTAAACTGCCTCTAAATTTCACGCATGGCGAAGTACCAACTTGCAACGTATCCAAAGATTCGTAGAGAGCTTCTTTTTTGAGACAGTGTCAACTATTAGTTTGGGACGAGTGTACCATGTCGCAAAAACGAGCTTTAGAAGCTCTAGATAGATCACTCCGTGATATTCGGAGGAACAACTCCTTGATGGGTGGTTTGGTGGTGTTGATGGTGGGAGACTTTAGGCAGACACTACCTGTAATTCAACGCGGCACTCCTGCTGATGAAACCAATTCATGTCTAAAGTCTTCAGTCCAATGGAATCATGTTTTTAAATTTCACCTAACACAAAATATGCGTGTTCACTTACACAACGACAGTGATGCCAGTGAATTTTCATCAAACCTGCTAAAAAATAGGTGGAGGGAAGATTCCTAGAACAGCCCAGCAACTTATTGAGTTAACAAGAAATTTTCGTAAAATTGTCAACTCTTCAAAAATCTATTTCATACGTGTTCCCATAGACTGAAACGAATTACATCTCAAGTGATGGGCTTTGCAGTTGAAGTATTTTGTCTCCCTTAAATGGAACTGTAAATAAAATTAACAACGAGTTGCTGAAGAAATTACGTCCTTAAGAAATTAGGTATTTTAGGTACTATCTACACAGTCGTTGATGAGGAGAGTGCAACCAACTATCCAACAGAGTTCTTGAACAGCTTAGAACTAACAGGAGTACCTTCACATAAACTATATCTAAAGGTTGGTACACCTGTGCTGTTAATGCGCAATTTGGATTTACCACGGCTCAAGATTAATTATTACAGTTTTAAAGCCCAACATGATCAAAGCAAAAATTATGACCGGTTGCGCCAAAGGGAAAACGATCATAATACCAAGAATTCCTTTAATCCCAACGGACCTATCCTTCCACTTTAAACAGCTTCAGTTTCCAATAAAGTTAGCTTTCGGAATGACATGGCTCAAGGACAAACGATTCAGGTTGTTGGAATAAATCTAAAAAAAATTGTTTTAGCCATGGCCAGCTTTATGTGGCTTGCTCTAGAGTCTCAAGTCGTCATTATCTGTACATATATACGCCAAATAAAAACAAAGTTGTTAATGTTGTTTATTCAAATGTTCTGAACTAAATCAAATGTCCTGTTACCAGACATTATTGTTGTTATTAATTAATTGATTTCTTAGTCCAAGTTATGTTTCGAAGTAATAACCGAATTTTTTACCCGTGCGAAGATCGGGTACGTTAGCTAGTAATATATAACAGGTTTGATAAATCTCCGTAAAAAAATAAATGAATTTGCCTATTCTCCATGGGATTAACATGGGAAAGATCTTATTTTGAAGGTTAACGGTTTTGAACGGATTTAGTTCACAAAAAATCGTTAGATTTGAAATAAAAATTACAATCTTTATTATACCTTTTAGATTTTATAAAGTTATTGGTTTTGTCGTTTTTTTTATTAAAAGATTTTTAACCACTGTCATTTTGAAAATATAATAGTAATCTAAATGATACTTTCAGAATATTTTTATCCTTAGCCAATAAAGATGTGTGCAAAGTTTAGTTTCTGTAGTGTAAATAGTTCTTAAGTTATAACGAGTTTTGAAAAATACAAAATGGTGGGTGGCGGCTAAACGAAGGAATTTTCGACATAGGTTTGTTCATTTTGATGAGTACTATCACCCCTCGAAGTTTGTCCTCGACTTTAATGAACACCCTGTATATATATAACTTTTACCTACTGTTACTTTTGGTCTCCAGATACCTCAAAACGAAAAAAGTAAAATGGTCCGGGCTTAGGTTCTACCATAAAACCTACGGTAATAGCTTTTTCCCTATGGGAAATTCGCCAAAACAGATAGCTTGTAATAGATTATAATTTAGAGTAGACACACAATGTCAATGGTTTAGTTTCACATTATGTGTATGTATTTTTTGCAGCAGCGTCGGTGATGGGAGGAGGGGATCTTTGCCACGTAGGTCACTTGTATTGGACCTTTTGTCGACCCACCGAAGTGTGTGATTTTTTTCAGTGTAGGCCTGCACCTAAACCTAAATCTGAGACTAATCCCTAATGGATTCATACTCCAACCGTTTCCTGAAACTAAAAAACTGTGGAACACTCAATAAACAGTTTACATTAACATGAGCTTTATTACAACCAATATGACCAATATGATTTGTTTCTTGTAGAAATTAAAACTTCATGATGGCTAAAACTAAAACTATTTTTTGGCTTTCTATTATTAGTTTTGCATTTCTAATATGTATATATATTTGATTTAATTCACAACTTAAAGGCTGCTGCTAATATTTTTATTATGAAATCAAATAAACTTGAGCCCCATTTAAACATTTTATTTTTCATAGAATATTTTCTCTGAAAAACGAGGGATATGAAATAAATATTCTCATATTTACAGCTACAAGTAGATAATCCTCAATATTTCAAAAGTAATCCAGTACCACAACAATATAAAAATGTAGTGCAACAAGAAATAGATGGAATGGAATGTCAAGTTGATTTTTCGGCGTCAACCGCGTCGTGATGTTGTTAGTATTGCCAAACGTTTCGCCTTTGCTGTGAAGTGGCATCTTAGTGGCTGAGTCTCAGCCTAGCCACGGTTGGCGCCGTGGCTTCCTGTCCTTTTGTGTAAAGTCATCCTGAAATCATCAATAAGTGTTATTATCATCATTTTAGTGTGATTCATCCTTAAGTGAAGAAACCGTCATGAACCTTTACAGTCATAGTTCCGATCATAGATCAAGTTTGATATGGGAATATTATAAGTTGTGTGAAATTTGCTCAACTCACGCCAGCGTACTGTGTGCGATCTCGTTATAACTAACGAGACACTATTGACATGGATATGTCTTAGCTCTGGGGGGGTGTTGGTGATTTTTAAGATGGAAAACATGTAACAGGTTTCCATAGAAACTACCAATCTTTGGTATTGAATTTTTAATATAAAATAATAAGAACAGCTGTTTAGATGAACTGAAACCATCTCCTTTAGACATATCCATGATCTAACCTATTTCCCACAGGGAAGTAAACACAAACATTTTTTTAATTTTGAATTCTCTCAAAAAGCCTTATAAAGGGCTTAACAATTTTGGAATTTGGAAAAAACAGATATTTGAGATCATAGATGGTAAGTAATGAGTTTTAAAACAATGTTAACGTTAGGCTGTAAAAATTCAGGTTATGGGACTGTTTAAGGGATATTTTAAGTGTGGTAGGATATTGTCGCTGAGGTACGGAGCAGAAGGCTGAGGTAGGCAGGAATATTCTAAGCAAAGACAACTCCCTTTCAAAGAACATCCTAAAGAACAACCCAAAAGTTAGAAGACATCTCGGAAGACCAAAATTGAGGTGGTTTGACCAAGTGGAGAAATACCTGAGGAAGCTATGGAGAAGGAAGGAAGATTCAAGAAGCGGGGACCTATAGAGACAATATGTTGGGTAGGCCAAGGTACCATTGGGTACCAGTGACCACAGCAGTAAGTAAATATGCATTAGGATAATTATATTCTAAGAACCTACACGAGATCAAACGTTTTACCTAGTATAAGCTATTACTAAATGTTGTATTTCATTTATTGTTGGCTTTTACTCCATTTTGTAGACAACATCAATCTAAAATTGCGCATACAGAACACTATACTATTATTGCAATTATTGTTGTCTTCTGTTTAAAAAGTCAGTATTACATTTTACCTGCAAGCGATTAATAAATAAGTTAAAAACTATCTTTCAGTTCAAAAATTACGAAATAATATTTGGGAAAAGATTATTTTAATCGCCGGAGACTGCTACAAACAAAATCCAAAAACGAGATATTTCTGTTTAACCGGGTTTCGTTTTCACGCAAACACACCAGCTATCTCACCCACGCCAAGCTTGTTTATCATTTATTTTCGGACAACACTTGTCCTAATATTTGTGTTGATGCTTTACTTCTGTATGTTATTCGATCACACCCGGTCCGCCTGAATCTGATAAAAAAGGGTCAAAGATTAAAAGTGTCATAAGGTCGTTTTTTACCAAAGCTTGTTACCAAAGCTTTACAAACCGACTTGAATTTACCTGATAAGGTGACGGAGGTAAGGGGATGTGTGTTAAAAATGTTTATCTCATCGAATATCCAAATTTTAAAACTTCAGACGTTTTTCACCCTACTGTTTTTCTTGCAATTTGCCATAAAATATTATTATTGCAAAAATACTTTAGTTTGACACTATTGCATTGAACCACCTTTGGAGATTGAGCTATCTATTTTAGTATCTATTTTATTCTACAAATTACTGAAAATAATACCCTCGTTTCAGCAAACCTGCATACTAAACGAATTTCCAATGATTTAGGAATTAATGGTGATAATTTGAATTAGAAGTGTGAGATAAATTTTCCCTCGATCGGGCCATTTTTGCAATAGTTAATGAGTAATCGACACAAACACACATCAAAACTTAACAACTATTTTTGGTTTCTAGGGACCTGAATACCAAAAATTATCATTGTTCCCGGCTCAAGCATGACTATGTCATCAACGGTGATGCCTTCGTCTCTGTTGGAAATTCAATACAATAAACCAACAAAGTCCAACACAAGTTTTAAAACCACAGCGATGTCATAAGAACGTAAAACTTGAGTGAAATACATTTTTCATTCTTGGAATTTGGAAAAATACATGAACCCCGATTCAGAAATAAGCCACCCACTTGCACTGTATGTATCTGTGTTGACGAAATTCGATATAAGAAAAAAAGTAGGTATAGACTTAGCAATAGATAATTTAGATTTAAAAAAGTTTTCGAAATAAGTTTGAATACAGAAAGCAACAAAACGAATATAATGAAAATCTTTTTATTCTAGCTTTGTGTAAATAAGAGATAATATAATAAAGCATAAATAAAGTAATAACTTAGACAATACCCCCGTCGCAGCAGACCTGCGTACTCAGCGAATTTCCAAATCAATAATATAATAATAATAATATACGACAAGTCAAGTGGTCAAACATGAGAATTATTTGATTATTCTCCATAAGATTAACATGGGAAAGAGTGTGCAGGTTTGCTGCTGTGAGAAACGCTAAGAGTAGGCATTTATACCTTCAAAAACATTTATTTTTAACATTTATACCAACTTTCATCAACATCTGTCCATAAATAAAGGAGTTTGCCTATTCTCCATATGATTAACATGGGAAAAGAGTATGCAGGTTTGCTGCCATGATAAACACATAAACTATGATTTTTAAGCATGAATGGATGAACCTCAACCACATAAAGCTAAATATAAATTTTTATCCAAAAATATTGGTTAATAAGTGAAATATTAATTTTTCCTTATCCTCCATAAGATTAACATTGGAGCCTCAAAATACAACGTACTGTGTTTAGATTTTTTTATATCTCGGTAACCGTTGGAGATAGAGAAAAACTTTAAGGAACTTAATTGTGTAGTTTTTTAAGCTGATTCCAATGGTGAAATATAAAATTAGAAATATTTAAAAACTATATGTGAAAAACGCATAAAACCCCATTTTGGGGTACAAAACCCCCCCAAATACCCGTTCCCATTGACCGATATGTCTGGTTTATGTGCTAACAGACACACACACACACACACATATATATATATATATATATATACATATATATATATATATAAATTTTAACGACTATTGTTTTTGGTCTCTGGGTACCTAAAGAAGAAAAAATAACATGGTCCCGGGCTTAACTCTTGCCATGAGACCTACGGTAATAGCTACTTCCCTATGGGAAATTCGCTAAAACTTCATTTCAACTGTTACTGTATACTAACGTAAGAAAGTAGTAGAAGTTAAAGATGGAAACCAAATGTAATACGTACTGTGGGTTTGCTTTCATAAGAGATATTAAATTTAAGGTTTTATGGCTATATTGATTAAACTAACTAGAACCTATTAGCATTACATAAAGTACTGTAAATTTCTACAACGGAGTTCCAACCGGGAATTGTTTTCAACACCGTTTTTTTAGTGTTATCAGAATCCGAGTTCTTAGAAATACCATGGCGGCATCTCTGAGACTGAACCGGAGATAACAGAGGAACCTGTGTTAGACAAAATGTATACATGTGCTCAGATAACTGTCCAACTTCACAATATCACAGTTAGTGGAAATTTTTAGAGAAAATGTAGATTAAATCACTTATTGAAATGGCGATCTACCCAGGTTGGTATTTTAAGCCAAGTATGAATGAGGAATGAATGTAGGATGATTGTGGCGCGATCTTCTAGACTTGTTACTGACTAAGGCTGACATGTTCCTTATACAAGACTGTTAATTAATAGTCTAAAAGCCTATAGTATCTAAGGGACCTACAGTTTGACGTGGAATCTGAACCATTGCCTCTGAATTACGGACTGGTCTAATTAAGAGGATGGTATTTGCGGATGAATGTAGTATTCAACAGTGCGGACGTTAATGCACACCAGAGAATATCAAATCCACTGACCATCGCTTATAACTATCCACAAATCGTCACTTCCAAGAAGCTAGATTACAGGACACACCCCGTCCCAGTCAAATATACTTATTAGACTTGGTAGGGTACTATAGGGTGCCCATGTGTTTTTTTGTGAACATAAAGTAACACATTGGCTTTGACCTAAGTTATAGAACACTTATAACCTGAAGGTCGACGGTTCGCTCTTGGGCAAAATCTTAAAACAATGTTGCGACTTATCGATATTGCATCCAGTTGACTTTATATATTAATCAATGATCTTGGTGTATTTATCAGCTAATATTTGCACAAGCTAAGCTAAAGGTTATCAAATGTACACTTAAAACTCGTCTCTCACAGGCATCTTAAAATACCCACTAAGTTATAAAGTCGGTGCTTTGTGAATAAGAATGAGGACATTGTGAACAGTTCTCAAATAAACATGTCTATGTATATGAACAAAATAGCCTTTAAAGACTGGGACGGTGGCGTGTCCTGTAATCTAGCTACTAGGAGGTCACGAATTGTGGATAGTTATAAGCGATGATTAGTGGATTTAATATTCTCTGGTGTGGATTAACGTCCGCACCATTGAACGCTACATTCATCCGTAAAAACCATCGTAATAATTAGACCAGGTAATTACCGAGGTAAGTCGCAATTTAAAAAGGAAATCTAATCGAAATAAATGTGTAGTTGTGATATTAAAATGGAGGATACTAAAACGTTCAATTTTAGCGGAACGTAAATGAATACTAGCGATAAAATGTTACGATGCTACAATAGAAACAAAGTTAAGCGTTATCTGACTGACCTTGACCATCCAGCTGGGTGTGAATAATTGTGGGATAGTCAAGTGCCCTTTACTATCTTGTTGAACGATACGTTTAGTAGTAGGAGTTGAAGGGAGAAGAGAGGTTTATTATTTTATACTTTTTAAGGTCACATCGCTCCCCCCCCCCCGAAAAAATTGAAAATCCTACACAAATTCGTCTTACAAATTGCCAACACCACCCCATATCCATGTCAAAATATAGAATGTAAGGGGGTAGAGGGTTATTATTTTTGCTAAGACATATCCATGTCAAAAACTTTTGTATTTACTTCCATGTGGGAAATAGGTTAGATCATGGATATGTCTAAAGAGAATATTTTCAGTTCTTCTAAAAAGCTGTTCTTATTCTTATATATAAAAAATTCAATAAATAGCTCTAGTAGTTCCTGTGGAAACCTGTTTCAAATTGTCATATTACAAATTACGAACACTCCCCCACCCAGAGGTAAGACATATCCACATTAAAAACATTATTTTGGTATTTATTTTATTCGGTGTATTTAGATTGTATAAAGTTTTACGAGGGAAAGGTCTAAATCTTGGTTTTGTTACTGCCTAACGTCAACCAGTTATTATAAAGGTAATTAATTAACAGCTTTTAACAAATGGCGACTGAACCCAGAGTCGAACCGGCGACTTTCGGGTTATGAGGTAAGAATCCCGTTCTTATAAGTCATTTGTGTATTTATAAGGACTTTGATATTCCTAAGTCCTGGAACTATCTATACTCTGTTCGAATTAAAATAAGAATTTCAGTATCCAATTGGTCCAGAATCGAACGGGCAACCCTTGGATCACGTGGCGAAACAGTTACAACCGATATTCCTTTACCTTTTTAAGCCTTCCGAGGTCCTAGCAATCTCTGAAAGGAATATCGTCACCAGATAGCGTAGATGTCTTCTCTACATTATAGTCAGCTGATTATCAGCTGTAGATGATTCGTCGGCAATTCGAGCTGTATAGTCGCTGACCGAGGGATCGTACCGTGGGAAAGATTACAGGGACCTTCCAGACAGACAGCAGACGCCGCTAAATTGGCCTCTCAGGGTCAATGGCTCTGCCTATTATTAGGTCGACAATCGCTTGCTCAACAATGGTCATCTGACAAGACCATTGATGCCTCAATAAGCCATCAGCTGGTTAACGTAGGGCGGCGAAGACTCTACAAGTGAGTCACTTTACCTCAGCTTTGTCCTTCATTCTATAGCTAGTTCTTCGTACTAGTCGTATAGTGAAGTAAGATAGTATTTATTATGAGATTTACATGAACTCAAATTCTGTAAACATTAATGAATTAAATTATAAGTAGAATGTTTACCATTAATAAAAATGGGTTTGCTTATCAATGATCAATGTAAACAAACTAATATTGAGGCAGCAAAAATATAATTAATATCCTCAAATCACACAGTACATCCCATACATTTCGTATCAACACGTATCAAATATCTTGTATTGCTTGCAACGAGCCGTATTATAAAAATATTTAAAAAAAGTCGGCCAACACACAAGGAACAACCAGAACAAGGAGGAGATGATGAATAGTGTTAAAACGAACTGGACAGGCTTTCCTTTTCCCTTGCTCAATCTTCAACATTCTGAACCTATGTGGCTAGATATGATTCCTTTCCTTTCTCCATTCATAGCCCTTCTATATTTAGCATCTTATATAACTGGACAGAGGTTAGGTTATCGGGCTGCTGATAAAGGTTATTTACCATAGCATTTATTTACATTGTCTAATTACTCCGCGGTACTGTTTATGTGTTGTGGGTCAATGCCGTCTCCTGTTCTCATTGATAGACAACGTAACTGCGTTGTACCCGTCAAGAAAATGTGGTACTATACTTGTAACTAGGATTAGATATTTTATAAGGTGTTCCTAGTGTTATGGTAATCGTGGTGGGAATAATCAATATTTGTATAACCATTTATTTTTTAAATGAGAGGAATTTATATTCTCGTACCTTTAGATTAGATTAGATCATTGAAATGGCAACCATATTACGATGTAGGTATTTTAAGCCAAGTATGAATGAGGATTGAGTGTAAGATGATTGTGTTTCGATCTTGTAGTGTTGTTACTGACTAAGGCTGACATGTTCCTTATTCAGGACTGTTGATTAATAGCCCAACAGTCGATGGAAACTAATGGACCTTCAGTTTAACGTGGAATCCGAACCACGGCCTCTGTATTACGAATTGGTCTAATTATGAGGATAGTCTTTGCGGATTAACGTAGTACTCAATAGTGCGGACGTTAATCACATAAGAGAACACTACACCCATCTCTTACAACTATCCACAATTCGTGACCTCCAAGTAGCTGGATTACAGGACGTCGCCACCGTCCTAGTCATAAAAAAAGTATTAACTAATGAAGAGAAATAAAGATTTCATGTAAAGTTTTCTGATGCTTAAAATACTCCCTCGGCAGCAGACCTGCGTACTCAGCGAATTTACAAATAAATTATATGACAATAGTAATATATGACAAGTTTGATCAATATCTGTCAATAAATATGAGGGAATGCCTTGTCCGTAAGATTAACACGGGAAGGAGTACAGGTTCGCTGCAGTGAGGAACATTGAAAGTAGGCATTTCTAGCAGAAACAACTTTTATTTTGACCATTTATACAAAGTTTCATCAATATCTGTACATAAATAAAGGAGTTTGCCTGTTCTCTGTAGTATGCAGGTTAGTTGCCATGATAAACACATCAACTATGATATTTAAGCATAAATTTATGGATCTCAAGCATTTGAACCTAAATACGTAGATTAATCCAAAAATATAGATTAATAAGTAAAATATTAATTTTCCTTATCCTCCTTAAGATCAACATTAGAGCCCCAAAATACAACGTACTGTGGTTTTGTAATATCTCTGTAACCGTTGAAGGTAGAGCAAAGCTTCAAATTACTTAAATATGTCGTTTTTTTGAGCTGATTCTAATGGTTTAAAAATTACATATGAATAATTTTGTAAATGTTTTTAGCAAAGAGCTGGCTTTTTGGTACAAACATCCCCCCCCTAAACTACCTGTTACGATACATCTGAATTACGAACTCGTCCAAGTAAATGTAGGAATCTGGTACGTGTACGAATACCGAATTTGGTTTCGATCTGACCGTTTTACGAGAGTTATCGTGTTTACGGACACATATACTGTATGTATATACAATTTTAACGACTATTGTTTTTAGCCACTAGCACGTCAAAACGAATAAGTAGCATGATCCCGGGCTTAAGTTTATCCATGAGACTTACACCCATCGCCGTCACCATACTGCAGCACCGATTGGCTACATTCTGCTTGAACTTTTATAACGAATCTCAATCATTTTACCATTTAGAAGTAAATAATTGTTGTGTATTTTATAATGATAACTAAATGTCAACATCTGACGGCGGAATATGAGTCGTGCCACACGCCACTCCGTCTGGTTTGTCTGCTGACCCGGTGCTGATGTACTTCTTGGAACCTCTTCCTCAGCACGGCACGTACACTGCACCTGCGCTACCTATCGGTGACACTTGACACCGCAATGTCAGTTGTACGTAAACGTATACTGCGATTACTGCCATCTACCGATGACAATCGAAACTACAATCCTTGTTGTATGTGCGAGTATACTGAAGTAACCCCCACCTACCGGTGACGCGCGACACTACAAGAGGCGTTGGCAGACTCTTGCAACCTAAAAGATTGCATAGATCAGAAAATATACTTTATAGCGCTTGAATGAATTTAATGAAATGGCTCAAAGTAAATAACGCCGTCGCAGATAACCTGCGTAATCCCCGAATTTCTAAATAAAAAATATATAACAAGTTTGAACAATGTATGTCGATAAATATGAGATGTTTCCTATTCTCCATAAGATTAACAAAGGAAATATTTTGCAGGTTTTCAAAGACTGAACGTAGCCATTTTTCCAGATTTGAAATATAAAATTGTCCTTTATCTCCAAAAGATAAACATTGGAGCTCCAAATTACATAAAACAAAGCTGTAAAGAACCAATATGTGTAGTTTTTTGAGCTGATTCAAATGATGAAGAAATTTTATTACAAATAAAAAACGCAAAAACCATATTTTAAGGTACAAACCTCTCCCCCAAACTACGTGTTCCAAATGACCGATGTATCTGGATTTCGAACTCGTCCAAGTTTGGTAGGAATACACACTTCTACAAAATTTACGAGTTATCGTGTTCTCACAAACACACACACACACTCCACTTTACTCGCCATTTTTTCAGTGTGGTGGCGAACGCAAAAATGTTCCTTTTTTATTCCGTTTTAGGATTTTTCACGTAGTTCCAAAACTGGTTTATTCTAATAATGTTTTCCTTAAAACGAACCATTTTAGAGATTATCACGTTTAAACTTGTACATTTTCTAACCGTTAGTATTGAAATTCATTATCAATAGTAGGCCTTATAATAATTATACATTACTTTTAATAATGTAATAATACATTATTAAAAGTAGCCTAAAAAAGTTTTTGTTTCTGTTATATATACTTTTTTACTGATAAAATAATGAATTTCACAGTACCTGCAAAATCTCTTTAACTGTTGTAAAATGTACAAGTTTAAAGGTGATCATCTTCGTTTCGTTTTCGTTTTATGGAAAAAAAACTACAAGAATAAAACAGTTTTTAAACTACGTGTAAAATCCGAAAACGCAATTAAAAGTGGGGGTTTACATTAAATATTTTTGAGTTGGCTACCAAATTGGAAAAACGGCGGGTAAAATAAAAAATTTAGAAACAACCAAGTATAGAATATCCATAGGAGTTTATGTTTATCATTATTTAATAGCTTTCATGGTTTTCAAATAAAACAGCTGAAACCCTTATCTTAATCACACTGTATAGTGCTTAGGGATTTCCATGAGACCTACAGTAGTAGCGTCTTCCCTATGGGAAATTCTCTAAAACCTAAACTTTTACGATGTTTTAAGTGTTTTAATCATTTAGATGGATGGATGGATTGTGTTGGACTGCGGCTGTTATAGGACTACGTCCTCTTCAGCCAAGGATAAGTTTTGAGGTTAGGTTTTGGTTGCGGGTTGAGTGAGGTTTTGGTTGCGGGTACTGTGGTTATGGTCAGTGAATGGATGGTTTCGGTTTAGGAACACATTAAGCTATGGTGGGAGGTTGGCTAGGTGGTGGATGGTGAGGCTAGGACGGTCGGTGAAATAAGGATCGAAGAAGGGTTGTAGGATGTCAGAGGTTCGGGCTCGGTCGAGGTACTTCGTGTTGAGGTGATGGAGGAAGTCACGGAGGGGTGGGATGGAGTGGGCGTCGTATACCGAGGCATTGCGGGCCCAGGGGGGGAGATGAGAAGCCAGGCGTAGTGCCCTTCTCTCGGTGGCTTCCAGGCTGGAAAGGAGTCGGTCCGGGGCGGTAAGTAGTAGAGGATGGGCGTAGGTGATGACTGGACGGATTATGGATGAGTATAGGGTTGCTAGGGTGGAAGTGGAGCAGGGGCGGGTGCGGTTATTTAAAATCCGGAGGGCACGTAGACGGGAAGTGGCACGCTTTTTTGCGTCTAGGATGTGGGAGGAAAAGGTAAGGCGGAAGTCAAGTTTTACCCCGAGGTAGGTACATGTCTGGGTAAGTGGGAGGTGGACATTATTGAGGAAGATCGGATTGGATTGGAATTTACGGAAGCGGCGGGCACGAAAGTTGAAGAAACAGAGTTGGGTTTTGGATGGGTTGATTAGGATACGCCACCTGTTGCAGTAGGATAGGTAGTCGGAAAGGGTTTGGTTCATGCGGCGGATTGTGACATTGTGGTGTCGGTGGGAAGTCCAGAAAGCAACTAGCCTCGTTTCGCCGTATCCGTGGTACAGTTTGAATTTGTCGCGCTCTCGGAAGCCATGCAAGAATAAGAAATATGTAAGAATTATTCACCGTTTTACTCGGGAAATCTGCCCTTTCGATTGGTATATAAAGTTTTGCGATAGCTGGAAAGGCATGCCTGCAGCGAGCAATTAACTTCAGCAGTTGGCGTCACATCGTCATATTGTTTACAGATCACCAGTTGTGTAATATTAATTGATTGTTCGATTTCTCTCTTATTGATTGGTTTTTGAAGTGGCGGTTTAACCTCAATCCAATTAAATGTGAAACAAAAATATTTTCTTTGAAAAAGTATCTTCAGCCTCATGAAATTCATATATACGGAACGTTTTTACCTTGGAACAGAGATGATCATGGAGTAAAATATCTTGGTGTATGGCTTGACAAAAAACTTAATTGGAATCTACATATCAACAATAAATTGACTCAAGGTTATGCCCGCCTAGCAACCCTCTTCCCGTTAATTAACAGAAAATCAAAATTGAAACCTGGGTGCACCATTTTGATGTATAAATCAATCATAAGACCATTAATTATGTATGCTTCCCCCGTTTAAGGGTTATCAGCTTCAGAATCAAAAATTAAAAGAATTCAAATTTTTCAGAACAAAATTCTCCGTATGTGTTAACGCTCCATGGTTTATTAGGAATAAACATCTCCATGAAGAACTTTGTGTGAGCCCCATTAAAGATTTTATAAGAAAAAGTTCAACAAAATTTATCCATACATTGGATCAAGTGCATGGGGCAGTGCAATTCAATATCGGTCAACTGACTCTTAATAGACGATTAAAACCTAGACTCGTTCAGGATTTTCTTGATCTAGAATAACAACAAAATTATAAATTCGTAGTTCCAATAAGTTTTACTTTCTTTTGTTAAAAAATGTGTCATTTATGTTCCCGGGTGACTCAAAAAAGGGCGAACCCACTCGATGTTTTTATTATTAAAGTTAAGTCGAATTATTGTTAAATATTCTGTGTAAAATATTGTATATTGATCCGGAATTAAATAATTGTAAAAAAACAATTGTTCGATTTCTAACCTCTGTGATAGCTTGAATTTAAAATATGGACCCGGAAATTTTAGAAACACTTTTAAACTCATAGTTTTGAATGACATTGTTGTTTAGGTTTATAAATCAAATTTATTGTTTAAACGCCTTTGTACAAATTGCCAATGGACTTCCTTGGTTAAAACCAAAAACTATACTAAAGATTAAAAAAATATTTATTGATTTGTTGTTTGTTTACTAACAATGGGATTTTTGAGAACATTTCTATGAAGGGAATTAAATTTCCTACTAAATGTTTGAATTGGATTAAAAAAATGTTATTGTCTGTCTGTATCTTTACTTTGAGAATTTCGGTCAAAAGTTAAAAATTTAAAAAAACATAGTTTCAATAAAAGTCGTACTGAAAGAAATATAGATTTTCATAATTCATCAAAAAGTTACCAAATTAATAACCTCTACTAACGGAGGGATTACTGTATGGTAATTTCTACAACGTAAACAAGCACATTTTATCAACTGATAGGCGCTTTTTGGAAGAAAGAGGCATTTTAATAATTTGTACACACACGGTACATATTGAAAATCCACTGTTTCGTTATGAGTTTTTTATTGTTGGCCCAATCGAATCTATCCACGTTAACACTACATTAGACATATCCATTTATTCTCCTACCTATTTCCAAAGGAATGTAAATACCAACATTTTATTATAGGCTAGGTAGTATCAATTAATTTAAGAATAAAACATATTTGATATAAACCATCTTTATTGACTAAATTACATAAAAACAGATTTGTTAAAATAATCAAACATAAACCAAGAATTTGAAATGAAAACTAGTTTTATATAACGCATCGAACTTAAAATTATTCAAAACTAGCCTTTATACACTTAATAAAAGTTAGTATTGTGTATTTAGGGTTGACAATATTAGTTAAATAAGAAGCTAAGTTAATGTGATGATATTTAATATTGTAATAACCATAATACGTTATTATAAGTTAAAGATCACATTCTTCGCTCAAGTGTAAATCCAACACAAGCATTACTGTTGAAAGCAATTAACAATGACTCTAGTAAATTAATTCACAACATTTATAGTTAACTTAAGGCGTGTAAGAATAATGCTTTCGTAACAAAAATACGTAGTCCTGACCGACGACTCCTTACATCCTTACAGCCAGTTTCCTTTCTTGTCTCGCTTGATGGTGTTGACATCCTCTATTTTCTTGACAGGTCTAAGAGCCTCCGGGCTTGGGCTTTGGACCAAGTGTTCTGTGCTCGAAAAAGAGCTGGGGTCGTCGTTGGCACTGTTGGTAGCGAGAGAGAGCTCAAACTTTGGAATTATATGGCGAACAGGAACTTGAGTAGATCCGGTTTGGTTGTTGGAAATAGAGGATTGACTTGGCTTGGAAGTTGAAATCGCTTGGGAAGATGTTGAAGGGAAATTGGAAGATGCAGGTTTGGATGAGAAAGAAGATTCTTGAGATGATGAGATATTAGTAGAGGAAGGTTTTGTCAGTTGGTTCACAGGTTTGCTGGATGCTCCTGAAGTAGAAGGTTGCGATGCCTGCCCAGGAGGTCTTTTAGGTCCGTCATCCATGGAAGGTTTAGGAGGATCTCGTGCTAGAGGTCTTGGAATTGCATCCTGTGGCTTTGGACCTTCCCTAGTTTGTTTCTGACCTTCCCCTTGTTTCCTTATAATCTCAGATCTCGATGGTTGCCGTTCCTGAGCGAAAGACACCTGCCCCGGTGCTTTAGGTTCTAGTTTCTCAGTATCGATGCATGTATGCCTAGGGATCGCTCTAGCTTCAGAAGGTTTCCTCGATTCTTCAACTGATGGTTTCTTAGTTTCTTCTCCTTCTTGATTAGGAGCAGGTGCTTTCTTCTTGAATATTTTCGGAGGAGATTCTCCCACTCCAAGTTTTCTCTGACATATCAACGGGCTTGGATCTCTATCCGCGGACGAGTCCCTCTTAGCATCCTTCTTGTCGGCAGGCTCGGGTTTCTTGGAACTCTGTTGTTTCTCAGCAGGAACTATAGTGCTCGTGGGAGTAACGTTTCTAGAATTATTCCTTGATGTTTGTGAGACAGCCAGATACATTCCACCACACGATCCTGCAATGAAAATCTTTTAATAATAAATATTGAATCATTAGAAAATATTTTCCTAAAAAAGTAACTGTGAACTAGCTGTTTACGGATACTACGTATAGATTTTATGAAGCAAATTATTTTTAACATGACAAAGTATTATTTTGAAATCAATTCAGATATTTAATATTTCAACAAAATACTAACCTGAAATCGAAAAAATAACAAGAAACAATTCACAGACCAATTAATTATTTAGTGTTTGTTTTTAATTTGATTAAATTAGAAAATATGTAATACTGTAAACGTTTTCCGTAAGTTTTATTATAGTATAATTATGGAAATATGTTTGATAGCTGGTTAGATCTTTCTATTAAATTACATTAATAAACCGTGTTTGAGTACAACTTAGAAAAATGTGATATATCCCTAAAACCGTATTTTGAGACCTAATTAAATTATTTTTTGTGGGGATGTGGTACTTATTTCTAAGTAGACACAAACCATTTCCAGAGTGAACAGAACGATGAAAATAAACTTCTTCAAAGTGAGTCCTCTCGTTTTCACAGAGAACCATTACGGAAAGCGAAAAATAATTCAAAGCAATGTACAGACAAAACTCTTATTTTATTTTTTATGTATATATTATTATAAAAATTATCCGATGAATAAAATACTGGGCGACTGAAAATCAATGTAACATACATGAAAAACATCTCCACTTTCCAAAAGTAACAGTTTTGTGTTCAATAGCTCACTTTGCAATAATTGGTCCCTTTTTTGACGAAAATAGAGTTACAGTAACGATGAACTCTCAAATATCTAGATTTTAATCGATGAAGTAAAAACCGGTGGAACTGTAATAAGGAAAATCATAATTATTCCAATCGGACATCAAATCACTAACCACGAAACCGAGACCTGCCTAAGTGCTGGAACTGTGACACTGTTCCAGCAATATGCTAAATACAAGGGCGAGAAAAAGAAGCAAGTGGCTAAGGAATTCCCAGTTGAGCTGCTCAGGCACTACTGTGCATGCCTGTACCGGTTGAGAGTAATCGGTATCAAGTACAAGACAACAAGGCTGTTAACTGAAGAGGAGGACGTCATCTTCCAGGCTCTTCAGGACAAGGACCTGTGCATACCGGGGTCAATCTTTCTTGCTCTGAAAGCGGTGAATAAAGTAAAACTCTCCACAGGCGAAGTTATGATTCCGACTTTTCCTACACCGTGGTGCAGAATGTACAAGGCACGTTGGGAGTGGTATCCGCCCAGAACCATACAGTGTATGAAGAACTACTCGTCATAGGATCAACGATAGAGACTATGCTACAGCGGTTGCAAGGAACTTGACGACACATGTCGCTGTTGATACTCACTCCAAAAAATACATCAGCCTCCACTAACATTCAGGGTATTGCTCATTTGCACATATGTAGGAATGAGGCGATAGCAGCCCTTGAAGACTTAGCATCTAGGACAATGCGTTGTATCCGAGTAACTGGTATCAACTACAGAGTACTAGATGGTATCTCTGATTACCTGAAAGCCACGGAAATATTCAAGCTATACACGATAAACCCGTTACACATACCAGAAACAGGAAGTGTGGGTCAAATTGTGGAAGTGACGTGGACGTGACATCACTCGAGGCTACGACCAGAGTTGCCGACACATACGTGAAACCATGATGGTGCTGTCTCACAGTTGCAGCTGCTCACGATCTCATTCCCGAGATGCGATCCAACCGTAAATTTAAAAAAATGGAACCTATCAATGTCACTAATAAGGCATTGTTCCGAATCAAGGAACGACAAGACTTGAATAACATTGCACTATACGACTACCTTAAGCTTCTGAGAGACGAAACTAAGCTAAGTAACTACGAATTATAGGTTCACTTCATGGATACCTTCTTCTTCTCTGATTTAGACGCAGGGAAAGTAGTCCTAGTTAATAAGAGGCTGGAAAAGGCTAGGGTATATAAGCTAGACATCTTTGCTAGTACCGCTACACCTCCCAAAGATCCACTATTGGACTCTAGTGGAGACCTAAAATCAGGAGAATCGAACCTTATGACTCCTTGAATTTATTAAAAGAAGATTTATGCCCTATATCACTCGTTGAGGAGGGAGGCAAAGCTCTGCGTCCATGATTTTCACCCCGAGGCTTGGCACCTACAAGATACTCCCCGCAGGGGTCCTAAACAACCCAGAGGAAACACAGTTGACTGCAGGACTGTTGTGGACCGCTACACCTCCCAAAAATCCACCATTGGGTCCTAGTGGTAGCCCGACCTAAAATCAGGAGAATCGAACCTTATGACTCCTTGAATCATATTAAACGAAGATTTATGCCGTTATACCGTATACCAGAATACCAGGCGGGACTGTCCGACCCCGAAAATGTGAATCCGCTCTCACCTTTATCTCCTTCCGAGGGCATTGTCAGTGAAGAATGGGATCAAATCCCTACCAATGAAAGTTGGGAAGTGCCTATCCCTACCGACGTATTGTTGGAATAACCTCACTTCCTGCGCAATGAACGTTGTCAACCGACTCCCGATTATCCGACTATTACGATTTCCTGCCAATGGAAGTTGGGAAGTGCCTATCCCTACCGACGTATTGTTGGAATAACCTCACTTCCTGCGCAATGAACGTTGTCAACCGACTCCCGATTATCCAACCATTACGATTTCCTGCCAATGGAAGTTGGGAAGTGCCTATCCTTACCGACGTATTGTTGGGATAACCTACCTTCCTGGGGGATAAAGTTTGGATAAACCATTCCCTAAATTTTCTTGTTAGTGTATGGCGATGATGAGTTCAGTGAAGTTGTTGGAATGGACCTGTCCTAAGAATAGCATAAACTGAGACTTACACACTATCAACGTACGAATCCCGTGTTACGCTGAGTTATTAGGGTAAATTATTTGTAACTGTCTTCATCGTGTTGGAAATTTGTTACCCCACCTCGATAAACGATACAATATAGTAGTTTTATAAAGTATTATGTTGTGACGATGAATATATATAAATTAATATTGTGACTAAGTATAATAAAGTTGAACTACTATTTAAAAAACGTCCGGTCCCCAGAAGTCATCCGTTATTAACTATACAGTGCCCACGTACACAGCTACATGAAACTATAATTGAAACCAGATAAAAAGCGTAGATATCTTAAAGAAATTCATGAAAATCTATGAGAAATATAATCTTTTACGATGAAACTTGGGTAGGATGATCATAATACGTAATTTAAATTCTTAATTCCCACTGACTTATTTCTCTCTTTCACTGAGCTCACCCAGGTCAATGTCATCTGTTAGTCAGCACGGTCCAGAGTTCGAGCTATCTCATCGGGCGCCTCGACGACAGCTAATTAACTAGTTATCGATTAGTTATTATTGTCTAGAATGCCGACAGCGCGTCTGAGAAAGAGTGAAAATTAATTAGATGCAGTGATAACTTGTCGTATGATTAATTTATATCTGGCGTTCCATTTTTTACTTCTTTGAAATTTCAAGTTAAAAACAAATTTAGCTCGTTTAGTGGAAGTGTCACGATTTAATTCTCGCTAAATAATTAAACATAACAAAGTTACAAATGTATAAAAAATACAATGAACTATTTTTTAAAGAAGTTCATTTGTAGACGTCAAGGTTGTCCATTTATAGGAATTGTGAGCTATTTGTATAACACGATTGTAGCAAGATAATACTAGTTTCGTGGTCATTAGCTGGGGTATTAATATTACTCATCATATACATTACTCACTGGTACCATTCCTTTCGGAATGGTTTTGTGCGTTCGGTTCGATCCAACGTATTTGACGTCACGCTTTCTGTAAATACCGCCCTAAATATATTGTTACTTGCTAATAGAAGTAAAGTTGGTGAACTAAATAAATAAAATGCATTTTTGACCAATGGCCATCGATTAACCGTGTCTTGATGGGAGGAAGCACTAGAGTGAAAAAGTGGACGGAGCCTCCCTCCAACCTTTTTACTATCAATAACTGGCCTAACATAACTCTGCAGAACAATGTCTGGGGGTGTCTCTCCTCACCCCTTCCATCAGACAAAGGTGGGGAGACGGTGGATCGAATTGAGATATCCTCATTCATATCATACCTTGAACACCCTTGCCATGTCCAGGAGCCAAGGTATTGGTAGGTGTCCGGAGGTCCTTGGTCTCCTCCTTGATGTCGTTGAGCAGCTCGACGATGGTGGAGCCCGTGGTCTCCGGCAGGTGGATTGGCGAGGGTGATGTACCTCTGGGCGACCCGGGCATCTTCTGGACCAGCTTCTTGGCCTCCTCCATGGCCCTCTGTAGGTTTTGTTGGTTCCGCAGCGACATCCGGTTGTTGGATCGCCCGATCTGGGACCTGCGGCAGGGGAGGAAGTGCAGATAAGATAATTATTACATTTTTTAATTACACTGGTATTTTAAGCCAAGTATGAATGATAACTGAGTGTAAGATGATTGTTGAGCCATTTTGTAGTCTTTATATTTAAGGCTGACATGTTTCTTAGACCAGGCTGTTAATTAACAGCCCAACAGCCAATAATAGCGTCTGAGGGAACTACAGTTATATATGGGCATCTGAATTCCTAAATGGTCTATTATGAGAATGGTCTTTGCGGATTGATATAGTATTTAATACTGCGAAAGTTAATCCCCACAAGAGAATATCAAATCTACCGATCATCACTCATAACTATCTACAATTCGTGGCCTCCAAGTACCTGTATTACAGGACACGCCACCGTTCCAGTCAGAATAGAATGTTAAAATACTAATGTGACCTGTGGCATACAAGGAGGTGAAGGTTATGCAAGTCACTTGAACTTGTCACTTGAAGATGTGTAAACAATGTTTCACCCAAACTTCAAGAATCAAAATTACCAGCAACCCAAACGTTCTGACCTAGGAAAACAATGTGGATAGGGATAATGAGAGCTTAAGGAGTTGTGTAAACCAAATTGTACTTAAGAAATCCTCCAAAGTCAAAATTACAAACAACACAAAATGGTGTAATAATGGGAAAGCAATGTGAAGAGGAAGGACGCTTTTTGAGTATGGTTTAAATTTCCAACAACTCAAATGTCTAAACCTAAGAATGAAAGGTTAATAGTAAGAATGAAGTTGACTAGATATGCGTTAACAAAACTTCTCATTTAATCTTGATGTGTTCACTGAATCCTTCTTCCTTAGTAATAGTGTCATATTGGAAAACTTCAATAAGATACCAGAGTAACATAAACAAAAATGGACTTAACAAAGGAACAATAGGTAAATGGGAAGATTGACGACAGATTGAGTTGTGTAGAC
This sequence comes from Nephotettix cincticeps, assembly GCA_023375725.1. Lineage (NCBI taxonomy): Eukaryota > Metazoa > Arthropoda > Insecta > Hemiptera > Cicadellidae > Nephotettix > Nephotettix cincticeps. The sequence goes on along the minus strand of CM041789.1, from coordinate 11,957,916 downwards.
TAAAGTGTTCCATAGGGATAAACGTCTAGAGAACAAAGTCAAAGAGTCTCAACATCTAGTGTCAAAAGTACGAACAACGCAAAGGGTCTAAACCTTGGATAGCAAAATAAAGTAAAATTCAAAGGATGGTGATTAAAAACGTAATAGACCAAGTTAATGAGGAAACAAAAACACAATACAGAATTAATTCAACTTTGGAAATTTGAAGATTCAAAAATGCTGACAAGAGGGTCTACAATACTTGGAATTGGGCACTCAAAGAAATCGGAGGTACTACGAGAACGATATAAGTTTGGGCGACGTACGCAGCGCACGCGCTGTCAACGACTTGGTTCCACTTCTGCTGAGTGGAGGAGAGGACGGCGAGTCTGGCGACGCGACGGAACCTGGCGAGGACATCCTCGTTCTCGGGGACGGGCTGAGCCATGAGGGTCTCCAGGTCGTCGTCACCCGCCACGGGCGTGAGGTGGAAGTCCTTCATGAGGCGGCGCTCCCACACCTTGGCCTTGCGGGCGACCGAGGTGGCTGAAGGGTAGAAACAGTCAGTGAGGAAGAAGTAAAAGATACAGACTAAGGATCTTGATGGTAATCGCGGTGGATAGGTTGTAAGGAAGTAAAACATGCTAAGGAGGTTGATGGAAACAATTATAGATATTGAGAAAAGGGAATAGGCTAATGAGGTTGATGGAAACTATGATAGATAGATATTAAGGAAGTGGAATAGGCTAAGGAGGTCTATGGAAACTGTGATAGATAGGTAGAAGGAAGTAGAACATGCTAAGGAGGTTGATGGAAACAATTATAGATATTGAGAAAAGGGAATAGGCTAATGAGGTTTATGGAAACTGTGATAGATAGATATTAAGGAAGTGGAATAGGCTAAGGAGGTCTATGGAAACTGTGATAGATAGGTAGAAGGAAGTAGAACATGCTAAGGAGGTTGATGGAAACAATTATAAATACTGAGGAGAAAATTGAATAGGCTAATGAGGTTGATGGAAACTATGATAGATAGATATTAAGGAAGTGGAATAGGCTAAGGAGGTCTATGGAAACTGTGATAAATATGTAGAAGAAAGTAGGACATGCTAGGGAGGTTGATGAAAACAATTATAGGTATTAAAAAAGGGAATATGCTAAAGGAGGTTTATGGAAACCGTGATAAATTGATGGGGAGGAAGTGGAGGAAAAGGGTTAACACGTTCAATGCTGATAATTTTTATGTAGGCCAAGCACGGAGCTAAAGGGTTTTAGGACTATTGTTACTCATTTTTCTTTTAATACCTTTTAAACATTAAAAGAAGCATTATTCACAGTGAAAGAACAACTACTGACCACATTCAAAGTCCCAACAGTGAGACGAGTCCCGGGACAGGATTTAAGAGGTTAAGCAGTTCATTTACTCAAGTAGTAAGAGTAGAGTACTCAAATACTCCAGTATCAGATACACACGGGACTGACGAGTATCTGTTACTAAGTATCCGATACTGCAATCCCGTCACACGTCCACCCTAACATATTCTAAAAATCCCAAACAAGGTTAATTATCCCTCAGGTGGTAACACTGCGTCGTTCAACAGCTGTTCGTATTTTTTATTGCCAATGACGCCTGCCGTTACCTGCAATCTGCAATTATCATCATAGTCACCTCGGGCTGGTTATGATTCACATCTCGATTACTGTGGGAATCTGCAGAAAGATCAAGCTTTCCTTTAGGCGCCTTTCAAAACAACCTTCATCCGGATTGGTTTGATGTATTCGCGTTCCTACTTTTTATGAGGTTTTAAACATTCCTTTCATTTCAATTCAGATGAACAGTAAACCTTGGCCTGTTTTAATAACTAATTTTTGTTTAGAGAATTCACGCATGTTTATTCTTCTTTACAACATGTATGGTTATTGTATATTATTCCTCGTCCTGATTCAAACATAATACACCTAAAAACGAATAGTTCCAAGATTCCTTACTGTTTATGGGATAAATGCAAATAGGAGATTTAAATAGGCCGAAAGTTCTCACTTACTAATATAACTGTAATTTTGGTTTTTTATTCCTTTCACTTATACGACAGTACATGGAGAAAGTATTGTTTTCGTCACCATTTTCGAATTAGAGTTGAGAGTGGATGCATCCATTTTGGTGTCCTCTGAATCCAAAAAAAATTGTTTTCGACGTGATGTCTATAGGTCAATTAATCTCCTCCACCATACTCCTTCGACTACTGACACCCCAAACAACAGGTACTCCGAGTTTCAGGCCGATATAATGAAAACTCCATGTTTCGTAGAGACTTAAAACTGAAAAGTGAGCGCTGCGCTCGTCCTTCGACCACCCGCGGGTTAAAAAGAGTCGTTTACCGGGAATTTTAATATCTGTCGTTAGAAATATCATGCTTTCAGAATACGTTATTCTGCGTTTGTGTGTATAACATTAGTAACATTGAATTATCTTTCAACGATTCATTAGCTTAATTCACACGTGAGAATATCGCATCCACCGATAACAAAAATCCTGAATTACAACGGTTCCATCGTGATCGTATTTTCATAAAACCGAATATCTTGGTGTTGAGGAAACACGTGGTAACATCACGTCTGCAGTTCTACACTGAGGACCGCGATGGAGAAAGTCGCGATCACAAAGGCTGTGAAAGTGACTATTGGGTAATTCTCACATCAGTAACAATCCAGGAAGAGCTGGAGAATCGCTACATAACCCTCGTGGAGTCATCGTCATGAATTAAATGTGTTTGTTGATGTATGTTTATACATATAACTTTTAATAAATAATTTCCAAAGACTATCTAGTTACTCTCTTCACTTCACGTAAGTTCAAACGTAGACTCGTCCATTCATGCTACCTTTGATGGTGGAGGTTAATCCTAAGTATCACACAAATTACAATTTATTGGAATTTTTGAGCATTTACTTCCAGAAACACTTACAGTGTTCTACTAGTTAAATAAACATATGTTCTGAAATGCTTCGTTAGCGAGTTACGGCTAGCGAAATATTTCGGCACGGATTTCAGTACACCCGTTAAAATGAGACCATACTGATTTTTGACGTTAGTTAAAGTGTCAAATGTTGTGTATTTTCTGTGAAATGAACTGATAATTTGTAACTGAAAACGGTCTTGAAAATTTCTGTAATACATTAAAACTGACACGTGAAGATATGACAAAGAAATATTAAAATCTGGGTCAAAAAATTCAAAAATATTTGAACCAGGGGTCGGAAAAAGTATTTAGGCAACAGTATATTCCTTAAGGGTCGAATGTTTTGCTATTCGAACGGGCTCAAGGTCTTTATTTGAGCGAGTAACGAAAAGGCACTTTATTTTTCCCACAGGAAAGTAAATATATTTTTTTCAATTTTATCTACATTGCAATTAAGAATAGCTGATGACATCGACAACAGTTGGCTCTTTCGCTCCCTTGAGTGCAAAAGGCTTACTTTCTACCCGCAAAGTACGTTTACACAGAAGTATGCAGAAAAACCAATTTCCCTCGTTAAATTCCGTCCAGAGGTAAAAAAATCTACCTAAGATGTTTAAATAATATATAAAAAACTATACTGACTGTCTTTTTTCTTGTCGGCGGAAGAGACGTCCATGCCGTTCCTCTCGAGGACCTCCAGCAGCTCGTACCTCATGGCCGTGATCTCTCCCTTGACCTCGTTGATGTCGTCATCAGTGACAGGACTGTCATCAGCCTGACGATGCATCGCCGACACGTACCGCCAGATCAGCGACCTGATGACCGCGTTGTAACGGATGTCTCGCTCCTTCTCCTGCTTCTGCCTCTTCTGCAAATAATCACCCGTCATTACCTAACATTAGGTATTACCTTTGCGATGTACCCTGGTAGGTATTTTGAGGAGTTCGGGTGTACTTATCTCCGTAATGTTAATTTCCTTGACTTTAAAGCACCTTTTCTCAAATACTATAACAAATAATGTCATATTTGTATTCATATTATAACTAATATCTGTGTATATAATTTATCACATAGAGTTTTTTTATCCTTACAACCGGATCTAATACACGAAAGTCCTCCACAAAAACAAAAAAATAAAAAAAAATTTAAAAAAGTGGTTACCGAGGAAAGGGATATTTCATTAAAAAAATAACATCGGGAAAACGAAATGTAAAATGTCTAGATGCCTCTAAAAATCGCTTAGATTAGCGATTATATTTTTCATCTACAATCACTGTGAACGTGTTAGTTAGGAAATAACCTCTAACATTTTTAAACACACCCACATTAATTTTTCGGCATCTCAGGTATTTTACGTAGATTAGATTAGATTAGACTATTGAAATGGCGACCATACCACAAGTTGGGTATTTTAAGCCAAGTATGAATGAGAGTTGATTGTAAGATGATTGTGGCGCGATCTTGTAGTCTTGTTACTGACTAAGGCTGACATGTTCCTTAGACAGGACTGTTAATTAATAGCCCAACAGCTTATGGCAACTAAGGGACCTACATTTTAACGTGGAATCCGAACCACGACCTCTGAGTTATGAGGATGGTCTTTGCGGATTAACGTAGCTTTCAATAGTGCGGACGTTAATCCACACAAGAGAACACCACACCCACCGACCATCGCTCACAACTATCCACAATTCGTGACCTCCAAGTAGCTGGATTACAGGATGACGCCACCATCCCAGTATGAATGAGACATGAATGCGGATCTTGAAGTCTTGGTATTGACTAGGTCTGACATGAGGAAGGTCTTTTTCCAAAGAGAAAACAACTCTCCTAGTATACATTCATGACCTTCTTGGAACGAAAAGGGATATTAATAGCCCAACAGCCAATGAAATCTATGAGACTTACAGTTAAACGTGAGATCCGAACCACAATTTTGCTTCTGGATTAAGAACTGGTCTAATAATGTTGGGGATGGTATTGTATTGGTGATTGGTCTGTGAACGTTAATGTAATGATACATGGTATGTACATAAATACATTCCAGGGACACATCGCATAAACCGACGCTCATAACTATCCACAGTTCCATGTAGCTGGATTACAGGTCAAGCGACCGTCTCAGAAGTGACGCTCAATCATATTTTGGATATCTATTTATGTGTCATAATTGTTCTACGAGTCCTAGTTTCCATAGATCATTGAGCTTCTCTTTAATTATCCAATATTTGATCAGCCGGTCTGGTAATAACAATCAGCTGGTAAATAAATAACAACAAAACTAGATAAAATTAAATCTATTTTTGTCTTCTTTCCTAAACCGTTTTATGAATATTATAACCCTTTTTTTATGAATATGATATGGAAATCTAGGTTAAATGCATTTTTTTACGTTCTTATTTTCAGCAGTTAATTTCAACCGTGAATAAGGTGTTTTAATTTAGTTGTTTTTTGATTAAAAATGATTCGTATGTCATTTTTAATATTTCTAAGATATTAAAATGCATTCGACATGGTTTAGATTTAAGATTAAAGTCTTTTTATCACCTTAACCCGTGAAGACGTAAATATAAAGTCACAAAAAACTATCGACAGTTTCTTAAATACTATCCATATTATTTCATCACTACCTTGCTGCTGACACGACGCAGTTTATCCTTCTTGCGGATGCCCAGCAGCTTGAGGATCATCTTAGGCGTGGGGAAGATGTTGAAGGGTGGAGGCAGCGTGGCCGACTCCTCGAAGTAGCTCAGCCACAGCTTGGTCCTCGCGAACTTCCATTCCGTGTCCGAATGTTCCTATAATTACACGTACAGCTCAATTCATTTTGATTCGTTCACACTAACAATGCCAGAGTACACGTTTCTTTGACTATACATTATTAATAGACGTGTCATTCATGGTTAAAAGTTGTCGCCAACAAAATTTCAGAAGGCCCGAGAGTGTAGTGCCGCTTCCTAGTGGCAAAGGCTGTAAGCTCACTTGGCCCCGCCCTCAGGAGTGCGCGCGCACGGCGCACATCCCTCTCTCGCTCTTATGAATGGTTGGAGGTTGGCCGAAGGGTGAAAGGGGGGTAGCAGACTGCAGCGCTCCTGTACGGGGAACCACGCACTAACTCCCCAAGCTGATTCGGGAACCACTCAAGCCACCACAGCTTGCTTGCGCATAAGAATGGCACGTCTATTAATGAATTATAGTCAAAGCTTTTATTTTTATCATTCTGACACGTGTTTCAGGGACTACCCCATGTCACAGTGTTTATATAACCTTAAAAGCAAAATATATCTAAACAGTGTAGTGTTTTTTTGAAGTCATATGTTTTTTAGCGAATTTCCCATAGGGAAGAAGCTATTACCGTAGGTCTCATGGTGAGACTTAAGCCCGGGACCATGTTATTTTTTCTTCTTTAGGTGCCCAGAGTCCAAAAACAATAGTCGTTAAAATTTATATATATATGTATATATGTATATATATGTATATATATATATATATATATGTGTGTCTGTTAGCACAATAACTCTCGTAAAAATGGTCCGATTGAGACCAAATTTGGTAGAGACGTGTATTCCTACAAATGCTCGGACGAGTTCGTAAACCAGACATATCGGTCAATGGGAACGGGTAGTTTGGGGGGGTTTGTACCCCAAAATGGGGTTTTTTGCGTTTTTCACATGTAATGTTTAAAAATTTCTAATTTTATATTTCACCATTGGAATCAGCTTAAAAAACTACACAATTAAGCTCCTTAAAGTTTTTCTCTATCTCCAACGGTTACCGAGATATAAAAAAATCTAAACACAGTACGTTGTATTGTGGGGCTCCAATGTTAATCTTATGGAAAATAGGGAAAAATTAATATTTCCCATAGTAATCAATATTTTTTTATGAAACGTGATATTTAGCTTCATGTGGTTGAGAACTATCCTTTTATGCTTAAAAATCATAGTTTATGTGTTTATCATGGCAGCAAACCTGCATACTCTTTTCCCATAATAATCATATAGGGAATAGGCAAACTCCTTTATTTATGGACAGATGTTGATGAAACTTGGTATAATTGGTTAAAATAAAAATTATTTATGGTATAAATGACTACTTTCAGTGTTCCTCACAGCTGCTAACCTGCACACTCTTTCCCATGTTAATCTTATGGAGAATAGGCAAATAATTCTCATGTTTATGGACAGATTTTTTTTAAACTTGTCATATATTATTGATTTGGAAATTCGCTGAGTACGCAGGTCTGCTGCGACGGGGGTATTGTTTTTTTATGAAGTATAAGGTGTTATTAGTTATACTTTTAAATGTTCATGTAATTATTTCTTTGATTTAAAAAAAATGGGTTCTTTTGTTGTGTTTGCATTATGTTCAATATGTTGTATTTGTCTTCAGTATAGTTAATGTATATGTATAATTCTTCTTTAGTGTTCATTTTTCTCATTTAGTTTCAACTGATAGAATTTTTAAATTATCTTCTAATTTTTCATAAGCCTGTTCTTAGTATGTGATCTGAAAATTTTGATGTTTGTGATGTTTGATTATTAGATTTAATAGCTTGTAAGTGTTCTTTGTATCTACTTTTGAAATTTCTTGAGTGTACAAATTAGTGTTTTTGTTGGTTTTCTTGTTGGTGAATCGTTTTATCATGTGAAATGCGTTGTTTATAGTTCTGTAGCTGACATTGAAATTTGAATGTTGGAATGGTTTTTGTAATGCTTTGTTGAGAATCGAGCTACGAGGTATACAAATATACGGGTTATATGATTTTAAAAATTTAAGAAGCAAGCTACTTATTAGCATGCCAAATATAACCCGATATCTTAACACATGTATCACCTCAACGGGGCCATGTGTATCATATATGATTCACATACACCCTTCTGGTTGACGCCATCACAAAACTACAAAATTTGTTATTAGGGGCCAATCACATTAATAGGTCAAGTACAAAACCACAACCACTTCTATAGGCCTAAAACTCAAATCCATACATTTTTATCTTTCTATTCATTTTACTTGGCTACGGTATGCATTTGTACCTTTCTAACACCTTTGTAAAGTACATATGAATCGGTCTGGGCCAAGGGAACAGATATCCAATGCTAAATGCCTAGAAGGTATGTTCATAATTGATACACACAGCTTTTATATATTGCTTTTATATTGTAAACAGATTGTACTAAAACTCTCAGAGGATCTAGAAAAGAACACTGTTAATATACCATAAAAAGCCATAGTTTTATGTCTAACCGTTCCTGAGATATGTGGCAACAAATATAAAAAATACGGAAAATCACAAAATCCTGGAACTTGTTATAGGTCCAATTCTTATTGAGAGAAATTCTATTCAAACCGATGCAGATATGCATAATTATAATACCTGAAATAGAAATCAACATTTGCGAAATTCCCGTATATCAGAACTAGCAGTTGAGAACTAGTTCCTCAAAACTTAGGTCCAAAACTAATATAATAAACTCCCCATATACATAAAACGATCTAAAAACCATATATTTTTTTAAAAACTCATTAAGAAATTTCCTGATGGAGGGAATCTTTTACTCCATCGATGAGTATTTTGAATTAAATTTTATGTTTTGTGTGTATCTATGTTTGACTTTTGTAATACAATTTTAAAATTGTAAATAAATAGATAAGAATATTAATATTCATATATATATTTTTATTGGAAGGGGCGGATTACTCCCAAAGCACTTCAGCCGTAGTGGCTTTTTGCGCACCCCTGTGTGGGTTGCGGCATTATCACATAGCGAAAAGCCATTGGTGATTGGCGGGATTTGAACACGGGACCTTGGGCACCAAAGCCCCGCGCTCTACCCCTAGACCAGCACTCTTCCCCATATATATGTATAAAAATATAAAACATTATTCTTGAAATGAAATTCCATCCAATAGTTGCCCTATATGAGGACAAATCTATTTTTTATATTGTTTAATATGATAACCTAAACTTGTAGTTGATCTCTGAACCCATCATTTAAGTTCCCAGATATGTCCCTGTATCAGGCTCCAGTCTGAGGTGGGTTGCGGTTCAATGGACTAGTGATGCAACGCTTATTAACGTGTTTTTCTCTCGAAGCAGTAGTTTGGACTTTTATTTCTTGATAGCACAATCTCCAACTATTTCTCCTTTCAGGTTATTGGACATTCGCTGAGCCTACAAAAGTCTAATAAATAAGTTATACCCAATTAATTTATTCTCCATAAGAATTACATGAACAATGAGTACGAAGGTTTTCTGCCGTAAGAAACATCAAATTTGGGTGGTTTATAGATTTAATGATAAAACTTAACCATATGAACTGGAATTCAAAACTTTGGAAGAATATATATGTAAATAAGTGAGTTATTTATCTTTAGTTATTCTCCATAAGAATAACATTAGACAACGTATTGTGTTTACCATTTTGAATACCTCAGTCACCAATTGACCTAAATTGTCTGTTTTTTTAGCTGAAACCAATGGTGAAATGAAAAATTAGAATTTTTCAAAAACTATACATTACTAAATTGAAAACCCCATTTTTGGGGTATAAACCCCCCAAAAGTGTAGTTAATGTAGTCCGGTTGCGATAGCCAACGAACTCATCCAAGATATTACATAAAGGAAAAACTCCACCGAATCTTATAATAATCGTACAATTTTGAATGACCCACCAAAGCGTGTTCAGGGGGTTGAGTTATGAAATTATTTAATGGTCTAGGGCTTAAATTTCACCATACGGGTCATATAGCTCACTTTTCCAAAGGAAATTCATTTAAAAAAACGTGAACCAAATTTGGTGAAATGAATTCACGGGTATGTGCACAATACTGTATACAGGGTGTCCCTTGTGTAAAGAGACAAACTCTTTTAAATGGTTTTATGGGTTTTTATGGTACCATATATCCGCCATTTTGTATTATTACAAAATAATTTATATCTAAAGAACAGTTTGACCAATTGGGTTCATACTTGGTATCGTTCTTACTTTAGCCAAGAAATAATAAAAGAAAAATAACCTTATCTTAAATAAATAAGCTTAGTTTGATGATATATTTCAAAATGGCGGCCATTTAAAATAAAAATTAGTAGAAAACTGTAACTTTCACAAAAAATATCAAAAATGCCTTTTTAGCCCTTTTCATTACAGATCAAATAGTATCATCGAGTATTAAATATGCTAAAAAATAAATAAAAGCTGGTGCATGGTCAAAATAAAACTTTTTATGGTAAAAGACTCATTTCAGGGTTCCTCGCAACAGCAAACCTGCATACTCTTTTTCATGTTAATCTCATGGAGAATAGGCAAGCCGTCGTATTTATAAACAGATATTGATCAAACTTGTCATACGAGTATTATTAAAATCAAAGAGTTTTGTACAATTTTCTTTTATGTCACAGTCATTGTTGTGCGTGTAAAAAAAACAATTTTTTGAAGACTAACGTGGTTTCGTTATTCTTTTCATTTAGGGAACTTCACTTTACACAAGTGAATCGATAGACACTCTGTAAAATACAGAATCTCTTACATCTGAGTAAAACCAGGTGAATGCAAGTTCCACAAGTCTTACCACAATCATAGCGAATGAGTTGGACATCATGGCGATGAGCAGATTCAGAAGGACGATGACATTGATGACCGAGTAGCTCCCGAACATGAGGAGGCCCCAGAACCGGGTGTAGGTCTTGATGCCGGTCAGGTCGAAGGAGTCCAGCCCCACCATGCCGAAGCTGGCCCAGAATAGAGACTGGGAGGACTCGAACACGCTGGAAATGCGGAGGGAGGTTTAGATTATGGCTGAGTCATTGTTAGAGAGTTTGGATTATGGCTAAATCATTGAAGGAGGATTTTATATTACGAGGAAATCATTGTTAGAGAGTTTGGATTATGGCTAAATCATTGTTAGAGAGTTTGGATTATGGCTGAATCATTGTTAGAGAGTTTGGATTATGGCTAAATCATTGAAGGAGGATTTTATATTACGAGGAAATCATTGTTAGAGAGTTTGGATTGTGGCTAAATCATTGTTAGAGAGTTTGAATTACGGCTAAATCATTGAAGGAGGATTTTATATTACGAGGAAATCATTGTTAGAGAGTTTATATTATGGCTAAATCATTCAAGGGGAGTTTATATTATGGGTAAATCATTTTTAGGGAGTATAGATTATGGCTAAATCATTTCAGGGGTAGTTTATATTACGAGTTAATCATTGTTAGGGAGTTTTGATTATGGCTTAATCATTCAAGGGGAAGTTTATATTACAAGTAAATCATTTTTTAGGGAGTTTGGATTCTGGCTAAATCATTGAAGGGGGAGTTTATGTTATGAGTAAATCATTGTTAGGGAATTTAGATTATGGCTAAATCATTGAAGGGGGAGTTTATAAGGGGGACTCCGTGAGTGTCTTCAGGGTCTTAAACGAAACTATACCGATATAATTACTACTTTTATTTTACTAACTTAACCAATTTATTAGGCAATTACAGTCAGTGTATAATAACGAATTCAAATCAAAATAGAACGGAAAGAGGCACTACGGTAATATATTTTAACTTAACTTTAACTCTATAGAACAAAACGTATCATTACCAGGGGTCCTGTATTGATTCAAAATTCAAAATTCTTTATTGTCCGTTACACATATACATGCATGAACCAAGTCAAGTTTCAATTACCGTAACGCAATTTCACAGTTACATAAGTCACTGTACAACTGGCAAGAATCTTACAGCTAAATCAAAGAAGAGAGAGGCTTCTTACCTTCATTTCATAAAAACGGTGTCAAGGTCATAAGGACTTTTTGAAACAAGCCATTTCTTTAATTCAATTTTGAACTTTTCCCCTTCCAATTTTTTCAGTGACAATGGCAACTTATTGTAGTAGATTGCTCCTCTCACATAAGGGCTATTTGAAGTCATGTTTGTCCTTCTTTGGACTCTATGGATGTCTAGCCTAGACCTGGTAAAATGCTCATGAACCTCTACATTTCTAGTGGTAAAATTGCAATGATGCATATAAAATTGATGCATCTATATACAGAACAGGTTTTTAACAATTTCGTTGACATACATAATACAAGCAATATATGCAGTATTAGTATTTTTCAGTGAGTTATTGTGAATGCAACAAGCCATAAATTTAAGCTTTTTTATTAATATTTAACTTTTTGATAACCTCGTGAATTTCAACCTGCCACATAACCTAACATCACGGTGTTGAAGAAGACATAAAGTAGCAAGTATTAGTTATAGAATAAAGGGAAACAATATTTTCTTGTTCAATTCTTCGCCAAAAGAATATTGAATAAAAGAATATAAGAGTATTGAAATATGACCCGGAGCAAGAGTGATAATGTCTCTGCTATAAATTCTGTGAGAAATCGGGTTTTATTGGATAACAAGTGTTTTAAGTGCAAAAGGGTAGTAAGGAATGGTATTTTATGTCACCCTTGTGATAGGTGGCAGCACTTTCACTGTGCTAAAGTCGATGAATCTAAATTGCCTGATGAACGTTTAGAATGGAAATGTCTAAGTTGTATCAGTGACACGGAGGTTGTATCCAACACCCCTAAAATCAGTGTGGAAGAAGTCAATGATAGAGACTCGTTGTTGCTTATAATTAATGAATTAAGAGAAGATAACCTCAAACTACTTCAAGAAATTAATAGGTTGAAAGGTAATTGTGAAGAATCTGATTTGCAACTCAGTAAGCAGTTGGCTATCCATCAAAATGTAAGTACCCGCTACTAAGTCCGGTGAATGTGCTGCACTACCTAAACTCAGTAACAGGGGTTGGGAAACTGTTCAAATCACGGTATAAATTTTCCTAGGCTAACCTATAGGTCAAATTTATTTAATTCTTTCTACTTAGCACACCAGTTATACAGAAATCTATACTTCTTCTGATGAGGTCAATCTCTCTATTTACAAGCAGAGGGTTGAGGACTGGCTACTCCTGATTGGCCCTGCCGCAGCTGACATGCTCCTCCTTTCCCCTATTATGTCTAACTTCAAAATTCATTTCATGTTTAATTTAATTTCATTAAATTTGGAACCGGTAATTGTGACTTCGAGTGTTCTGACGATTTATAATTTTATTCTGTTTATGTTTTATTTCTCTTGTATTCCTTCCATTAATTTTATGTAGTAGTACTGTATATCACAATTAGTTTATTTCCTGTGAGTGTTGTCGCTGATTTGTGGGACTCTATTATTAGATTTTAGACTCTTCCTAACACACAGGTTCAATAGTCTTGTGAGGAAAAGATTTCCTGTACTTAAAATAATATACCCAAATGTATTTTTATTTTTTATGGAAATAAATGAATTTTGAATCTTTTTCCAGTGACTAGGCGCAGATCAACGAGAGAGGTTTTACCTAGGCCTAACCTAATAAATTCTCAATATTATCGACTCTTGATGAATTTTGGTGTAAGCCTTTATCCCAACACTCAGCTTAGAGATTGTAGGCCTATCCCATTAAGTGTTAAGGCTAGGAGAGAGTGTGCTTCTTCCAGAAGAGCTAGCAAAACTGGCAAAATTAGAATTTACTCAGATAGCCTTGGACGGGGCTTGGCTTCAATCGCTATCAAATTCTCATGCGGCAAGTTATACGATATGAAAGCTTTGGTTAAGCCGAGTGCAGTCTTTAGTGAAGTTGTACGTAACATAGACAAAGAGTGTAATAAATTAGGCTCTGATGACTTAGTTGTGCTGTTAGCGGGAGCAAATGATGTTGCTAAGAATACCACTGACAATCTCATTAATAGTCTGAAAGATACGTTATCATTGTTGTGTAAAACTAATGTTATTGTAGTTAATATACCACACAGACACGATCTCCCACAGTGGTCTTGCGTGAATAGGGAAATAACACTCGCAAACTGCAAGATAAGATATATTTGTAAGGGTTTGAAAAATGTTACAATAATTAATACTGAGAGTTGTGATAGGTCAATACAAAACATGGACTCCATTTTAATGATAGGGGTAAAAAGGCTCTGGTAAACACTGTATTCAAAATCGTGCAAGACAGGTTTTGTTTTTATGTTTAGTTGTTAGAAGGGGAGACAGGTTTTTAATTTTTTTAAATTAATTTAATGTAATTAATCCGTCTTTGGACCGAATTGGGTTGGTTCAATTAAAACTCCTGAAATACCTAGTGATCATTTTAGCGTTATTTCCCCTCGTATTTGATGACTTACTTGCCGAAGCTTCTCCATTTGGTGCAAGAGTCCCCGTGGTTGTCCCAGTCCGGCATCTCGCCGGGCAGAGAGTAACATTTGCGTCTCTCCAGCTCGGCGAAGTACCAGAGTAACTGGTTCAGACCTGTGGAACAGTTACCACACAACTGTTATTGTCAGTGTTATTTACCTTTCAAACCGTGACTATATTGCAGAAGAAATATGCAATATGTTTTTAAACTCGAAAAAGGAAAAATAAGGATTATTTGTTTCAAAGCCAAACCGCTATATTTTTAGCAAACGGATGAAAAAATAACAAACACTAGTAATCACCTTTCAAATTTAAGTAAAAAGTCATCGAGTCCCGCAATGGCACTTTCAAAACGAGTATTAATATTTTTTAACTTATAAACAACATGATATTTGACAACATTAATATTTTTGTTTATTCAACTTGTATTAAAAACCCAAACTCATAACGCTAAATTTCTATGCCACGTCGAGGTACATACGCGCGGAAACTCAGCGTTAATACAGCTGATCGGACTCCGCCGCAAAATCCCAAAGCGGTTACTTTCCATGCACCAATTGAGTGATTTTGCCATGCAGTAGCGGGAATAACCCATTTTTTTTAGCTCATTTTACGTTTACAATGTGTATATTATATAAGAATATAATATTATATAATATAGAATCTCTATATATAAAATTGAATGTATGTCTGTCTGTCTGTCTGTATGTCCTTTATGCGTTGCCAAACTACTCATCCGATCGCCATGAAATTTTAGGAAGTTGCTCTATATGTGTCCGGGAAGGTTTTAGTGAAAAAAATTTTTCGAAAACCCCATAAGTTTCCATTTTATGGCGTTTTAAATTTCTAATGTTAACCTTATGGAGAGTAAGTTTGTTTACAAATTGTCTACAATGAAAACATTTGATTTCTTAGCTACAGCTGATTGGTTTACTTTCCATTAGCAATACCGTATGCTTTACTATCCAATGCCATCTGAATCATTCATTAATGTTAAACTATGAAGTAAATGTGTACTGTAAAAAATGAACAGCTTTAATCACCACGTTAATAGTTAACGGTTTTAGGGGATTGTGTATTTATATTTTTATTTTCTGTCTGATTAATTAAAGTCATGTGTTTATATGATAATTACAATGTTTATATTATTAAGTTTATTATAATAATCAGCTGTTGTATATCTTTCCTATAAAAGCCGTATTACAGTTAGGTTTCGTTTGGGTTTGGATTGGATTTGAAAATTGTGAATTAATCCACTCAGATTTATTTGTTTTGTGGGAATGATATTAATATGTTTTGTCGTTTCAGTATTGTTATTCACTATGCCACGACCCAGAATAACCTTTCACAATGAAGCCGTAATGCTATTGGATTTTAGAACATGGCCAATCTTAAAGTTAACATGTGTTTACTGTGAGGCGTTACGAAGTTCGCCGGGTCAGCTAGTATTATATAATATTTTCAGTTCATCTAAACAGCTGTTCTTATAACCAAACCGAAAGGTCAATAACCAAATCAC
Organism: Nephotettix cincticeps; assembly: GCA_023375725.1. Lineage (NCBI taxonomy): Eukaryota > Metazoa > Arthropoda > Insecta > Hemiptera > Cicadellidae > Nephotettix > Nephotettix cincticeps. The sequence continues at coordinate 11,942,237 of CM041789.1, read as the reverse complement.
GTCAATGTTTCAAAATTTGGCCGCGCAAATTTCCAACACCCCCCTAGAGCAAAGACATTTCCATGTCAAAGTTTTGTTGATTACTGGCGTAGAAAAGTCAAAAGGCAAATTCTGTGGTTATATAATGATATGTCTTGTAGCAGATTGACATCTTCAATGTTATGTTCATCCGTAGTAATACCTCCTCAGACCATGACCCTTGGCATAAGATAAGAATATTTTATGATTATATAAATAACAGACTAAAGAAATTTTCATTTAACATACTAAAGAACATTTTAATGTACCTAATCACTCACCGAAGTCCTGAAACGTTTTTTACGGACATCCCGTATATCAATCTTTGGCAATAGATAAAGATTAAAAATATGTAAGTTTCAATTGTTATTTAAGACCTTTAGTGCACCGTTAGTAGTAGCTGTGACGATATTTGGACTACACATGAATTAATGTCCACATGATGTAAATTTTCTAAAACACTTATGTTACAAAACGTCTGAACAAAAACATGAAATTATTATCATTCAAATAACGCTACCTTTAAATAATAGCATTAACCTCCAATCTTGTAAATGTATCAGTCTTAAAAATACATGATTTAGCTTTAATAATATTTAGGAACATAATTTTAAATTTCATATTTACTTCAAAATTGTGGAGCCATTTTAGAACTAAAATTGTGAAACTTAAGTCGTATAAATTATTTAAGTTGGTTCAAAGATTGTAGTTTGTCGTAGTTTAGCGATTGTCCGGTAGGTGCCACTAGCTTCTGGCTCCATGGTGTGGTAAAACAGATTGAGTCTGCCTAGCTCGCGAAATATTTCGTTTTGACCCCCAGAAGCAATATTAATTCTGTGACCGCATTACTGGTTTACCAGAAAGTCGTGAACTTATGGTTGATGTGTCACAGGTAAAGTGGTTATCTAAGAAATTACATTATTGATTTTTTATTTAATTTTGTAGACAAATATAATTTATCACGCAATTATATCCAATTATAGGGAATAATTATATTTTTACGAGAGAAAATAAGAAAACTGACTATGTGATTTCCAAGTTAAATAATTTACCTTTCACTAGAAATTTTTACCGTTTTATACGACAACTGAGTGGTCAGGAATGCTGTAACAACATTAAAATTGTTCTTATAGGACTAAAATCCAATATGGTGGAGGTACTGCCGACATATAAAAAGTATGCAAATTTCGATCCATTTGAAGTTAAAGTAAGAGTGCTAAGCTGAAAGAGGTTTTGAGTATTTACTAAGTGAGAATAGTTATCTGAAGGAGGTCTTGGGTATTTACTAAGTGAGAATAGTTATCTGAAGGAGGTCTTAAGTATTTACGAAGCGGGAATAGTTATCTGAAGGAGGTCTTGGGTATTTACCAAGTGAGAATAGTTATTTGAAGGAGGTATTGGGTATTTACGAAGCGAGAATAGTTATCTGAAGGAGGTTTTGGGTATTTACTAAGTGAGAATAGTTATCTGAAGGAGGTTTTGGGTATTTACTAAGTGAGAATAGTTACCTGAAGGAGGTCTTGGGTATTTATTAAGAGAGAATAGTTATCTGAAGAAGGTCTTGGGTATTTACAAGTTAATAGGAAAGAGGTCTTGGGTATTTATTACGTGGGAATAGTTATCTGAAGAAGGTCTCAGTCTGAAAAAAATCGAGAATGGTGAACCGAAGGAGACCCTAGGGGTTAAAAAATGCAAGAATGATGAGCTAAAATCTTAGATTGGCAAAAGCTGGAGTGGTGGGTTAGAGTGAGACAGGTCGTAGAGAGGGTTCACTACTTGTGAGTATTAAAGGCATGGCGATAGAATAAACAATTCTCGTGCATTCTAGACAGGGGGTTGGGTTGCTGGAAGTAAGAGATTAAAGACTCAATAAATCCATGACTTACCACAAGCAAACGCAAAGAGCACTAACGAATAGATGAAGAAGAACTTGACAATGTCGATGACCATACGACCCAGCGAGATCTGCAGAGGGCCGAGGTGGGGGTTGATGGAGAACATGTGGACCAGCTTCAGGGCGCTGTAACATCGCAAAAGCGTGTTATACAGGGAATATGGTTAATGCGTAGTTTAAATATTCTAAAAAAATCGTATACACTTAATATGGATCTTAAGTGAACAATTGATACTGATTCCATTCATGTTCGGGGAGGATATCTCAGGAAGATAGTGTTCAAAAGTATATAGTCTGTACAGTTTTTGTGGTAAATTAAAAAAATGGAAAAATATGTTTCGAGCTCAGAAAGGGTAAGAAAGGACGAACTAAGAGAGGTGTTATGAGTTTAATTTACATATACAGGGTGTCCCTGATCATTTTGCCAACCTTTCCGAATTTCTGGATAGTAGACAGGCCGAAATATCATGTTTAGAAATTTGAAACATCAAAATTTACCCGTGCAGCTACCATCAACCCTATATTCAACGTAGCAGGAAAGCTTAATTTGTTTAAAAAGAATTTATTCTAAAAAAAATATAACGCTATCCAAGGGCGAAGGAGACAAGATACGAGAAAAAGTCAAGATACAAAATTTGTAGAACTTGCAAAATGACACAAAGAGCAAGTATAGGTCCTTTCGTTAAAAATAAATGGCCAAAAACGAAGTTTTTTACAATTTTAAGTTTTTTTTGCGGTTGTAAAAATTAAAAATTACAAAATCCGATGATACATGTATTCAGAGTGACCTCTTAAAAACGTTTATAAAAATGTCAAGTCTCTGGCTCTTCAGGAAGTTATATGTTTTAGTGACAAAGTAAACACCAACATTTTATGAAATAAACCCAATGTATTTTATATGATAAAACTTTTAACATTTTTTTTCTCGGGTTATAACAGTTTTTATACTTGACAATTTTCCTGTTGGTTCTGATCCAAAAGGGAGGCCCGTGCCAAATGTCAAGTTCCTAGTACTCCTAGAAGAGGGTTAGAATTAGTATCCCTAGTGAATAACAAAAACAAAGAAACAGGTAACATCAATGCTGTTATTGGCTTACAGGACACGCCATCTATGCATTTTAAAACTATTACTTCATATAAATCTTTCTAGAGAAAAAATATGTTAAGATTTCCTCGAATACAGTAGAATTAAACCGGACCTGAGGACGTTAGCTGCGGCGAACAACCCCTCGGCGATGAGCTGGGGGTCGAAGGCGTCCCACTGCTCGCGAGGGATGTAAGCCGTCGCGGGGTCCTCGGATATCTCGATGCTCTGCTGGTAGTAGGCGGCCGCCCGCAGCATGAACACGGCGACGTACAGGGAGTTGCGGCTGAAGTCTATGAAATTCCACATGTTTCTGAGGTAATCCTTGATGCCCTCGAGGTAGATCTCCATCGTCTCCTCCCAAATGAAACCTGGTGCAGGACAGAACTGTTGTAGGCAAAGATAGTAGGAGTAGAAGAGTGAGTTAAATAAATAAACTCCACATGAGCAAGGTGGTGTGAGCCAAACACCGACTGTGGAATGAAATCAAATGAACGTTAAAATCATAATTCTAACGTTCATTTGTTGATTTACATAAATATGCTTTAGCATAATTTTTTTCAAGTTTTTAGTAAAAATGTTTCGATTTAAATGGTAATTAATACAGAAATTTGTAGTTTTTCGCTAATGAACGTTAGGGGATTAAAGAAATAAGTAACGCTTAAATAAATTATATCTATTTGACATAAAACTTATTCAAAATTATGTCCATCGATCACAATGCACTGATAGCAAAGAAATCGAAAACAGTCATACGCTTTGCGGAACAACTCTCGATGTATCTCTGATTTTTTTTTGTTTTTCCTCCATTTTGTTTTAGGTAATGTAATTACAAATCGATTGACACCAAATTGTTTTAAATTAAACAAATATTAACTTAGATATGGCAGCTTTAGTGATAGGTAACCGCTAGAGCTGGTTTGGGCAAAGTTTCAATTCCGTACGTTTAACGATTATTCAGGAAAACAATTATAAGTGAAAATAACAAAATGGAGGCTGTGTGAGTAACTAAGGACTTCCAGACAATTTAAATATGATATTTAGATATGTTTCTTACCCAGGAACAATGCCCTAGAGTAATGTATTGGTAGGGAATTCTGAAACACCCTGTATATGTGTTAGTCTCTACTGGTGGAAAGTCGGGTCTGTGGCGCGATACACACGTCCGTCACAACAACTTAAAAATATCCACCTCTTCGTGGGACACCCGGTATAATACCTGGTTAAATAAAACTAAACATTTTCCTTAGGTAATTTTCCATCAAAAATAACTAGTTTATTCATCTAACACGTTCAAACAACTCGTAAATTATTTATTTATTTATTTGACGGAAAACCCTTTTTATACAAAGACAAAGCCAATTGTGAATAAAAATAAAAATATAAGAATAAATATATAAATATAGAATTAATAAATATGAACAATGATTAGAATAGATATTAATATAGAATTTGAAATACATATAACATTTAAGAAAATGAAAATAATACATAAATATAAGAATACAATAAGACAGTGAACAATGCTTAGCATATACTGATAATTATTAAACAACACAATGGGACTTGACAGTAACATTAAATAAACTATATGGAAAAACAACAACAACAACCTAACTGTATAATAATAATAATAATAATAAATAATAAGAATAATTAAAAAGGTAGAATGAATAACAAGAAAGAAGTAGTCTTAAACACTAGTGTAGGCCCTCAGGAGACTTCTTCTGAGATCTGAAGCAGAAGAAAAGAAGAGATCGACTTCGGGAGGGAGCAAATTGGCCTTCCTCTGAATACGGGCAATTAGACAATTCTGATCATATCCAGCGCCATGATGATGTCTAGCGAACAGCTCAACAGATCTGGTACGAGAGGGAACACGGAAGTCGACTTGCTCCAGGATAGCAGGGCAGTCAATGAACCCATTAACAATCTTGTAGAGGAATATAACATCTTGAATGTCTCTTCTGGTTTCCAATGAAGGAAGGCGTAGATGAGCGGCCAACAGGTCAACTGGAACTTCAAGAAAACGGTAATTGAGACGTACACCCACCATTCGGAGAAATCGAACCTGGATTCTGTTGATCAACTCCACAAGGTATCTTTGCTGTGGGCACCAAATTACAGAGGCATTCTCAAGATGAGGACGAACGTATGATATATATAGAGTTCTCAATGCTGCAGGTTGACGAATAAAGCGAGATACCCTGAAGATAAGTCCAAGACTCCTATTGGCCTTAGCGCAAGCCCGAGCAATATGAGGTGCAGGGTTGAGAGAAGATGACAAGATTACACCTAAGTCATTGACCTCGCTCACCCTCCCAATTTCAGTCCCATTGAGCTGATACGAAAAAACTATAGGTGAAACAATTTTGTGGAAAGTAATGGACATACATTTATTCGTATTCAGCCTCATACCATTAGCATCACACCAAGATTCCACCAGAAGTAGATCATTCTGAAGTGAAGCACAGTCTTCTATAGATGAGATGGTGCTGAACAATTTGACATCATCAGCAAAGAAGGTGTGATGGGATCTTAATGAACTAGAAAGGTCATTCACAAAGACATTGAACAAAATGGGGCCAAGGTGAGAGCCCTGAGGTACACCCGAAGAAGCAGTGAAAACTTTAGAAGTTTCAGATCCATACTTGACTATTAGCTGACGGTCTTGCAGGTAGCTTTTGAACCAAAGCAGGAGCTGACCGTGAATACCACACACATCTAACTTCTTCAACAGCAAAGAGTGACAGACACGGTCAAAAGCTTTAGAAAAGTCCAAGTAAAGTACGTCAACTTGCTTCCTCTTCTTAAACGCTGAGATAATATTAGACTGCAAAATGGCCAAATTTGATAGAGTTGATCTCCCAGGCAAGAAACCATGTTGATATGGGGAAAGAGAACCCTTTAGTAGCGGAAATACTCTCGACAATATGAGTTTCTCGAACACTTTGGATATGGTTGATTGAATGGCTATAGGTCTGTAGTTGTGGATATCAGAGGTAGAACCAGACTTGTGAACAGGAATGATGTAGCTGCTCTTCAATGCATCAGGAAAGACACCATTACTAATTGACTCATTAAAAAGCTGTCGAAGAGGCTCCGAAAGCACGGATCGGCAGTCTCTCAGCACAATGGGTGGGATAAAATTATTATAAAGGTAATGTCAGTCACAGTCAATCTTTTGAGGAGACACTGCTGAAAACTAACGTTTTCTTAGACTGTCTATGTTATTGTTTATTGGAAAAGAAAAGTAGTTAGAAGTAAGTATTCTTTAAAAGATAAATTTTTTAAGAATCCTAAAGGTTATTTGAAGTATTTGCATACCTAACACATATATGAAGACGATGCCCTCCAGGAAGGAAGGACTGTTGCCGCGCTGTCTCATCAGCTGTTCCTGGAGTTGGAGCTTCATGGAGTCTGTGCCGAGGAGTTGTATGGCGATAACTTCAGCTCGTTGGGAGACTAGGATCAAGATCACTGGACAGACAAGTATTAAATAGATTTTCGCATTTGTGTTTGGATTAAAAAAAAAATAGTTTTGTAGAGAGCGTAATACTGTATAGACAGTTTTTTATTACATACATGTCAAAACTAGTTCCTATTTAGACAACCTTCTCGATTATTAGTACAAAAAATCGTTTAACCTTTTGAGTTGTGAATATTATGGTATTAATGGAGAAATCTTCAAGGAAATATGTAAAATTAAATTTGTTTAGTATAGGATTAATTTGTACACCAAATTTGACCAATCCAGGTGCGATTCCGTGAGATCCAGTCACACCTCATTTTTGTTACTCCTCAAACTTGTACACAAATAACGACACTCTCAATTTCGTTCACAAAGTTACTCTGACAGGTATCTCGACTTACTTAAGAAGAAGAGGTATGAGGAGGCGTGGATGAGAAACTTCATGAAAGGCTTGCGCATGAGTTTTCCGGTTTCAGTGTTGGGGGCGACCATGTAGAGCGCGCAGTAGAACGGAAACAGTACTGCCACCTTGACGATCTCGTAGAGCTTCTGCACCAGCGGCATCCGCCGGAAACCGGGTAGCCCGTCGTACCAGAGCGCGGCCAACAGTTGTTGGATGTTAGGGTGGGCGACGAACTGCGAACAAGATTCGTTGTCATCTGATTTATTTTGAATAACAGTATCTTAAACTTGGTGCTCCATAGGGTAACTGGGACACCTAGCTATTGTGACGGAATCACGTTTTCTAGGCTTAGATTGAGTTTGTTTTGGTTTTTATAAATGTACAATAGAAGGAAATTGTTAAATCTCCGATACCACAGCCGGATGTCCAACCAGAATCATGCATAGTACACTCTCAGCCTACAAGCACCGACCGAATAGGAGAAAATCGTTGGATCTCCGGTACCACAGCCCGAAGTCCAACCAGAATCATCCATTGAACACCCTCAGTCTTCAACTACCGACCGAAGAGGTAGTAGTCGTTGGATTTTCGGTACCGCAGACGGATGTCCAACCAGAATCATCCATAGTACACCTTCCCAGTTTTCAGGCACCAACCGAAGAGAAGGACATCGTTGGATCTCCGTTACCAAAGCCGGATGTAAAACCAGAATTATCCATAGTACATCCTCAGAATTTGCAGGCACGACCCAAGAGAATGGAATCGTTGGATCTCCGATACCACAGCCGGATGTCCAACCAGAATCATCCATAGTACACCCTCCCAGTTTTCAGGCACCAACCGAAGAGAAGGAAATCGTTGGATCTCCGTTACCAAAGCCGGATGTAAAACCAGAATTATCCATAGTACATCCTCAGAATTTGCAGGCACGACCCAAGAGAATGAAATCGTTGGATCTCCGATACCACAGCCGGATGTCCTACCAGAATCATCCATTGTACACCCTCAGACTTCAAGCACCGACCGAAGAGGAACTAATCGTTGGATTTCCGGTACCTCAGACGGATGACCAACCAGAATCATCCATAGTAGGGCCAACACTCTCAGAGTTTTCAGGCACCGACCGAAGAGAAGGAAATCGTTGAATCTCCGGTACCACAACCGGATGTCCAACCAAAATCGTCCATAGTACACTCTCTGAGACTTCAAGCAAGGAGAGGAAATCGTTTGTTTACTGAGGCCACAGTCACGAGTCATTATAGAGTATATCCGAATACCAACTCAGAGTCTTCAAGGGTCAGTCGATTAGGGTTCCTAAGCGTCTGCAGCGAAACTCAAATCTGCTACCCATCGAACAAGGAGGCCAAAGAAATCCACAAGGAGCCAAATGAAAATTGATTTTTCGAGATATTGTGTCTGCGGTACCGAGGACCAGATCACATGTTACCTGCCAGCTACTTGAAATGAAGGAAGAGAAACCCAAAGAGGAAACTTTATAGGAGAAAACAAAATAACACGTGAACACACAAAAAACAACAAGGGAAAATAAAATATGAGTGAAAAAAGGTTGTAATAAATCAGGTAGTGATGGGTCCTGGTTCCTGAATCATTATTAGTTAAACGTATACTAATACAAGCTGACCCGACGAACTTCAGACCGCCTAACAGTAAGGCATGTTTTGTTAACTTTTAGATTAACTTATTTGGACTTTATTTAATTAATTTAATTAATTTTATTTTATTTTATTTAAATTAATTTTATTTTAATTTAATTTAATTTAAAACTGTCACAAAACAAAAAAACTCATAATCACACTGGAATAAACTATTCACACAAACGTTCCCTGAAAATGACACACAATGACGTAGTGGCAGTCATAGCTGAGTGGGTAGAGTTCTGGACTACCACCCAAAAATCCCGGGTTCAATTCCCGGTCATGACACATGAAATTTAATTTCTCAGACTGCCACCGTGCTTCGGAAGGCACGTTAAGCCGTTGGTCCCGGCTACAGGTCATTAGGTCACGTGGCAGTAGTGCGACCTGAAAAATCTAACGTTAGACCTTGGCCAGAAGGTTACACGGAAATTTACTTTACAATGACGTTAGCTGTCGACTGTTGAAAATAAATCAACCCAAAATAAGTGTTTAGTAAAATTTCACATTATTGGTGTATGATGAGTGATGAGTGATGATCAAAACGCATCACGTCTTTTCCTCATAAGCTTATCATGGGCAGTGGGGCTTAGTCCTAAGGTTAAATTAAAATTAAATATACCTATAGCCTAATCGGAGCAGAGATGAATCAAAAATATCAAAGTTCATTAAAATCGATCTAGCCGTTCTTGAATTATAAATAGTGCAATTAACACGACTTCGTTTTAGCTTTTTAACTTGTAACATAGTTTCATAATACCAAAATACTAATTTACAAACTACAAACTAATATGATTGGTTTTGTAGTTTATAACGTAGTGTTGTGCCGAGTGGATGTACATAGGAAGTCTACGGCCGTTACAATTCGTTTTGGTTTGACTACCCAAGCCAGCGTATGGCCCCTGAGCTAACGTTCGACACTCGACAATTGTCGTGTGCAAGGTATCAAGGTTCGCCTCTACCCACCTTCTTCTGCTTGTAGTTGATGGCCAGCTCCAGTCTTGCTAGCTGCATATGGTCGCCATCAACGTAGGGCGGACTCTCAGGGTCGTGGTTCAGGATGACAGCCAGCTCCTGGGAGCTCCTGGATTGATGGAGCAGGTCCACGGCGAACTGCTGTACCTGCCGCCGCAACTCCTGCAACCCGCACGACAAATATCGTGTATTGAGCTAAATAAATCTGTTAAGACCGTTATTTTTTGGAGCCCCACTGTTGATAATGGGAAAAAGTGAAATTTTGTATCACTCAAAATTTTAGTTTATACTAACAGTAAGCCCGTCCTTTGTACGGGTTGTAGAATTTAGTTTAAAGAAGAAAGATCATCATACCAAAATGTAAACCTGAAATCCTAAACAAATCATTACAAAGAAAATAAATCAATACCCAGCTTTATTATTTAGCATTATTATTATTACCAACTAACGTTATCATAACTTTTTAATATAGTTTGATTTCGAAATGGGTTTAAAATCTATGACCAATATACACTAATATTGATTTGACAGCTGTTTGTTTTATTTCTATTAAACCTAAACTACTAAGACAGCTGATTATTACCATCCCCACCAAGGGCGATACATTTGTTCAGTGCTATATTAATTATGGTGAATTAAATTGGTTTTATTTCAACCACATAAATGTTTTCATTGAGCAGTAAATTTGTTTTAATTTTGCTAATTAACTTGTAAAAACATGTCTTATTCTATCCGAGCAAAGCTCGGTCATCAGGTACTTTTATTTATACAGATTCAAAAGAACCAACATCCTGAATATACATTCAGGAAGTTGCAGTCTAAACATTGAAAATACTCCTTCGCAGAGGTTGAACCTTTCCACGATCACAATATACGGTAGTTATCTAATCTTACACATTACAGAATTTCTGCATATGGAAAAGGCCCATATTATAAAGAAGTTCACGTATTCAATAAATTGCCTGCCATATTTAAATCTTACAATTTGCAACGCAATTTGATACAAATTAAAACGAATTTGATCCATAGCAGATTTTTTAAACTATTTTTAAACTTTATTTTTAAACTAATTTTTATTTAGATTAGTTATAACGTAAAAAAATTAAACATACATTTACTGGCATTGCGAAGAATTAGGAACCGGTTTAGTTGTAAGAGGGGTTGTAGTAATCAATTGTGCGGACGTTAATCCACAGCAGGGAATATCACATCCACAATTAGTGACCTCTAAACGTAATTGACCGAGAGATAAAGCAATGATTTAAAAAAATCGAATAAACTGTAGTTGGATTATAGGTCACACCACAGAATACAACCAATGTGAAGTCATTGATGTCCTTTCATAATGTTACTATAGAACAACCATTAATAATATAGTTTTAGATAATACTAAATGAAATCGTACGCAGCACGCTGGCGAGAGTAGAGCGAATTTCACAGAACTTAAATTATTCCCTCCATTTTAATTGAATAGTACTAAGTATGTAGGTTTACTGCAATAAGAGTTGTTTTACATGGTAACGTGCTTTTATAAGGCAGTTCACTAAGTAAAAAACAAATACAAAATTCTTTTATCAAATTCAATTTTGCTATCAATAAAATCAATGTTAGTTTATATTGGTCATTGGTTTTAAACCCATGTCGAAATAATATATTAAAAACTTATTTTAACGTATAACTAATTTCAATAATGGTATAAAAATGTTCTAATCTACGTATTTAATTGTAAAGTAATGCTTGATAATAAAGCTGGGTATTTAATTATTTTTTTTTACTGATTTGTTTAGGGTTTCAGGTGTAAATTTTGGTATAACCTTCCTTTTTTAAACTGAATCCTACATCCAGCATAAAAAAGGCTAGTTTTACTGAAAAATCTACATTAATCCACGATCACCAATAATGTATTTCAAACAAAGAATGAAATTGTTAGATAGTATTAAAAGAGGGTCTAGTACAGACCATATATTGGAGTTTGCACTCTTGCTCGGCGAAGGCGAGGTTCCTCAGCTCCCAGGACAGCTGGAAGGCGGTGAGGATGGGGTCGTTGCTGGAGAGAGCGATCAGCGAGGGGCTGGCCAGTGCGCGGTACTCGTTCACCCTGGACTGTGAGTGGCGTAGAGGATCTTCCTCTGACTCGCGGATGCACTTCTCGCAAGGACACCTGGGAAATTAATAAATTCTTAATTTTATTGGTGTGCAATATTCTTTACAATAAACGGTACCAGTGGACTGACACATACTTTCTCCCTTAAGTAAATTTAAAAAAGACAATCTGTAATAAAACTATCATGTTCTACAAAGTAATTCTAAATATCATTTAATAATTGATTGTTCAAATTATATGGGGGAACCCCCCCCCCCCGGTAATACCAAGCTTTTTTGAGCTGGTTTTGTTCGGTGATTTGACCTTACACTTCATACCAAGTTTCATGGAAAACGGGTGGAAAGTAAGGAAGAAATTGATTTTTTTATATTTTCCATAAGAATAACATTGGGCGCTTTCAGACAACGTATTGCGTTTATCGTGGATAGTAAATTTAACTTCTCTCTGGAACCGTTAGTCGTAGACACATAATTCAAAATACTAATTTGTTTAGTTTTTTAAGCTGGTTTCAATGGTACCAGTCAAGTTATACTTTACTTTTGTTTTCGCTGAAAATTTACAAATTTGATTTATTTGACATTTAAAAGCCCATAACTTTTGAACCGTCATTTTTACAGACATGCGGGTGGTGTCAAATTATTTAGTACTCTGTGCACTATAAACTATTAAATTTTAGTCAAAATCGTTAGTGCCGTTTTTGAGAAAATTGGATTTTTCGCGTTTTTTAAGGGTTTTTAGGGGTGAACTACCCTTAAAAATCAAAAATTCAAAAAAATGAAAAAAACGCCTGGAGATACCGTGAATATATACATACATGCCAAATTTCATCTAAATCGGACCAACGGGACCGCTTAACGGTGGAGTCTCCACATAACCCTCGCAGGAGCGGGGGTACTCATAAAGAGTTACCACCTGCCAAAAAAAAAAAAAAAAAGGGGGGGTAGGCTGTGGCACTGTACACATCCAGACACACACACACACACACGGACGAACGGACAGACATCACGCCAAAACCCACTTTTTTGGATTCAGGGGACCCCAAAACGGATATATCCACTCTCAACTCAAATTCGAAAATTTTGACGAAAACAATACTTTATCCATATACTATGTATAAGGGGAGAAAGTAATAACATTCATATTGAGGTAAATTTTTTAAAGAAAACTGCCAGTTTTCTTTAAAAAATTGTTTCTTTAAAATTACTTTATTTTTCTTTGGTAAAATCTTAGCTGGAGTTTGGAAGCATTATATGCTACCGTTATCAAAACTATTTAAAGGCTCGTAATAACTGACGTCAGTCAAGTCTGGCGAGTGATGTGCGTGTGTGTGTGTGCATGGCGGGTGTTGGCCGGTCCTCACTGGCATGGAGGCGACTTTGCCAGTGTAAATGTACTATGTTTATGTAAATATATTTTTAACTAGTATTTTTTTGTTTCTTATCTTGAGTAATTTATTACCATTTTTTTAGATTCGTATGAAGTATATGTGTGAATTTTTGTACGCGTGTTCCATGTGTATGAATGTATAATCTTTATAAAAAATAATAATAAAAAATAAAACCCCCCAAAAATGTAGGTTAATGAGAGTAAAGTAGATTCTAATTAAAGTCACTTTATAACGGGAGGAGTTTCCTTACCTTTCGAAACGTAGTGTAGTTAAACACTTGACGCGGAAGGAAAAGTCCAAAAAAATAATAAATAAATATTTAAAAGAATTAATTGAGCCACTTCAAAAATGATATCAGTAGGAATAAGGGATTTGTATGCCCTTGGCTTGTCTCTGTGGAAATTAATGAGAGTAATTTAATTGAATTCGGCTTTTCTGAAATAGTACCTGGTGACCGAGCTTTGCTCGTATAGAATAAGACATGTACCTATTATACAAGTTAATTAGAAAAATTAAACACATTTATTACTCAATGAAAACATTTATGTGGTTTAAATAAAACCAATTTAATACACCATAAATAATATAGCACTGACCAAAAAATATTGCCCCTGACGGGGATGGAACGTGCGACCTTCAGTTTATGAGGCCGACACGCTACCACTCGGCTTCGGCGTCTGCCAAAGGATCGATACAGTTTAAGACGTTTTAGCCAACCTCAATTGTTTTAGCCGATCATTTGTTGTTTAATTAATTATCCATACAGTTATTATTAGCCTGAGATCAACTGATTTTGTTAGAAACGGAATGAGAATTGAAAAGCAAAAGAGAAATTTAATTTACACCAATTAATTGGTTTGTTACCGTGGCTTCAAGCAATACAACGAATACGTTTTCTATCAAAACACGGAAGATTTTGGAAAAAACTTTTTCTGTTTTTATTTCGAACAGTTATGTTACCCTTAAGTTTTTACAAATTGTTTAGTAACCTGATAATTACATACATAAAATAAATATTTATGAAAAACCTCTATTCACATATTGTTCATCACCATCTTCATTCAACAACTGTCAAACGGTAATAAACAGATGTTTTGATTTGTATTGTTTACATTTGATTCTCCATAAGCGTAATGATAAATTTTTAGATTTTAAACTTAATATTACAACAAACCAAGAATTTTCCTGGACATTAGACCAATCTAGAACTTATTTTCTACTCGGAAATTAGTTATTTCGAAAATTTTAAAGAATTCCTTAGAGCCGTTTTCGAGATCCGGGTGCAAATATATATTTATATATACAAACCTTGTTCGTATTTTAGTATTGGATTCAATAGAACGTTATGGTAATCGGCAATATTTATAAGTTAATGTATAGATAAACTAATTGTATTTATAGACTAATATGATTTAATATGTATTTTACAATTTTATCCACGTCATCTAATTTAAGAATTAAAGCTAATTTTAAAAATAACCTAGAATAAAGAAACTCGCAAAAATCCGAATATCGGAATTCTTTTAGGATATTTAAAAAAATAAGGAGTGTTACAATAATGATTTAATACTGATATTTTGGCTAACTGGCCAGAAAAGCTACTAAATTAATTTATCATGGTTGAAACTGGCTAGTTTGACCTTAACTACAATCTGTAATAAACAGAAAACGCAACACCAATTTTGGATATCCGCGGATTTCCCGATTCAGTGAAACAGAAGCGGGAAATTTTCTCCTCAGTTCAGGTTCAAAAGAAGCATAAGCCAAAGAAAAAAGGTATTAATTTAAACAATTTCCTAGTTTTAAACAGCATACAAATGTATGCATTTAAAAATATATTTATAGTCACTGTTCTTGAATACAGAAGGTAAAAGACAAGTACAGTGTTCTACCAAAATCGGTCAATATAAACCTGTCAATATCTCCCTCGAAAAATAACCAAAATCCCTACAAAAAAACAAATTCATAAAAAAACAAAAAAACTAAGTGCAAAAAAACAATAAAAAATTTAACATGTCACAGGCCCTGTTATCGTGTGTAAATTGTTTATCTTTTGTTTCCTCATAATTAATATTTCTAGTATAATATAAGTATTCTATATATAATTGGAAAATACAGATGCATTACTATTGTTATATCTTTGTAAAATTTTTATTAAAGTATGTACTCAAAGTTGGATACACTACTACAAACCTATAGCGGTGCTGTTTTATGTGATAATAGGTTAAAATTATTTTTTAGAACCAATAATATTTTAGATGGTAAAATGTTCGGCCAAAACTGCTCAAGGTTACATGTAACAGCGCAGAACATATGTATTGAAGGTATTTAGACAACTGTTCGGTGATGTGACTATCAATCCCACATAACAAATAAATCTGAGTGGATTGATTCACAATTTTCTAATCCAACCTAAACTCAAACCAAACCGTAATACGACTTTTATGGGAAAGATATACAACAGCTGATTATTATAATAAATGTGATATCTATAAACATTGATTTTTTTGGCCAACAAATAAACACGTGACTTTTAATCAGACAGAAAATAAAATTTATAAATAGATAATTCCTAAAACCGTTAACTATTATTAACTTGGCGAATAAAGCTGTTCATTTTGTATAGCACATAGTTACTTCATAGTATTACATTAATGAATTCAGATGCCATTGGATAGTGAAGCATATTGCTGATGTAATGTAAACCAACAGTTGTAGCTGAAGAAGTCAAATGTTTTGATTGTAGAAAATTTGTAAACAAACCAAGTGTGCATAAGGTTAACATTAGAAATTTAAAACACCATAAAATGGAAACTTGTGCAGTTTTCGATAATTTATTTTCACCAAAACCTTACCGGACACATATAGAGCAACTTCCTAAAATTGCATGGCGGGTGAGTAGCAACGCACAAAGGACATACATACATACATTCATTTTTATATAAAGACTAGCGATGTACATAACCGCCTTATTAGGCTTAGGTTCCCTGGCAAATATAAAACTTAATATTATTATTATTACCTTCATGAATTTGTGGCCTTATCCTGGTATTTCAAGGTATTAAACAGCAGTTGTTTTTATTTGAAACATTGAGCAAGCCAAAGAAGCAAGCATAAAATAGTACTCAATGGCATCTAATTACTGTATAAATGATATTTTTCTCAATTTTATTATATATTTAATTTTTTTCAAGAAAATAAAAATTTTAGTGTAAGTCATTTTTAATAATATAATCACAATATAATAGAATAAAATTGTATACAGAAAATGTGTACAAAGGGAATCCTTTTTTGTAATGTTTATAAGTTTTATCTACGACCATTGCAAAAAGTACTACAGTAATAAAGATACTGAAAGTAACATCATTAAGAGGCTCATTATTAAACGGAAATTGAAAATCGTCGCATAATGAGTTCATAACGATACAGGTTCTAGACCAATCATTTGACGAAAGTAATGCCATTATGGATATAATGAAATGCAAAACCAGCTGATTTATCACATTAAGGGTGCGTTTTAGTGGCTAACCTCAAATGTGAGTTTTAAACCATTCACAGAATAAGAACAACGTAATTCGCATATCAGCTGAATCAAATACACACCAATTAATTATTTTTTATACTCTGTATATTGCAATGGTCGTAGGTAAATTAAATATACAACTCTTGTTTTTAACAGTCTGAATATTGTGGTCGTATATAAAATAGTAAATGCAACGATTGCAATATGCCTTAAAGCCACGAGTGAGATGTAAGCGAATTTCTGTACATCTCACGAGTTCATAATACAATCCTTGCTTTAACTACTATATTAGTGCCAATCTTTACAAACAGCTGTATCTTAGGTTTGTAAATGCCTTTTATTTGCTGTAGTGAAAGACACTAGAAATTACGAGTTCAATTATGGGTATTAATTTAGCCAATTATAAATAAATTTGTGAATTGCCTGGAATACCTTAGGCGATTGACATGGAATAAACGTAAAATCATACAGTTGTTCATGACGTTGTCCTGAGCTTTCAACGAGCCTTTTTGCACGAGATTTGTTTTAAATGTTGATAATTTTAACCAAAACGTCCAATGAAGGTCACTGACACGCCACTTCTTTGTGGACAGCACTCAAGAAACGCGTCACGTCTCCGCCATACGTCCGTTCTGTGTGAATTGGACCTGAGTGTTTTGGTTTATTGTTGAGATTTCGTGCCTCTTATTTTTAGTTTTCTTAAAATTATAATGAGTGATACAGTGCGAAACCCGAGGGCAACATCTAGTATTACATATTTTGAGTTATTAACGTTTTTCATTCATCCACTTAGAGTAACCACGTCGACTGGTTGCTGTTCTACAGTTTCTGCCCACCTGATGTCGTGAGGCATGGGCAGAGTTGCGCCACGGTCCATCAGGATCTTCAGGATCTCGTAGTTGTTCTTGTGGGCGGCCAGGATGAGGGGAGTGATGTCTGGAGTGAACGTCGCCGTGTTCCAGTCCACCTTCTCCCAGCTCTGCAGCAACACATATAAACATTTGTGCAATCAACACGTTTCAAACACATCATGCGTATTAAATCCCTTTCAATGCCAGTCGTTATTTATATAGTGTACACAAGATATGCAAGGTTAAAATTGGATATTTTAGTTTTTCGGAAAAACTGTCATTGTTTTATTATTTTACTGATGAAAATGGCCACTTTTAGTTTTGTCTTGTTCATAAAGAAGTAAAGTAAATGTAACAAATAAAATAAATCTGCTTCATATTAACTGAATATTTTACAATGAAAACTCTATGAGGACCCTTTTCATTATAGGTATTAAGATTAGATTATTGAAATGGCGACCATACTACAAGTTAGGTATTTTAAGCCAAGTATGAATGAGGTTTGAGTGTAAGATGATTATGGCGCGATCTTGTAGTCTTGTTACTGGCTAAGGCTGACATGTTCCTTAGACAGGACTGTTAATTAATAGCCCATAGTCAATGGCAATTAATGGACCTACAATTTAACGTGGAATCCGAACCACGGCCTCTGAATTACGAATTGGTCTAATCATGAGGGTGGCCTTTGCGGATTAACGTAGTATTCAATAGTGTGGACGTTAATACACACAAGAGAACACTACACCCACCAACCATCACTCATAACTATCTACAATTCGTGACCTTCAAGTAGCTGGATTACAGTATGACGCCACCATCCCAGTTGGGCTCAGCCGGGAGTCAATCCAGCCCAAAAAAGGGACTTAGAAGATAAGGAACATTGGATAGGTGAAGAGATGTTTAGTGTTGACTTTGGTGATTGAACTCACATAAGGATCCCCATCCTTGTGTATGATCTCTTCGTGTTCAAGGAGAAGTTCCACAGCCTCCACGAACTCCGAGTTGATGGCGTGAAGGAGCGCGTCCTTGGTGTCGACCCCCAGGACCACCAGCAGCTCCACCATCTCCAAGTTCTCGCCCTCGATGGCCAGGATCAGGGCATTGCGGCCCAGGGAGTCGGCGCAGTTCATGTCGATGTGTTTTCGGCGGTGGGCTCGCTGCAACATCCTGTCAAAAACTCGTAACGATTACTTAACATAATAGTTATCGGCACTGGTGATGCAAATGTGTCACTGTAACACGCTACTACATAACTCGGTGTAACGGTTACTTAAAATACTAAGTATCTTCCATAACGTTTTTGGGAGGCACTGGTGATGTAAATGTGTCACTGGAACAGGCTATCACATAACTCGGTGTAACGGTTACTTAAAATACTAAGTATCTTCCATAACGTTTTTGGGAGGCACTGGTGATGTAAATGTGTCACTGTAACACGCTACCACATAATTCGGTGTAACGGTTACTTAAAATACTAAGTATCTTCCGTAACGTTTTGTGGAGGCACTGGTGATGCAAATCTGTCACTGTAACACGCTACCACATAACTCGGTGTAACGGTTACTTAAAATACTAAATATCTTCCGTAACGTTTTGTGGAAGCACTGGTGATGCAAATCTGTCACTGTAACACGCTACCACATAACTCGGTGTAACGGTTACTTAAAATACTAAGTATCTTCCGTAAAGTTTTGTAGAGGCGAAGGTGATTATAATGTGTCATTGCATTACTCTGACGCAAAATAGTGTAACGGTTCATAAAAATACAAGTATAATACAGAACACGTTTGCATTCATGTAATTTTGTACGATGAAGTGTCAAATATGTACCAGGTACTAAGGTAATAAAGAACTATAATAATTACATCCTATACAGATTTTTAAATTTAAAAAAAATTATGACTAAACTAAAGCATTTAGTTAATCTGTCTAATGAATATAGATATAAGTGATATTTTCATGTCGGACTAGGAACAGATTAATATCACTGTATCTTTTATTGTGCCTTTGAACGTGGCCTCTCAAAGGGATATCACTTAAATTTAGCTTCATATTAAAAATATTAGGGCAAATATACTGACAGCACTATTCTCCATATTTTTGAATTAGTATAGATATTTCTGATGACTGCATTTGTGACTTTAATTATTTCCCCATCTTTAGCACATAAAAGAGCCACTTTCACATTCTAACAGTTGAGTTATTGGTAATAATAATTGATTATGAGTTATTCCTGGCTTTGATTACCACATTGCCAGACGATGGGGGGTTTTACCTGTGAAAAAAAAATAAGTGTTCAAAATGTACCCCCCTACATTCAACCGTACAATAAGTATTCAAAATGTACGGAGGGTACATTTTGAACACTTATTTTTATCACATCTACTTAAACATTAATGTTTATTTGTAATACTTATTAAAAAAGAAGTTTCAGGCTTAATTGTCATCCTGTATAACTATAGTTTTACTAAAAAAAATGATAAGGCTATAAAAGCCCCTTTTTCACTTATACGTTAGTAAAAGGAGAACGTATTGTTTTAGTTAAAATTTGAGTTGAGTGGATATATCCATTTAGGGTTCTGTGAATCCAAAAAAGTGGGTTTCGACGTAATGTATGTGTGTGTGTGTGTGTGTGTTTGTGTTTGGATGTATGCAGAGCCACAGCCTACCCCGTTGGTCCGAATTTGATGAAATTCAAAATGTATGTATATATTCTACGTATCTCCAGGCGTTTTTGTTTTTAATTTTTGATTTTTAAGGGTAGTATACACCCCTATAAACCCTTAAAAACGTGGAAAATCAAAATTTCCCTAAATGGTTTTAACAATTTTGATTGATAGGTAGTTTATAATGCATCTCAATGCAATCTATTACTAAATAATATGATATCACCCACATGTCTGTAAAAATGACGGTTCAAACGTAATGGGATTTAAATGTCAATAAACATTTTATTAAGTTTTCCGCGAAAACAATAAAGGTTAAGTATAGACTACCACCATAAAAAAACAACTCAGAACACTATAACAAATATTTTGAAATCATTTGTCTACAGCTAAGAATACTTCGACGAGGTAGTCTCGTTGGCAATTCTGGTGTTTAAAGTTAAGATACAAAATTGGCTAGCTTAGTTTCAATTTTTGAGATTGTAGTTTTGTATCATGTTTTCGAGCCAATGTTTCGTTTCCGTTCTAGTTGAATTAACAGGTTTATGGAGCTGTCTATGAATTAGGAGAAAAGTGGTGATGAATTTATCGACCGAATTTATTTAGGTCAATATAACAGTAAACACCTAAGGTCTAGGGTGTTTGTAAAAGTATAAAAAAAGTGTCCTTAATTTGACTTATTCCTTAACATAACGTAGTTTTGACATGGAAATGTCTTAGCTCTGGGGGGTGTTGGTGATTTTTAAGATGGAAAACATGTAACAGGTTTCCATAGAAACTACCAGTAACTATTAATTGTATCGAATTTTAAATATAAAGGAATAAGACCAGCTGTTTAGATGAACTTAAAACATTCACTTTAGACGTATCCATGATCCTATCTATTTCCCGCAGGGAAGTAAATACAAACATTTTTATTCAGTCCCTTCAGATTCGTTGTATCAAGGCTGGAATGTATTTGATTGATAGTATATTGTTTTTGCTGAATTTCTATTTTTCCTTTTTTTAATCAGGTGTCCATCAACATTGGGCCTGTGCTGTGAAAGAAATACAGCGAGGTACCGAGGCGGCAATGGTCACATGAGATAGACAGAGGTGACCGCTCATGATCTGACAGATCCAGCAACGTTTGCCTTCCTGAGACAGAGCTTTACCCTTGAGCTACCGTGCCGATATTTCTAAGGGAGGCTACAGCACCTTGACTGTTACGCGTTACCTGCGGACGTTGGCGGCATCCCCTCTCTCGACTGCCAGCAGATACTTCTTCTCCTCCAGGGAGAGCGACTTGGGCAGCTGCGGCATCTCCACTGTCCGCTTAAACGAGCCGGATGACAACCCAGG
This sequence comes from Nephotettix cincticeps, assembly GCA_023375725.1. Taxonomy (NCBI): domain Eukaryota; kingdom Metazoa; phylum Arthropoda; class Insecta; order Hemiptera; family Cicadellidae; genus Nephotettix; species Nephotettix cincticeps. The sequence goes on along the minus strand of CM041789.1, from coordinate 11,920,864 downwards.
ACCCTCGATCTGCACGCCCACCTGCGACACAAGAATCGTTCGGTCTCGAGGTCAAACGAAACGTTGGGACAACAGAGTCTTTAAAATTCATAATGGCGTCGGTTATAGTTTAATCAATATCCTTTATTGGACTTTAACAACGCGCCTGTGTTTTAGACTACACAACGTTCCTGGAGGTGCAGAAACTCCTCCGGTTTATGCCGAGAACAGTCGTGCTACTCCCGATCTGAGCGCACAATTTCTTGTGTCGCCCCCATAGCTCGGAGGCGGAGTGTTGTGGTTATTTGTTGAGTTAATATTTCGAGTAATAGATAGGTATAATCAATATCTGTAACTTTAATCATTCAATTTTTAATGTAAATTATTAGGTAATCACTTGAAAACGGAAGGAATTCCTCACCTCCAGAAACGTCGTGTAGTTAAAATCACAGACGCGTTGGGAGTCCAAAAAAATATATTGAATAGGCCAAACTACTTGGGTCTCAATGAAAATAACGGACCAAAATGTATAAGAACGTTGGTCTTGATGTTAAACAAAACTTCGCACACCACATAGGCAAACGATGTGGATCTCAAGGTCAAAGAAAAACTTCATGGATTATTCCATGTATTTTACATGGACTCGAGCTAAAAAGAGTTACGGATCAAAATATTTTATCATTATGGATTACAAACTCTAATAAACAGTAAAGGTCTCGAATTTAAACAAAACAAAATGTGTCACAGTGTAAAAAATTAAATGAATCTTAAGGAAAGCAGTACGGATTAAAAGTACGAAAATCAAACATGGGTTTCAAGGTTAAATAAGCAATACAAATCTAAATCCCAAAGTAAATGAAAAAAACACAAATTAAAAGATCACACAAACAATATGGGCTCAGGGAAAATATTTTCCCTATTACTTGGTTTGATAAACAAGGTTAATGACAAGTCCCGGAACGGATTAACGTTTTTATTGTAAATTATCCTACAAGAGTAAAACTTTGTAAATTGTATTGAGAGTATTGAGTAGGAAATCTTAAACAGAAGCTTAAGTCAAAACATCAAACTAAAGGCATTTTTATAGCAGAGTACAGTGCCGCATTCTCGACTTCAAGAGGTCGACTGAAAACGGAAGCCATTTTAAGATGGATTGAATTTTAAATTTGTAAGTGCTGAAAAGTATTGAATATTAGAGTATTTGAAGTTATAATATTGAATCCTCGCAAATTTAATTTGTTGCCAACAAACTATATCTTACTTTGTTACCAAATATAATACCTCCCTACCTCCCACATAAGCTAAATATCTTGAATTTCAAATTCAACCCATTTGTAAATGACTGGCATTTCCAACTCGTCGTTGATTGGATGACAAATCAACCTATGCTCTATTTAGCATGTTCATGTGACTACTCAAACAAAACATTATGGATCACTAAATCAAACAAAGGGGTCTCGAGGTCAAATAATACATTATGGATCACTAAATAAAACGAAGGGGTCTCGAGGTCAAACAAAACATTATGGATCACTAAATCAAACAACAGGGTCTCGAGGTCAAACAAAACATTATGGATCACTAAATCAAACAACAGGGTCTCGAGGTCAAACAAAACATTATGGATCACTAAATCAAACAACAGGGTCTCGAGGTCAAATAATACATTATGGATCACTAAATAAAACGAAGGGGTCTCGAGGTCAAACAAAACATTATGGATCACTAAATCAAACAACAGGGTCTCGAGGTCAAACAAAACATTATGGATCACTAAATCAAACAACAGGGTCTCGAGGTCAAATAATACATTATGGATCACTAAATCAAACAAATGGGTCTCGAGGTCAAACAATACATTATGGATCACTAAATCAAACAAAGGGGTCTCGAGGTCAAATAATACATTATGGATCACTAAATAAAACGAAGGGGTCTCGAGGTCAAACAAAACATTATGGATCACTAAATCAAACAAAGGGGTCTCGAGGTCAAATAATACATTATGGATCACTAAATAAAACGAAGGGGTCTCGAGGTCAAATAATACATTATGGATCACTAAATAAAACGAAGGGGTCTCGAGGTCAAACAAAACATTATGGATCACTAAATCAAACAAAGGGGTCTCGAGGTCAAACCAAAAATCATGGACCGCAAAATCAAAACATCGGGGTGCCAAGGTCAAACAAAACATTATGGATCACTAAATCAAACAACACATTATGGATCACTAAATCAACCTAAGGGGTCTCGAGGTCAAACAAAACATTATGGATCACTAAATAAAACGAAGGGGTCTCGAGGTCAAACAAAACATTATGAATCACTAAATAAAACGAAGGGGTCTCGAGGTCAAATAATACATTATGGATCACTAAATAAAACGAAGGGGTCTCGAGGTCAAACAAAACATTATGGATCACTAAATCAAACAAAGGGGTCTCGAGGTCAAACCAAAAATCATGGACCGCAAAATCAAAACATCGGGGTGCCAAGGTCAAACAAAACATTATGGATCACTAAATCAAACAACAGGGTCTCGAGGTCAAACAAAAACATTATGGATCACTAAATCGAATAACACATTATGGATCACTAAATCAATCAAAGGGGTCTCGAGGTCAAACAAAACATTATGGATCACTAAATCAAACAAAGGGGGAAACGGATTTTGGCAACCACGGTTTCATCATAAAAATTCTCCCTTTTCTCCCTGCCTCATTGTTTAATCCCACAAATTATCTCAATTAAAGTCTAACTTAAGTCTTATCCCTTAACCCTTAAAGTCCCTCCCTCCCACCGGAATCACCGAAATTAGGATGTAAGAGCGATACGGCAAGGGGCTCGATATACACCTCGTATTGTAACAACACAACGTATTGTACAATTGTAACAAATCATTTCATATCTTCATTGTATTTATTCCTCTCCAGTATTTGTATTTAGAGTTTTTTTTAATTTTAAGGTTTTAAGGGGTTTCTCGAGGTTAAACAAAACATTTTGGATCACTAAATCCAACAAAGGGGTCTCGAAGTCAAACGAAACATCATGAATCACAAAATCAAATAACGGGGTCATAAGGTCAAACCAAACATCATGAATCACAAAATCAAACATCGATGGCTTTAAGTTAAAACAAACATCATGGTTCACAAATTCAAACAACGGGGTCATGAGGTCAAACAAAACATTATGGATGACAAAAATCAAACAACGAAGTCTTGAGGTCAAACACAACATTATGGATGACAAAAATCAAACAACGGGTCTTGAGGTCATCAAAACATTATGGATCACAAAATCAAACAACGGGGTCTCGAGGTCAAACCAAAAATCATGGACTGCAAAATCTAACAATGACCTGGGTCTTTTTAAGGTCAAACAAATCATAACGGACCACAATGTAACAAAAATGTAACAAAACATCATAAATCGAAAAATCTAACTAAGAGCATGAGTCTCGAGGTTAAACCACGCGGGACCCAAGATTTTCAAATCCAATATAATTGATATACCGACCCACTTTAGTGGGTATTTTAAGGTGAATATTAGTGAATGATCAATGCGAAGATTAAAATGGCATTTAGTATGTACATTCATGATGAACAAGAACAACGTGGTTCCTAAGCTCAAACAAAACAAAATGGGTGTTAGTGAAAAAGAAATTAAATGGAACCCAAAAAACAGCAATGTTAAAAAATTCCAAAGAAACCAACAAGGTTACAAGGAGTATCATTTCCCTAATCTTGAGTTCGATATACAGGGTGTTCACAAACTTCGAGGGGTGATAGTACTCATCAAAATAAACAAAAAATTACCTATAACCATTTGTCGAAAAATCCTTTGTTTAGCCGCTAGCCGCCATTTTGTAGTTTTCACAAAAAAACTATATAGCGGAGTTTAGCTGGCACAACACGGCTTCTCAGCCACGGCCGCTTCGTGGTGGCGCGTGGGCCCTGTATTCTAACTTTAAAAGTGCATTTCTTCGGTTATCCGTGGATGGATTTCGTTCACCAAAGTACCGTTCGATTTGAAATTAAAATTTCTATCTTTTTTGTATCTTTTAAAAATGTTATAAAGTTAATGGGTTTTTTGTTATTTTAACTTAAATATTTTAACCGCCGCCATTTTGAAAATATAAAAGAAAATTAAATGATACTTTGTAAATATTTCTCTCTTTAACCAATAAATATGTGTGCAAAGTTTGGTATCTGTATCTCAAATATTTCTTGATATATATAGTTTTTTGTAAAAAATACAAAATGGCGGCTAGCGGCTAAACGAAGGATTTTTCGACAAATGGTTATAGGTGATTTTTTGTTTATTTTAATGAGTACTATCACCCCTCGAAGTTTGTGCCAGACTTTAATGAACACCCTGTATAAACCAGTAATTATTTCGGTGCATAGCTAATACAACTCAAAATCACTATGGTGGAGGTAAATACGGAAAATAAAGTTCATCTGGGTAGTTCAACTTACTCCGTCCAAATCTTTCTTCTCGTTAGCCATGGTTCAGTGTCGGTCAGCTGCGGTGAATACAGTCTCCTGGCTCCTAGGAGCCTGCTGTAAAACAACAATGACATTAGCGTAGCAGACAACTTTACGATCCGATCAGCTGATCCTAATACCAGCTGTTCATAGTGATTTTACCTCTGATTTCTACCTTGATATCTGAGTTACTCGTAATCAAATTAATATGCTGATCATATAAACAAAATAAGTATAAACCAAGAATAATACCGAGATCACACGCAGGACGCTGCCGTGAGTAGAGCGAATAACATAGAACTTATATTATTCCCATCATAGCAATAGTGTAGTATTGATTATGCAGGTTTGCTGCAATAAGGGTTGGTTTACGAGGTGTATATAAAGGCTGTTGATTAAAGAAAAACATAAACTTAAATGGACAATTAGCTTTGCTGCCGAAAGGAACGTTAAATTTGGGGATTCAGTGGGTTTGATGATAGAACCTAACTAGATGGACTTGTATAACAAATTTCGAAAGAATATTTAAGGAAATAAGTGAGTTATTAATTTTAGTTACTTATACTGTAGTTGTTGTAACATTAGACAACGTACTGTGTGTACAATTTTGAATATCTCAGTAACCAATTGACCTAATCATGATTAAAATTACTAAATTGTGTTTTTTAGCTGAATCCAATGGTAAAATGAAAAAAATAATTTTTTTTCAACAGTTGTACTTAAAAAAATAAAAACCCCATTTTGGGTGGAAACCCCTCCCAAAAGTGAGCTATTAATATGAACCGCATGGTCATGTAATTTCCATGGTAAATTCTTTATAAACTTAACTTTTCTTTTGCGCAAGTATCATTGAAAATATTCTTTCCAATATCTTTATTTATTGGTTTACATGCACCAAAATATTCCTTGTAATCTTAGCTTTAAAAACTTCGCTTTTGCAGTTAGTCGATTAATAATAAAGTTATTCAAGAAAATATAATAAAAAAATTAAGTTTAAATAAACCCATAATATTGATTTTTTTTAAATCCCTTTTATTATATTAAACATTTTAACTACCCAAGTAAGCATTTAAAAAATCATTCATGGCGTCAAACACCCAAAAATTAAAAAAAAGTTAAAAATACTGGCAGATCCCCTTAAATTGATATGAGTGGTGTTTATTTATTGTTTATTAATGAAAATTGTATGTCGCCTTTTTAAATTATATAATCACGTAGCAGTGTCTAAAAATAGTAAAAATCTAAATAAATCTTGTTAGGAGCATCAGACTGAGATGCGCTACGGCCTTCGTTGTATGGCTTCTCTCTGTCACGTTGGCACCGCTTTCTCCAAACAGTTGGCACTCTTGTTAAAAGAGTTACAACCATCGGGTAATTTAGGAGTACGATATTATTTTAATGGATTAAAAACGATTGTATTATACAAATATTAAAAAAAACACGTTACACTAAGAGTTTTATCACGATAGTTGATGCAAATAAAAATTCAAGCTTTTACTAAATATGTTATACGGGATTTGTTTGAAATATATACGGGGTCCATGAAAAACGTTTCAGGACTTCAGTGAGTGATTAGGTACATTAATAGGAAGAAAAAAGTTCCTATAGAGGTATGGCCTAAAACGCTTATTTCCTCAGATATCCGCCATTTTGTATTTTCCACAAAATATTTTTTATTTGCAACATTTTTAACGGATTATTTTAAAATTTGGTACGTTTTTACACTAGGAGACTACAATTATTTAAAAAAAATAATTAGAATGATCCAAGATCAAAATTGAAAATGGCGGCTATTAAAATTTTGAAAACGAGAATTCTTAAAAAACGAATACAAATACAATGGCAGCAATGAGGAAAAATTAATATTTTTCTAATTAACCAATAGCTTTGGATGAAAATTTCTCTTTAACTTCATGTGGTTGGGATCCATACGTTTATGCTAAAGACAATAATTTATGTCTTCCTCACAGCAGCAAACCTGCATACTCTTTCCCACGTTAATGTTACGGAGAATAGGCAAATACTCTAATTTATCAACAAGTATTGATAAATTAGCTGAGAACGCATGTCTGCTGAAACGGAGGTATTTAGTTTCATAGCCCAGAAAATGCGAAATAGGTGATATCTCAAATTCTCTCCATCTGTATTTCTATTTATATGAAACACTAAACATGATTTTTGTAACACTTCTCCGTGTAAAATAGAGCACCAACAGTTATGCAGTGTCTAAAAATAGTAAAAATCTAAATAAATCTTGTTAGGAGCATCAGACTGAGATGCGCTACGGCCTTCGTTGTATGGCTTCTCTCTGTCACGTTGGCACCGCTTTCTCCAAACAGTTGGCACTCTTGTTAAAAGAGTTACAACCATCGGGTAATTTAGGAGTACGATATTATTTTAATGGATTAAAAAGGATTGTATTATACAAATATTAAAAAAACACGTTACACTAAGAGTTTTATCACGATAGTTGATGCAAATAAAAATTCAAGCTTTTACTAAATATGTTATACGGGATTTGTTTGAAATATATACAGGGTCCATGAAAAACGTTTCAGGACTTCGGTGAGTGATTAGGTACATCAATAGGAAGAAAAAGGTTCCTATAGAGGTATGGCCTAAAACGCTCATTTCCTCAGATATCCGCCATTTTGTATTTTCCACAAAATATTTTTTATTTGCAACATTTTTAACGGATTATTTTCAAATTTGGTACGTTTTTTACACTAGGAGACTACAATTATTAAAAAAATAACTAAAATGATCCAAGCTCAAAATTCAAAATGGCGGCCATTATAGTTCTTAAAACTAAAATTCTTAGAAAACAATTACAAATAAATACAATGGCAGCAATGAAGATAAGGAAAAAATAATATTTATTTGATTAACCAATAGCGTTGGATGAAAATTTTCTATTTAACTTCATGTGGTTGGGATCTATACGTTTATACTAAAAATCATACTGTAGTTTATGTCTTCCTCACAGCAGCAAACCTGCATACTCTTTCCCACGTTAATGTTACGGAGAATAGGCAAATACTCTAATTTATCAACAAGTATTTATAAATTAGCTGAGTACGCATGTCTGCTGAAACGGAGGTATTTAGTTTCATAGCCCATAAAAGGCGAAATAGGTGATATCCCAATTTCTCTCCATCTGTATTTCTACTTATCTGAAACACTAAACATGATTTTTGTAACACTTCTCCGTGTATAATAGAGCACCCACAGTTATGGAACTTGAGTTCCTTTAGGAGAAGGTTCTATTCGGTGATGAACTGACCCACGCATTAAAAAAATAATGAGTTCTCAAAAACCTTGTTTTGAGCAATATTATACATTTTTTAAGTTTCCAATAACACGTGAACGTATGTAGAGAGAAATAACCAACAACTTATATAAAATCATTATTAGCTTTTGCAGTGATCATTGATTTTAAACCTATTTCAAAATTATTCTGCTATATACACTAAAAAGGTTATCTTAACTTAAAACAAGTTTTAATATTAATACAAATTTTCTAATCAATCTTATTGTAAATTAATGCTAAATAATTAAGACGAGAATTCATTTTTTTTAGAATGGTATTTTTCAAGATTTTATGGGCATATTTAGTCATGATACGTTTTTTACACTTATTGCTAGTTTAAACTAAAGTTTTCATGTCAACAACCTTTTTATTATTGAGCATATTTCAACAAAGGAGTGTTGAAGAACTTCATAAAAGGAAGATTTATCATTAATCATCCTGTTACAATATTCCTGTTATAATTTTTTTGTGTCTATCAGTATATAGGTATTTTTAGGAGCCTGAATTACGTACATAAAATTTAAATAATAAATTTTATCTTTCTATGGGAAAAGTGTGTTTTTACTAGCTAAATAATGTTAATCCTAATAATAAACTATAAAGAGAATTTTGTTTTTTCTCTTAGCTTTCATTTTTATTACTCAACGGGGAATTTTTTCGTTTTTTCGGGTAAATTATTTTTATCCGAAGGTAATTTTCTACTTACCAAGTTGGTCGGCGTGGGTCTCCAGGACTCCAGGCACAGTGCACCTAGGCTGATATGCCAATCAACTAACAACAGAAACAATCCGTGGAGCGAGAGAAATATCCGGACAAAGTTGGCTGCACTGGGGCTTCCCGCCTTATATACGGGGTGTAACAGGATTGCCACTTCCTGGTGCGCCATTGGTCAGTCCGGTTAGCCTGTTAGGCTAATCTTGTTGAATCATCGCTAGCATGTACTGGGAATCAAACGAATCAGACAGTAATCGCTACAATATTAATTGTCAAGCAACTGAAAATTTATATCCATCCAATACTTTTTAATGTGAAATGAAATTTTAAGCAGAGATAATGAATGAAAGATATTTTCATAAAAACATAGATAAAATGAAAAAACGATCTCAGCACTTAATATAACAATATTTCCTGGACCGTCTGTCGTGGTTGGAAACATCCTGGCAAAACAATAATATAACAATGGCCCCTGGACCGTCTGTCGTGGTTGGAAACATCCTGGCAAAACAATAATATAACAATGGCCCCTGGACCGTCTGTCGTGGTTGGAAACATCCTGGCAAAACAATAATATAACAATGGCCCCTGGACTGTCTGTCGTGGTTGGCAAAACAATAATATAACAATGGCCCCTGGACCGTCTGTCGTAGTTGGACACATTCCTGGCAAAACAATAATATAACAATGGCCCCTGGACCGTCTGTCGTGGTTGGAAACATCCTGGCAAAACATTAATATAACAATGGCCCCTGGACCGTCAGTCGTAGTTGGAAACATCCTGGCAAAAACAATAATATAACAATGGCCCCTGGACCGTCTGTCCCGTGGTTGGAAACATCCTGGCAAAACAATAATATAAACAATGGCCCCTGGACCGTCTGTCGTAGTTGGACACATCCTGGCAAAACAATAATATAACATAATATAATATAATATTAATAATATAACAGTCTTATCTGCAGTTTGACACCAATGGGAACACAATAAGTCCATGGTCGACCCGTGGGACCTGGAGTCAAACCCCCAATCAATCAATCTTCAATTTTTTTTCAAAAAATCTTTAGTCTATAAAAATTATGAAGGGAAGGTAGTTTCTCAATGTTTGTTTGTTGTGGAAAGTATTGCTTCCGCCTTACCGATAGTCCATGTCTCTGAGCCATATAGTGCCATACTCCAGATACAACTTTTTATAAGTCTCTTCCTCAAATCCAAATTCAGACTGTTGGAGGAAAGCACATTCCGTTTATTGATGAAAATGGCCTTGGCTTCTCTTATACGGCGCTTTATGTCTTCTTTGTCTTTTCCATCCTCTGAAATAATGCTACCCAAGTATTTAAATCTTTTCACTTGTTTGAGGGCGTTATTCTCTATCTTTACTATTTCAAAATCAGGATTCTTGGAGCAGATCATCACTTCTGTCTTAACCTTATTTATCTCCATGTAAAATTCATTTTTTAGAATGTCATGCAAGGTATTCAGTGCTCTCTCTAGATTACCTTTATCTTGTGCCACTATTGCAATATCGTCTGCAAAGCGGAGCATTTGCACTCTTAATCCATTTACCTTGATTCCTGAACAATATTCCTTACATTTATTGATAGCCTGTTCTACATAGATATTAAACAAAAGTGGTGACAAACTACAACCCTGTCTTACTCCTCTCTTGATGACAGCTTCTCGTTGTTTCTCACCCACCTTTATAAATGCTGTTTGAGCAGTATACAGCTCTCTTATGATCCTTCTGTCTCTGTAATCTACTTTGATTGTTTTGAGTGTTTTCATGAGGACATTCCAATTCACCCTATCAAATGCCTTGAGTAAATCTACAAATGCAATATACACCTTCTTATTTACTTCAAAACTTTTTTCAAAACTATTGTAAACTAATGCTAAATAATTAAGACGAGAATTAATTTAACTTAGTATGGTGTTTTTTGTTCAAGATTTTATGAGCATATTTAGTCAAGATACTTTTTTCACACTTATTGCTAGTTTGAACTAAAGTTTTCATGTCAACAACCTTTTTATTATTAGGCATATTTTAACAAAGGAGTATTGAAGAACTTCATAAAAGGAAGATTTATTATTAATTATCCTGTTACAATAATCGTGTTATAATTTTTCTCGTGTCTATCAGTATAGGTATTTTTAGGAGCCTGAACTACGTACATAAAATTTAAATAATAAATTTTATCTTTCTATGGGAAAAGTGTGTTTTTACTAGCTAAATAATGTTAATCCTAATAATAAACTATAAAGAGAATTTTGTTTTTTCTCTTAGCTTTCATTTTTATTACTCAACGGGGAATTTTTTCGTTTTTTCGGGTACATCAAAAAAAGATATGCTTATAAAAAAAGAAAACAAATGAGTATTTAAAAAAATAAACAGAGTGTAAAAGAAAAAAAAAAAAAAAATCGATACTAAAAAAAAAAAAAAAAAAAAAAAGAATAAAAAAAAAAAAAAAAAAAAAAAAAATAAAAAAGATATAACTAAAAGAAAATAAAAAAAAAAAAAAAAAAAAAAAAAAAAATAAAAATAAGTCTAATATTTAAAAGTACGAAGTAATTTTCTACTTACCAAGTTTGTCGGCTTTGGTACTCCAGGACTCCAGGCACAGTGCACCTAGGCTGATATGCCAATCAACTAACAACAGAAACAATCCGTGGAGCGAGAGAAATATCCGGACAAAGTTGGCTGCACTGGGGCTTCCCGCCTTATATACGGGGTGTAACAGGATTGCCACTTCCTGGTGCGCCATTGGTCAGTCCGGTTAGCCTGTTAGGCTAATCTTGTTGAATCATCGCTAGCATGTACTGGGAATCAAACGAATCAGACAGTAATCGCTACAATATTAATTGTCAAGCAACTGAAAATTTATATCCATCCAATACTTTTTAATGTGAAATTAAATTTTAAGCAGAGATAATGAATGAAAGATATTTTCATAAAAACATAGATAAAATGAAAAAACGATCTCAGCACTTAATATAGCAATGTTTCCTGGACCGTCTGTCGTGGTTGGAAACATCCTGGCAAAACAATAATATAACAATGGCCCCTGGACCGTCTGTCGTCGTTGGAAACATCCTGGCAAAACAATAATATAACAATGGCCCTGGACCGTCTGTAGTGGTTGGAAACATCCTGGCAAAACAATAATATAACAATGGCCCCTGGACCGTCTGTCGTGGTTGGAAACATCCTGGCAAAACAATAATATAACATAATATAATATTAATAATATAACAGTCTTATCTACAGTTTGACGCCAATGGGAACACAATAAGTTATGGTCGACCCGTGGGACCTGGAGTCAAACCCCCAATCAATCAATCTTCAATTTTTTTCAACAAATCTTAGTCTATAAAATTATGAAGGGAAGGTAGTTTCTCAATGTTTGTTTGTTGTGGAAAGTATTGAATCGACCGTTTTAATATTTTACACAAAGGTCTAAATCTAAAACTGAAACTCACAAAGATCTAAAACGCACGCACTCGTAGGCATATTCATTAGATTAGATTATTGAAATAGCATTTCCTTAATATCCCCTCAGGCTACGCCCCGTGAACGTCCTAGGTTTCAATGTTTACATTTTCAAAGGATATCAACATAAAATTACTTTAATGTCAACAGCTGTGGACTCACAGCTGTGGACAGACTGTGGAAGATTTGAAAGTTCGGGAAACAGAAGAACATTTGCTGTGAATGTACTAAGTTTCAGTGTTTACAGTTTCAAATGTCAACATCAGTTTACACTACATTTTAACGGTTCTTAAAGAAGAAAGAAGTTCAGTTTTACAGGCAAACTGCTGGATGGAAATTACGAGATTTTAACTATATTAATTAACTAGCAGTACGCCGTTGCCGCCCCACGACAGGTCCCAGATATCTTAGGGAGAAGGGTCGGGTTATATCTCTCTTAAGGAGGGTAAAGATTTTGTAGTGACCACTAGAGAATATATTTGAGGTGATTGGGCGCCACTTCATGTAGGAGATGAATCACGGTCGAGCATGAATCCTCGGGTCCGTTCCTTGTCTCTGGTAATCTTTCCTACATCACTAATTAAGGCAGGGTTTAGAGATACAACAATTTAAAGTCCACATCTGACTAATTACTTGTGAAATGACTAAAATTTGGTTCAATGAAAATAAATACTGGATAAAGAACTAATACAAAAAACGAAACTCTTATTTAATTAACATCCTTTAGAATGACACATATTCTTTAACTTTCCTAATCTAGACAGATCATAAAAATATCTTATTATCGATAAATAAACCTATCATACAATATATAATACACACACCAATCTTAATCTAAACTATTCTAATAGATGATTGATGATTGTGATGATGGGGTGGCCGGTCGAGCGTTGACGATGGCAGGTCCTCAGCCTAAGGAAAATCCTAAATAATTCAAGTAAATGTCACTCACCACTAGGTCGCACACACGGTACCGGGCCCGGAATGCGCTTTATGGTGGACCATCGACGAGACACGACGAATACCGTCCGAAGATCCGTAGGCGAGATCAAGTCCAAAAGGTGACGTCTAGGCGTGTTGTGTTGAACGTTGAGTGTGCATACGAGAACCCTCTTCGCAACTAGCCAAGTGCTAAAATCCTCTTGAAAGAACAAGGTCTTGCAGATGACAAAATTAATTATATTAGATCACAAAATATTTTTAATCATCATTATTCGTAATACGTCAAGATATCATTTTAATATAGTATGATTAAGACGTAAATTTACTTATTTTTACGTTTCGTGCGAAAGAGAATCAATGATCAGTGTAAACAAACTCATTTTCATTTTAATTTGTCAGCTGTTTGTTTTTCTTTATATTCAATTTAATGACCAATTCTTAAACCATTTAGTGTTAAAACTAATACAGTTGATTATTACCAGTAGGCGAATCGTTGAAAACTGAAAGAAAAATATGATTAATATCGCGTAAACAGTGGGTTTTTAAATGCCCGTTGTATACTTTTAAAGGGGTGGAGGATGTACCCCTACCCCTTCTCTGGAATGTAGAGAATGCATGAAAAAGGTTTCAATATCATCAGTTCTCCCGTTTTTTAGGAGAAGACGGCGTAAAATGCGTCCTGAAGCGTCACAGACAGACAAACAGACACAAATTAAGATAAGAGTTGTTTCGGCTTAACTTATACAATTTTTACAAGAAATAAAAAAGATTGCAATTTTAATTTCAAATCGAACGGTACTTTGGTGAACGAAATCCGTCCTCGGATGGGTGCGTACGTTCTGTAAGCTAACATTTCGCATTTTCTTGCTTATCCGTGGACGGATTTCGTTCACCAAAGTACCGTTCAATTTAAAATTAAAATTGCAATCTTTTTCACGTTTTGTAAAAATTGTATAAAGGTAAAGGTGCTTTTGTTAAATTAAACTATTTTTACTGCCGCCATTTTGTGAATATAAAAGCAAACTTAATGATACTTAAAGAATATTTTTCTCCTTGGCCAATAAACATGTGTGCAAAGTTTAGTTTCTGTATCTTAATTAGTTCTTGATATATAACATTTTTTGTATAAAATACAAAATGGCGGCTAGCGGCTAAACGAAGGATTTTTTGACATATGTTTAAAGGAAATTTTAAGTGTATTTTTATGAGTACTATCACCCCTCGAAGTTTGTCTTAGACTTTAATGAACACCCTGTATATACAGGGTGTTTCTTGGCAATGCTAACAAACTTCAGGAATTTGTTCCTTGTTTAAACAAAAAAAAGTTAAATAAACATAGGTCCTACGAAAAAATTCCCAGAGTTTGTCAGCGTTGCCGAGAAACACACTGTATTCACTGTATATGTGTCTGTGAACACGATAACTCTCTTAAAAATGGTCCAATCGAGACTAAATTTGGTAGAAACGTGTACATTTATTCGGACGAGTTCGTAATTCAGACATATCGGAACGGGTAGTTTGGGGGGGGGTTTGTCCCCCAAAATGGTTTTTTGCGTTTTCCCCATGTAATTTTTAAAATGCTCAAATTGTATCTTTCACCATTAGAATCAGCTCAAAAAACTACACGATTTAGTTCTTTAAAGTTTTGTCCAACGGTTACCAAGATATTAAAAATCCAAACACAGTACAGTACATTGTATTTAGGGGCTCCAATGCTAATCTTACGGAGAATGTGGAAAAAATAATATTTCTCTCATTAACCAAAAGTTTTGGATGAAACTTTGTATTTAGCTTCATGTCATTGGGATCCATACGTTTAAGCTAAAAAAATCATAGTTTATGTGTTCCTCACAGCAGTAAACCTGCATACTCATTCCCATGTTAATCTTATGGAGAATAGGCAAACTCCTTTATTTATGTCCAAATAATGATAAAACTTTGTATATGATCAAAAATAAAAATAGTTTATAGTAAAAAAAATCCTACTTTCAAAGCAGCAACCCTGCATACTATTTCACATGTTAATGTTACGGAGAGTAAGCAAATGCTTTAATTTATCAACAGGTATTGATTGATCAATCTTGTCATGTACTTGTATTACTATTGCCATATTATACAGGTGGATATTCGCTGAGTACACAGGTCTGCTGCAACGGGGGTATTTTAATTTTTTACCTTCTTTCTGGCAAAGCTCCAAAAAGGACTACTATTTTTCAACTGTGAACTGGCAGGATCCAATAATGGACCACTGTGACATTGCGTACTATTGAAAAATGAAAACCTGAAAACCTTTAAAGTGCCATGATAATTATACGATTAGAGAAATATGAGATATTGGAATTCATTTTCATATAAACTGAGTACACAGGTCTGCTGCAACGGGGGTATTTTAATCTTTTACCTTCTTCCTGGCAAAGCTCCAAAAAGGACTACTATTTTTCAACTGTGAACTGTCAGGATCCAATAATGGACCACTGTGACATTGCGTACTATCGAAAAATGAAAACCTGAAAACCTCTAAACTGCCATGATTATTATACCATTAGAGAAATATGAGATATTGGAATTCATTTTCATATATACTGAGTACACAGGTCTGCTGCAACGGGGGTATTTTAATTTTTTACCTTCTTCCTGGCAAAGCTCCAAAAAGGACTACTATTTTTCAACTGTGAACTGGCAGGATCCAATAATGGACCACTGTGACATTGCGTACTATCGAAAAATGAAAACCTGAAAACCTTTAAAGTGCCATGATAATTCTACCATTAGAAATATGAGATATTGGAATTCATTTTCATATATAAAACGTTATGAAGCAACTATTATTTCGTCACAAAAATGATGATAAAAATACATAATTTGAACTAATGTTCTGGCGGGAGACAAAACTCACAAGTTTCAGGAAGTCACAGGAACAGCTGTTTTTGTCGACCAATAGAAAAATAACTACGAATCACACAGAATTGCCATTGTTCCAATAGCAACTAGAATTTCATGAACTAAAGCTCGTCTTTTGAAGGTTTCTTTGAACAGTTTATAGTTTGGGTGTAAATTCGTTTCAAGTAATTGTAAGTGATTTGATTGTATATAATATCATTTTATATTATAAACTGTATAATACACCATTTTCTGAATCACAATTTGATGTTCTTTCAGGAAGTATTTATTTTCCTCTAATGTTTTTCATATTTTCTGTGTAACCTAAATAAAAAGGTGCAAATTACAGAATAAATTATGGCTCCGGTAAAAAGTTCATAACTTTTTGGGCCATTTCAAATATTTTGACATGGGTAATTAATTTACCTTAACTTTTACATTTGAATTAAATGTGTAGAATTTTGTTTTGTTCACTTTCAAAATGTGTGATTTGCATGCACCTGAGATTCACAAAAAGTTTTATACATCCAAATGCATTTCTGAAAAAGAAAACTTTCCATATAATTTTACTCTATTTTCTTTGCTGAATCAGAATATATGTATATGTATAAACCTTTTTTTTAGAAACAAACAAAAAGCAGTAAATAATTTGTTACTACTACCAAGTGTACAAAAATCACCTGCCACCACAGAAACCAAAACTGGCCATTATTTTTTGTTGTAAGTTAATTTATTTGGTATGAGGTTACATGTAACAAAGGACCAAATGGTCCTATATTTCATTTGAAAAAAGAATTATTTTCATTCATTCATTTCGTGTCCTTTTGATACAGACCACTCATCCTGTATCCCGCTTAGACACTGTAAATAGGTCATAGGTCAGTAATCGTGCTTGCTAATCACAGGATTAAAGATAATTTTCTAATTATATAGGTGGAATTAAAACTCATGTTTATAGAATACTATTTATTTTCGCAAAAATGTGAAAATTCCATGCTGTGTTATCTTCAGAAAACATTACACAAACACGATAGGAGGGTAGCAACCTGTCCCTTCCCTACCTACTTCTTGGGTTTCTTATTCTTAGGATCCATACTAGCAATATACGCACATTTTTTACCATTGCATGCGTTTGACGATTCTGGACATGAATGCATCACAAATACATTTATTGATTTGCTCTACATAATCAACGTGTAAAGAACATATACTGTATAAGGATGGACAACACAGAATATGGATAGTTTTACATATGATCATAAAAATGCGAATACCAATTTTACAAAGAATCAAAGTTCCTTGGATTCGTTTTCAAACATTCTTCGGCGAGATCCGTAGGTAAAGCTAATGCATGTCTGAATTACTAATTATTATTTTACTGTAAACAAAGTATTTTTTACCCTCTCCTATTTATACACTAATTTAAGGATGAAAACTATATCGCACAGAACAATTAATTAATGAACTTTATACCATATTTCTTTTAAATAATAGTTTTGAAATAACACACAAGAGTGTTAAATTATTTTTTTTTAAATAGGTTCACAAGTTGAATATTTTACTATCAATTATTTTGAAACAAAATATATAATATTGATTTTGAACTGAGTTTTGAAGATCGAGATATAATTACGATAGTTTTTACGAAAGGAAATCTATCGTATAAAAATTGCTACCAATGATTTTTAAAGTACCTAATGGAAATAGATTTTTATATCAAACCTGAATATAATAAAAAATTTTAAGATTTATATATATCACACTAACATTTCAGGGCCCTGAGTTATTACTGTGATAGATTATCTATAATTTTTTTCTTTATAAATTGATCTGTTGGAATAAATTAATAATGTTGAGAAATAAGGTTGAAAGAATACAATTCATTGAAAGTTTAAATTTAAATCAAAGAAACAAGATTGAAAAATTTAAAAGAGTTAAAGATAAATATGGATATACAATTATTATTGAATTAGAAGATTGTAAAGTGCATTGACCAAAAAGATTTATACATACTATTGATGATAAAAAAAATTAGAGAGTTAAATAAAAAAGATTAACATTTGATTACTACACAAATTAAGACATTTAATGATAGAGAAACTGCTTTGGTTAGTTTGAATAAAAAATTGTTGTTTTGTAGCTTGTTTTACGTAAAATAGAGCAGATTTTTATTGGTTTTAAAAATGTTTCACTTCAATTGAATTATGTTGAAAACTGGAAAAATGGTGAAAAAAGGTAAATTACACTAAAAAATATTTTATTAACTTTTTTCTATCAATTTTTAAAGGATAATTTAGTCAATTTTATGGAAATTAGAGCATGATTTTATTGGGTTTTAAACAAATTTGATTTTTGGAAAATTTGTTGCACTTGGTTTTGAGCTGTTTATTTGTTTGTAAGTAGCCGATTTGGAGGCGTAAGAGTGATTCTTATTATTCATTACTATTCTCTCAATCGCTTGAAAACGTTTATATCCAATACTATAATACGAGCAAGGTTTGTATATATATTTGCACACGGATCTCGAAAACGGCACTAAGGAATTTCTTTAAATTTTGGAAATAACTAATTTCCGAGTAAAAAATAAGTTCTACATAGGTCTAATGTCCAGGAAAATTCGTGTTTTCTTGTAATATTAAGTTTAAAATCTAAAAATTCAACATTACGCTTATGTAGAATAAAATGTAAACAATACAAACCAAAACAGCTGTTTATAACCGTTTGACAATTCTTGATTGAAGACGGCAAAGAACAATATGTGAATAGAGGTTTTTCATAAATATTTATTTTATGTATGTAATAAATGTAAAATTATCAGGTTACTAAACAATTTGTAAAAACTTAAGGGTAACATAACTGTGCGAAATAAAAGCAGGAAAGAGTATTTCCAAAATCTTCCGTGTTTTGAAAGAAAACGTATTTGTTGTAATTGGGTAACATAACTGTGCGAAATAAAAGCAGGAAAGAGTATTTCCAAAATCTTCCGTGTTTTGAAAGAAAACGTATTTGTTGTATTGCTTGAAGCCACTGTAACAAACCAATTAATATGTGTAAATTAAATTTCTCTTTTGCTTTTCAATCCTCATTCCGTTTGTATCAAAATAAGTTGGTCACAGGCTAATAATAACTGTAGTGATAGTTAAACAGTAAATGATCGGCTAAAACAATTGAGGTTGGCTAAAAGACCTTAACCGGCGTTGCTCATTTGGCAGACGCTGTGGTCCAGCAGTAGTGTGTTGGCCGCGTAATATGAAGGTCGCGTGTTCTAACCCTATCAGGTGTCACTGTTTTCCCCGTCTGTAGTGATCGTAAGCAACACTCCATATTAAATCAGGCCTTTCTTACAAATAAAACCAAATTCTATCACATAGCTCTATATTTTCAAATCACACACCAAACCAAAACTAAAACAATAAACATCAAAATAATAACATTCCAAAATAAATCAGCTGTTTCAATTAACAGATGAATACAGCAAAAATGTACAGACAAGAGGCAAATTTGTAACAACTCCTCCCTTCTTAATGTCTTTATCTTCACGTTCTTTTTTTGTTTAGTTACGAATATGGTCCTCGTAACTGGTCATGAAGCTCAGCGTTAACAGCTTCATCGGCTTAAGCAAGATAGTCCACCGCCGAGCGTGACTGACCTGTCGCAAGGGCAAAAGTCCGTTGCTGGCGAGTAGCCAGGATTTCCTTACTCCTGCAAGGTTAGGATAGGCAAATTCGGAGCGCTCCTGCAACCCTCGTGGCTGTTGGGCACCATGCCGGCGCGCGTTCCGGCATTAAGATGTCAACTCATGAACATGTAGGTTGATCAGGCCTACACGTCCTGCCCCGAATGCACAAGAATTTGGCGCATGTCACAAACACCCTCCTGCCTGCAGAAAATTTCCTAAATTTTCTTTCACTGGTGATACTTTTTCATGTCCGCTACGTGCCAGTTTCCTATGACTTTGCCCTCCATATTGGCCAGTTCATAAACCAATGGTGAAATTACCTTCGCTACGACAAACGGTCCAACATACCGTGGGGCTAACTTCGCAGAGAAAAACTTGGCCGCATCCGACTGTGGATAGTTTTTCTTCAGTACCACATCGCCAACTTGGTAGGTTACTGGTCTTCTACGCAGGTTGTAACGACGAGCGTTCTGTCCATGGGCGTCTTTTAGCCTGTTTGCCACATCCTGATATATGTTCTTCAGCTCCTTTAGTTTTTCGCCGAACTCATTGGAGTCACCTGTAAACGGTATTTTTGAGCCATCCTGTAGAACCTCAAATCCTGCCCCGGCAGAAGCGAGTTCACGCCCGAAGTTTAGGAAGGCTGGCGAGTACTGTGTAGTCTCATGGAACGCTGTCCGTAAGGCAAATCCTATCTTTGGTAAGTATTGGTCCCACTTTCTATGGTTATCCTTCACATAGGCTCGTAACATGGTAATAACGTCTCGATTAACCCTTTCCGCTGGATTCGCCTGGGGATGACGACTTGCATTTAAAAGGACCTTGATCTTATACTGTCTAGCCAAGTTAGTTACTGATCCACCAATAAATTCAGATCCGTTATCACATATTATGTATCTCGGCACTCCATAAACCATGAATATATCATTCTCTAGATGTTGGGCTACTAACTGGGCGGTCGCTGCTCTGAGCGGGTGGATAACGGAGTATTTTGTAAAGGTATCGGTAACTACCAATATATACTTGAAGCCTTTCATAGATCTTGGCAGGGGTCCTATTAAGTCCGTCGCAATCATTTGCCATGGGGCATCAACACCACGACGACTTCCCATTACTCCAGCTGGAAGTTGTTGGTCATACTTGATGCGCTGACAAACACTACATCGGGACACGTAGCTGGCCGTATCCTTCCGCATCTTAGGCCAATAGTAAAGTTGTTGTAGACGTTTGTAGGTCTTCAGCACACCTAGGTGACCCGCAGTGGCCTCATCGTGGCACTCCACCAAAGCTTCTTTTCGCAGATCCTTCGGGACGACCAGCCTCCAGTTATCTTCTTGCAGTGAAGGTTCGAGATTGGTCACGTTCTTCCAGAGCTTACCGTCTTCCGTTCGCCATTGGGTGTAAGACTCCGGGTCTTTATCCACTTTCAGTAGCATCCCTTTATACCAATTGTCCTTGACATCTTTGGGGAACTCTATGGAATCACACTGTAGAGCGTTCTCAGATGGGGGTTCCGGTGGAGTAGTCCGAGACAAACAATCTGGTACCACATTCTCTAGGCCCTTTCTGTGCACTAAGTTAAAATCATACGGTTGCAGTCGTAGTGCCCAGCGGGCTAATCGTCCAGTTGGATCCTTCAGTCTATTTACCAGAGAAGGCTGTAATGGTCGGTAACCACAGTAAATCTGGTACCTTCTACATACGGCCTGAATTTTTCGACGGCCCAGATAACGGCCAGACACTCACGTTCCGTGGCAGAATATTTTTGTTCTTGTCGAGTTAACGTGCGGCTCGCATAAGCTACAACACCCTCTCCCTGCTCATACTCTTGACTCAACACAGCTGCAATTCCAACTCCGGACGCATCACATGATATAGTGAAGTTCTTAGTGTAATCAGGACAAGCCAGTATTGGTGCAGTAATCAAGCAGGATTTTATGTCTTGAAAAGCTCGTTCTGCCTCTTCGGTCCATACAAATTTCGATTTTCTTCTAAGAAGATAAGTCAAAGGCTCCATTCTTGAGGCAAAATTGGATATAAAGCGGCTACCATGACGCCATGCCGGTAAATTGCCTAACTTCCCTCTGATTTCGGGGTACAGGTATGTCCACAATCGCCTTGACCTTTTCAGGGTCTACTCTTAGGCCATCAACACTTATAAAGTATCCTAGGTATTTCAACTCCGGCCTGCAGAACTTACATTTCTCCCGATTTAAGGTTAACTTAGCTTTCCTAATCCTCTTAAAAATCTCGGTAAGAACTTCCAAATGTTTCTGAAAGCTGGAGGTCACTACGATGATGTCATCCAGATATACGAAGACAGAAGGTTCAAGATCTGGTCCCAATACTGTATCCACTAGGCGTTGCCAGGTTGCAGGGGCTCCGCATAGGCCAAAAGGCATCGTTATGAACTGAAATAATCCTCGTCCGGGTATAGCAAATGCCGTTTTCTCCTTACTGGACTCTTCCAATTCAATTTGCCAGTAGGCACTTTTAATATCCAGACTTGAGAGATATCTGGCGTCTCTCAGACGATCAAGAATCATGGTGACTTGAGGCATCGGGTAAGCATCCTTGCGGCTAACAGCGTTTACCGCTCTAAAATCAACGACAAATCTCTTGCTGCCATCAGGTTTATCTAAGAGCATGATTGGGGAGGACCAAGCACTCTGTGACGGTTCCACAACTCCTATCTCCAGCATACGGTCTAACTCCTCATTAATTAGCTTTTGTCGAGCCGGTGAAACAGCGTAGTACCGCTGCTTGATTGGTAAACTATCACCAGTGTCTATGACATGTTTGACCTTATCAGTCCTTCCTAATGATTTAGGCTCATCCTTGAAATGGCCTTCGATTAACTCTTGAAGTCTTCGTCTCTCATCCGGGGCCAAATTGTCTTCTGAGGTAATTCCTCCAACAGAACTACAGAATAACTGGGTCTTCTTAGGAGCAAAATCCCACTTACGGTTACGCATATCAGCCACAATATGCATAAGCTCCCAAAAGTCTATACCCAATATGAGGGTCTGTTGTAAGGAGGGAACAACACAAACAGATAGTTCCTCAGTCCTTCCTTGTAAGGTAATAGGCAGTAGAACGAATCCTTTAATTTCATGTCTCTTCGAATCCGCGGTTTCAACGTAGAGTCCAGAGGAAGGCTGAAGGCTTGCAGGAAAATGTTGCAGAATCCAAAGTCCTTTCTCTCCTAGGAAGGTCTGAGACGCACCTGAATCCAGGAGTGCTGTAATTTCCCGGCCAAATACTCTGACTTTCAGGTAGGGTCTTGGATCCTTTTCATGACTATGTAAGATGTAATTGATGGTTGGAGTTTCCTTTTGATCTAGGGAGTTAGGAGGATCTACTTGGCTCCAAACTCCCTGCTTAGCCCGTTTTTTGGATGGCAGGTACTGCACTCTCGCTTCATGACGTTGTCCTTGCCACAGCCATAGCAAAACTTCTTTTTAGGTTTACGACAAAATCGAAAACGATGTCCCTCGTCTCCACAATTCCAGCACACTATCTTTTGAAGCTCTCGCAGGGGCTTGGCTTGAATGTCAGCGACTCTTCCTTGGAGGTATCCTCGGCGACGATGTGACTCTTGATAGGCGAGGTCGGGTTCAAGTGCAGTCTCATTTCTAGGTTGAGGTCTTGGTCTGATCATACTCAGTCGGCCAGCTTCAGCACGACGTCCCATCGATCGAAGTTGCTCAAGGGATTCAATTTTACTAAGAGCTAATCGGTCTTGTAACTGGGGATGCAGGTTGTGATAGATTTGGGCTAAGCGAGTTGTCTCCGGGATGGAAGTGGCAAGTCTGTTATATAGCCCTTCCATGGCAGCTATATAAAGGTCTAAGGGTTCGTTTTCTCCCTGTACTCTATTAAATATTTCCTGGTTGAGTCTTAGATCATAGTCGGCTGGTTGAAAGACTTCACGCAGTTCCTTGGTTAACTGGTGCCAAGACCTAATTCTGTGGGCGGCAGCCCGGTACCAAACAAGTGCAGGACCCGCAAAGAGATCCACCGCAGATTCATACAACTCTTGATGAGTTATTCCACGAGCTCGACGCAGTTCCTCGACTCTCTCCAAGAAGGAAGCAATACTAGGCCCAGCATTGTCAAATTTAAGTCCCCATTTAAACACGGGCACCGGTCGTGGACGGAAGCAATCTTTCCTTTCCTCCAAAGAATCCCTATTCATCCTCTTAGCCTCCGTGATAACTTGCTGACTCTCTACTTCTTGAATGTTATGGTCTTCTTTTCGCCACAACTCTTCCATCTTTCTTCGCTCTTCTTGTAATCTTCCTTCTTCTTGACGCCACTTCTCTTCTTGTCTTCTTCGTTCATTCATTTTCTTTTGTTTTTGCAGCCTTCCTTCTTCTCGTGCTTGCAAAGCTTCCTCATCGTCCGCTAAATTACTTTTCGGCAGTTCAAAATTGCTGGTTGTATAGTTTGGAAAAGTGTGTTGTTGCTGCGACGTCTCCTTCAATTGCAGATCCGATGGAAGATGCTCCTCTTCGGTATCACGATTCGATGATAGCTTGGCATCCTTAAAAGAATCCAATAACTCCTGGCATTTACTTAAAAGTTCTCCTTTAGTATTCTCCAAGTCTCTATCAATTGAAGCTCCCACTGGAATCCGGTCCACACGAAGATACAGATGCCAAAGACGGGCAACAATACGGTGGTATTCATTATCATTGTGGTCTCCTTCATAGTCACTCACCAGCGCAGAAAGATCTTCATATTTTCCTTCACACTCCTCTATCTCAATATCTGCATCCAATGCATTGACAATAGCCTCATCAACCGTGGTATTTGCTGCAAAACATGACGACAGTCGCTTTCTCAGGTCTCCAGCAGTACCCTCAGTGGAAAGATTCCTAATCTTAAGTTCATAAGCAACTTCCGTTTTACGAAGATGATATGCCGACATGTTGATATACGATATCAAATTCAATAATGAGACAGAAAAACTTATATATAGCACACAGAATATTCAAAATTGTAAAAAAAAACAATATTGATACTAATAAGCACATTTGTTAAACCAAGTGATTTAATATTACTGGACACAGGATATAATTCTATACGAAATCTTCAAAGTTTACATGTAGGAAAATGTTATCACCCAGGCAGCACAAGAATTAATCACAACAAAGATTTAAATTTTCTTACAATGACGATACGCTTTTAGTACATCGTCACACAAGGAGCACAGTATTCAACCAGATCAACTCCAATAAATTGAACGATTGTCTGACACAAATATAATAAGTTCAGCTTTATTCCGAAACTTGTCTAATAAACCAGGCCCCATTTATATAGGGCCCCACGTTGGGCGCCATTTGTCACTGTTTTCCCCGTCTGTAGTGATCGTAAGCAACACTCCATATTAAATCAGGCCTTTCTTACAAATAAAACCAAATTCTATCACATAGCTCTATATTTTCCAATCACACACAAAACCAAAACTAAAACAATAAACATCAAAATAATAACATTCCAAAATAAATCAGCTGTTTCAATTAACAGATGAATACAGCAAAAATGTACAGACAAGAGGCAAATTTGTAACAACTCCTCCCTTCTTAATGTCTTTATCTTCACGTTCTTTTTTTGTTTAGTTACGAATATGGTCCTCGTAACTGGTCATGAAGCTCAGCGTTAACAGCTTCATCGGCTTAAGCAAGATAGTCCACCGCCGAGCGTGACTGACCTGTCGCAAGGGCAAAAGTCCGTTGCTGGTGAGTAGCCAGGATTTCCTTACTCCTGCAAGGTTAGGATAGGCAAATTCGGAGCGCTCCTGCAACCCTCGTGGCTGTTGGGCACCATGCCGGCGCGCGTTCCGGCATTAAGATGTCAACTCATGAACATGTAGGTTGATCAGGCCTACACGTCCTGCCCCGAATGCACAAGAATTTGGCGCATGTCACAGTCGAGTGAGATATTTCTAAGTGTCGGTGTGGCCCCATACATGAATTTGGCGCACCCAAAGTCGTCGAGCCCACCCGCACGTTTGGCGCACTCAAAGTCGTCATGCCCACCTCGCAAGTTTGGCGCACTCAAAGTCGTCTAGCGAAATTTTTCTAAGTGTCGGTGTAGCAAGATTTCTCTACTCTGGTGTTTTTATTTCAATTTTAGGTTGAGGTAATTCGGATATTTCCATACTATTTTCAAATATAACTGTGGTCCCTGGACAATCTTGAATTTCAAACAATGTTGCAAGAGGTTTTTGAGATTCTTCATTGACTTCCTGTTCCGAAATAGTATTGTTTTGCACCTCTTGTCTTCTTTTCTTGTAAACTCGTTTTTTTCGATACCCGTTCCTGTTAATAACTCAAGTATATAAAAATAGATTAATTTAATTAGAACAGAATTTAATAATCATAACAAACTATGTATAACTAAAAACAACAATATAAACATAAACACAATCATATGATTTAACTTAGTAATTAACATATTGCCAACATCTTCTCTTTTCCGGAAATCAGTTTTTTATACTCTCAAAAACTTTCTGTTTCTTATAAGATCCAGAACTTAGTGCATCAGCAAAATCAAATTACAAAGCAAAATCAAATTACAAAGATTTAAAAACAAGAAAGAAAGGGAAAATCTTCACCACCTTGCTTTGACTCATGATCTGAATATTGTAAAACAATATGAAGAAAAAGAAAAAAGTTCATATTGTTCAAAATTTCAACCAACTCTTGATATGTATCCACTAAATGAAGAACTTCTAAGTTATATAGATAAAATGGCATATTATTTGCACCTTCTCTTACAAGAATACAACCATGTTTTAAAAATATATGAAGTCGACAAAAGTGAAAGAGATCCAGAACTTAGTGCATCAGCAAAATCAAATTACAAAGCAAAATCAAATTACAAAGATTTAAAAACAAGAAAGAAAGGGAAAATCTTCACCACCTTGCTTTGACTCATGATCTGAATATTGTAAAACAATATGAAGAAAAAGAAAAAAGTTCATATTGTTCAAAATTTCAACCAACTCTTGATATGTATCCACTAAATGAAGAACTTCTAAGTTATATAGATAAAATGGCATATTATTTGCACCTTCTCTTACAAGAATACAACCATGTTTTAAAAATATATGAAGTCGACAAAAGTGAAAGAGATCCAGAACTTAGTGCATCAGCAAAATCAAATTACAAAGCAAAATCAAATTACAAAGATTTAACAAGTAGGTTTAAAATAAGTACCACAAATATTGGTAAGATGTTTTCAAAACTATTCCTAAAATATATAATTTTTTTAAAACAAAAAGGTGTCTAATGCTAATTTTTTAGAGGTTACATTAAGTGAAATGAAAAGGTCGAAATGTGAATTGAAGAGACCAACAAAATCACACATTAATAAAAACAAAAAATTGCGACACACGTCGCAGCAGATCTGCGTACTCAGCGAATTTCCAAATAAATAATATAATAATAATAATATATGACAAGTTTTATAAAAATCTGTCCATAAACATGAGACTTATTTACCTATTCTCCATAGAGAGATTAACATGGGAAAGTGTATGCAGGTTTGCTGCAGTGAGGAACACTGGAATTAGGCATTTCTACCATAAATAATTTTTATCTTAACATTTATACCAAATTTCATCAACATGTCCATAAATAAAGGAGTTTACACTATACCTTTTAATTTCTTCTCCTCTTCCTTCTTCCTTTTTATTTCCTCCATCTTTTTTTTTACGAATTTTTCCCACTCCAACCACGCTCTGGTTTCTCTCTCTTTGATGGGCATTGCCATAATCTCGTCAAACCACCCGACCTATTAAATAAAAGAATAAAAATGAACACTATACTTTTTAATTTCTTCTCCTCTTCCTTCCTCCTTTCCCTTTTCTTCTCCATTTCTTTTATAACTCTCACCCACTCTCTAACTTCCCGTAGCCGCTCCGGGCTTCTGTCGAATAGATGATCCAACCACCCGGCCTATTAAATAAAAGTCACTTTTACTGATTGTAAATTTCAAATCTTCGAATGTTAGCCGGGAATATAAAAACTATTTCTGACATTTTATAAGATTGTAGTCTTTAAATACCAAAACAAGAGATAAAATATGTAAAAGTACAAATAGGAATTAAGCGATGACAAAATTGATCCCGACTTTACACTGACTGTATTATTATATTCATCGTTAAATTCTAGAAAGGGTAAATAGTTTTTATGTTCTTTTAAAAACTTACCACTCATTCGTTGGTGGTAAAATAAAATGTCCCATTCTAAATTGTCCTTGAAACGTTCTATATATTTCTCTGATAGGTTTTGATATTTACTTATTATTCCCCAACAGTCGTCAAAGCCCACAGTGGTTGTCATTTCAGTTAAGAAATGATCAGGAAATTGTTGCCTTTTAAGAATGTGTATCCAATTTACACGATGAAAATATATTCTTAATATTTCAAATGTAAAATAATAATGTAGAGAAAGAATCTCCCAATCCATATACCTATCAAATCTTTGAACAAATGAATCAGTTAAAACTCCTTGAGGAACCCTTGGTTCTTGAGAGATCAATCCCCATGCTGAAATATTAGATGATCTAACCATTGCTGTACAACTGTTTGTGATTGTTTAGGCATTGGACGAGTTCATTTATCTTACAATTTTTTAAATTCTAGATAATGTCTTTTATAATAATCTACATTTAATCTTTCCCTAGAATCTAAAGGCTTACAATTATCATGAAGTAAGCTGTAAAACCCAAAAAGGTTGTTATTTTTTGCATAAATTAATGACTCGATGGGAAGGGATAATTGAAAAGGTCGATCAAAGTCCTCTTCATCGTTAAACTTAAATAAGCTTGAATAGTGGTATCTACACATCCCACACGGTAACAACAAATCTAAGAATCCAGTTAACATACATAAAGATTCTTGATATTTTTCTTTTAAATTTGAAGTTGTCATTTCATCTACAACCAATGTTGTAAAATGTAAAACTACCCAGTATGAACTACCCCAAATGGCAGTACCACTCAATTTATCAATAATAACTTTATAAAGTCCATAGCTTGGAATCATATCTGTGGATTTGTCAACAGACCCAAGAGGAAAATGTTTAGAAATTCTTTGAATAAATAAGTTTTTATCATCCTCAACCATATATTTTTCTACCATTACATAAGGTAATATTTCATTTCTTGTAAGGTGTTTGACTTCCTTTAAATATTCAACATTTTTTTTATACAAATTGTAGTTTAGTTTTATTTCTATACCTAATACACAATTAATAACTAATGCTAAAATATCAAACAAATAATCCTCATTTTGTAAAATTTCTATTCTACTATCCTCGACACTGCGTTCTGCTTCACTATACAGGTTCGGTAAAATCCCTAAAAACAACCAATTATAAACAACAAATGGTAAATAAATAGCAGGATGGTTCGTATGAAAGTTTTCAAATTTTATAATATCTCTATATTTAATAAAAACACATTCAGATTGATCAGACATTTTTTATAATAATAAAAATTTACCTACTCCTGGAACGAGATCGCCTGCGTATCTCGGGCCTTGTCTTTGATCTCGATCTAGACCTACATCTTTTACGTTTTTGGTTTTTATTTTTAAGTTTAATAAAAGATTTAGGTAGTTTGTCATCTGAATATTTGAAATATCCAACTGTGGGTCTTTTCTTTTTTTAATGTTCATACATGTACACATTGTTGTTTTAGACTTCTTTGTTTTTCTCATAATTTTATTTATACATAAAACATTTTCACGTAAAAAACTACTGCATAAACCCCATGTGAAAATGTTTTTTTATGTTTCTTGCTATATAAAAATAATGATAATAAGACGTTTTCATGGAGCCAACGCTGTTAACGAAGGAGAACGATTTGCTTTAAACCAAGTGTTAAAATATCCCCACCTTATTTATTGGATACCCACGTGTTATAATGTCGCTCATCACGAGTTTTCTAATCCAAACCAAGCCATTTTTGAATACAATTATGAACTAAAACAAATTACACAACATACGATTTTTTCTAAATTTATAGCGGAATTAGTACATTACCATAATATAGAAAATATACCATTTGGTTTAAGTGTAAATTTTAAGTCAAATATCATTTCATTTGTAATAACCGTTTTAGTTTACCTTGTTAAACCTTGTTAAACTTCACATGAATACACAGTCTTTGTAATATTTTGTTCAACGTTTACGCCTACATCCCGTTCTTCAAATTCACCCACAAATGAGAAGCCTGGTCTAGTCTTATTAATATATTCTCGCACTGGTAACGGTAATTTTTGTATCATGTCCCCAAACTTGGCACGATTTTTAAATATTTTTATTAAGCACAGTTTGAAAAGGGAGTATTTTACTGGAGAGTATGTATCCGTTGTACAAAAGTTCACTGTAAAGAACGGGGTATTTTCACAGATTTCAAATCCCGTCTGATCATTATCTAAAAAAAAATATAATAAATTAGAAATTTCATTTAAAACATCTGACATATACACTTCTATTAGTAAAAAAAACAGAGCATAAATTTCAGTTAATAAACGGGGCCTTTTACATATTATACATTTCAAATCCCGTCTGAACGCTAACCTAATCTAAATGATTTAGTAGCTTTACACTTTGATTCACTGTCTACAACGTTTGTACCAATGACACTAGCGCCGGCCTGGCAGACTTCGGTTGTCCCTAGTCGCTCCGGTGTAAATGTTTTTTAATTTTGAAAACATTTTCTAATGAACAGGAGAAGTGTGGTCGTTTGAATTGATGAAATCGACATTTATTCTCTAATCTGGGTAGTAAAACTTTCAATGAAGGGATATCTGCTAGGTCGTGAACATAAGCGTGTTTAAAAACGCTTTGTAGAAAAGTCTTTTTTTCCCCTCCCTTTACCATAACATGTTTCTTGAAAAACATTTCACGTAATTTCGACATGATATTGGTGAATGATGAATCGCCATATGACCACGGGATGGATACCGTGGTAGATTTCAATGTTTAAAAAGGTAGAAGCCTGTTTTCGGTAGGCGGGTGACAATTGAGATATGTCATATGACGGTCTCATAAAATAATGACGAATGAAACTTTGATCATCATTTTTAATAATTGAAATTTCTTTAACTATAAACTGGTTGTTGTTGTTTTTGTAGTCTTGAAAATCCACAATAAATCCGTTTGCGTACATTACTATACTCACATAAACCCAGTAAAAATGTCGAGATGTGTTGATCTAGTCTTGAGGAGATGTCGAGTTTAATAAAAGAAGAAATTTTTCTCTTTAACATTTGTAAAACGTTTACGTTTAAAATATCACAAAGAATTAAGAAACCCGATTTCTTCATCCGTCAATTCTGGTGTTTTTATTTCAATTTTAGGTTGAGGTAATTCGGATATTTCCATACTATTTTCAAATATAACTGTGGTCCCTGGACAATCTTGAATTTCAAACAACGTTGCAAGAGGTTTTTGAGATTCTTCATTGACTTCCTGTTCTGAAATAGTATTATTGTTTTGCACCTCTTGTCTTCTTTTCTTGTAAACTCGTTTTTTCGATACCCGTACCCATATAGATTCTCTATCTTCAGGTGGAAATTCAGCAATTAATTGAGAAATAAAATTTTGAATTTTATCTTCTAATCTTTGGTTAAGTTTTACAAAATTAGATTTTTGAATAAGATATCTTAAAATTGATATTAAAATTTTATATTCTTTCTTAGTTAAAGACATGTTCGTAGTACTTACTTGGTAGGACGTGGAAAAATACTAAATTAAACCCAGCAATTCTTTGCATTATATTTTGTAGTGTTGTAGTGGTGGGAGTGGTTGGTTGAAGTGGGGAGAATGGTTTTCTAATCTTATAAAATGGGATATGGTATCTTAGCCCTAAAAAGCGGGCAAGTATTTTTACTTTCTAACCATTGGATTATACAATCTTTAGAAAAAATATGTCCACATGCGTTTATTTTAATGTTGTCAGTCGACCGGTTTAGACACACACTACACTCAACTCTTACGTTTGACGGCGTATATGGTTTTGGGATGGCGGCTTTCGCTGTCTCAGAAATTATTTTTCCTCTTGAAATGAGTATTCTAAAATCAATTTTTTGATGAAACTTGATCAAGTCCGAATCAATGAGGTTTTGAGTTTTGGAAACCCATTTCCAATTTAAAATTTTTTGGAATATGTCCAGTGTTGTTGTGTTCAAAATTTGAAATCTCGATGTGAAATATCCAAATGATATGATTTGGTCTTCATTCACCAAGTGTGAGTGTATCAACATAAGTTGGAACGTATCGAGAAGTTGATATCGTAATAAGACTGGCCAGATAGCATTTAGGTTGTTAATATATTTTCTTAAAATGTTGTTTATTAGCAAAACAGACATACCCCGTTTGTTCATAATCAGTAGATACGGATCCATCTTTTCAAAATGTTTCAAAATGAGATGGTCGGAAACATCTAGGTTACGAATTAAAACGTTCCAGTTGATTTTTTCACTAAAAGTGTCAATTACCATTTCAGACAAGGTTTGATGGCAAATAAGAATATCAAAATCAATTCGTTCGTTGAATTTTACAATAGTTTTTGTTGTTAACTGTTGTTCCTTTACAAGTATTTCGAAATTAAGCACACTGTTAAATTCATCTATAAAAGAGTGAGTAAATATTTCATACCGCATCAACGATTTCCACTGTTGTCCGGTTAATTGAAACAATTTTGTTTTGATAGAGTTTAACTTTTCTACACTCAGATTTTCATTCAACATTTGAGTATACACTTTGAAAAGGTCTCTGCTAGTTAAATGAGAAACAAACGTATTTATGCCAATGTCCGACACTAACCTTTCCAAAATTTTTGAAATTAATTTTTTCCTACTAATATTCGGAAAGATAGAAATATTTAGATTTTGTGCAATATTACTAAGTTGGTGCATAGAATAATGTTCCATGTTAGTGCTTATTGTGTTTCTTGATGTTTTGTTAAAAAACTTTTGAAAGATTTTCTAAAATCTGGATCATTAAGTTGTAATGTTTTGTGAAAATTGTTTTCCAATTTAACAAATCTGAAAAATCATATAAAAACGATTTAGATAAGTTTTTAGTTTTTGATATGTTATTCCAAATGCCACGGTCATATTGTCTTAACTTCTGTCTGAAACAATGTTTCAATATATAATTACTACATTTACAATATCTTGAGAATATTATAAAACCATTCTACGTTCGCATATTTATCATGTAGTGCTTTAAGCACTTCAACGAGAATTTCTCTTTCCGTGTGTACTTACTTGACATTAACACGTAAAACACAAACACAAAAACTCACTGCCTAACCTACACAAACCTACAATCTTAGTGGGTAAACTCAGTAGTACTAACTACAGTCTCGGCAACTACTCGGTATATATATACTACCCGGACCGTCACAGTGGGGGGTGTATTGGGTGGGGTGCTGTGGAGTGAGCCAATCCGAAAAGGGGTCGAGAATGGTGGGGGGTGTGTGTTGTGGAGTGAGCCAATCCGGAAAAAGTCGAGAATGGTGGGAAAATGTTTCGGAAAAGAGAGTGGGGAATGTTATTTATAGTTAGTATAGGAGGTGATTGACAGGTTTAATTTATTCGTTGATGATGAAATTATTGGGGAATGTTATTTATAGTTAGTATAGGAGGTGACCGACGGGTTTAATTTATTCGTTGACTATAAAATTATTTCTAAATTTGTCACGACCTCGCATACATAAAGACTGACATATATTAAAAACTAAAACCGCGAACGTTTTCGAAAATTTTTTGAATTTTGTAAAATATACCAAGTATTATATATATAAGTTAAGTGTAAGGAAATATGAAATCATTATGTCAGACGTTTTACTGTTTAAAAAGCTTGATAAAAATGCAAGAAGCCCATACAAGGCAACGCGAGGCAGTGTAGGATTTGACTTACACAGTCCAGCTACTTATGAGCTGCCACCAAAGTCAATCGTTACAATTCCTACAAATCTTGCTTTTCAATTTCCCCCTTCGACTTATGGAAGGTTAGCAATGAGATCTAACCTTGCAAAAGATGGGTTGGAAATTCTCGGTGGTGTGATTGATCCAGATTTTAGAGGGAACGTTTGTGTTATTATTAAAAATTATAGTCGAAATTTAATTATTATAACCGAAGGTTTGAGATTTGCCCAACTCATTTGTGAAAAGGCCAAATTTCCTACGTTAAAACAGGTCACAACTCTCGATTCTACAAAAAGAAACGATAACGGGTTTGGTTCAAGTGGAAAATATTAAAAAACTATTTTAAAATAATTGGTCGAAACATATTTAAATTTTTAGACAATTTCTTTAGTGTTGAATTTATTTTGTGGATTAAATAATGACACTTGCCATCTGCGAAACATATTTAAAATTTTAGACAATTTCTTTAGTGTTGAATTTGTTTTGTGGATTAAATAAAAATTTATTTAAAGACACTTACCATCTGCTCCTCGAATTAATGTAGACGGGCACTTACCCATTGTTGTAGTCGGCTTACCTAAAAATAAAATACAACATGGCAGTTTACATACTCGAAAAGAAAAGATTGGATTTGAGTTATTTCAAGACAAAAACTAATTTGAAACATAATTTACAGGAAAAAACTTTTCATATCAAGAAGCTGTTATTTTTAGTATAAACTCTTTTTTTGGTTATTACGACATACTGTTGCATTGTTTATATACCAGAAACTTTTCGGTACCTCTACTGTCCTGTGAGAATAATACTAATTGGCACTCGGAAGTTGAAAATTTATTCAATTATAAAAAGTGAATGTAAATGCATGGAAATAAAACATAAACCGTGATATTTTAACAGTTTGTCTATTCTCTTAGATTTGCTGTTGTGGGGGGTGGAAATTGAAAAGCAAGTTAAAATTATCTTAGCTATATAAATTCACAGGGGCACTCACCATCCTATCTATCATTTGCGACGACCCTCGGACCTAGTAGACGTGGACGATCCTCGGACCTAGTAGACGTGGACGATCTCGGACCTAGTAGACGTGGACGATCCTCGGACCTAGTAGACGTGGACGATCCTCGGACCTAGTAGACGTGGACGATCCTCGGACCTAGTAGACGTGGACGATCCTCGGACCTAGTAGACGTGGACGATCCTCGGACCTAGTAGACGTGGACGATCCTCGGACCTAGTAGACGTGGACGATCCTCGGACCTAGTAGACGTGGACGATCCTCGGACCTAGTAGACGTGGACGATCCTCGGACCTAGTAGACGTGGACGATCCTCGGACCTAGTAGACGTGGACGATCCTCGGACCTAGTAGACGTGGACGATCCTCGGACCTAGTAGACGTGGACGATCCTCGGACCTAGTAGACGTGGACGATCCTCGGACCTAGTAGACGTGGACGATCCTCGGACCTAGTAGACGTGGACGATCCTCGGACCTAGTAGACGTGGACGATCCTCGGACCTAGTAGACGTGGACGATCCTCGGACCTAGTAGACGTGGACGATCCTCGGACCTAGTAGACGTGGACGATCCTCGGACCTAGTAGACGTGGACGATCCTCGGACCTAGTAGACGTGGACGACCCTCGGACTGGTAGGAGAGCCCGCTCAACCAACAAGAGGAGTAGAGGGCGAGGAATGGGTTGTTCAAGTTCTTATTAATTTGTAGGTGAATTTTATCCAATTGTAACAAGGTAAAGGCTATACGATGAAACTATCTAGTCTTTTATTCTCTATAACTTTTCAAACTGTGGTCCTAAATGGTAATTTCAACAAGTAATTTTTAATTTTCCAATGTTCGGTGGAGTGTTTCTTTTAAAAATATTCTGATGTGTGTTTTGAAATGGTCACTATCTTGTTTACACCCGACATTATCGGTTCATTAGAAAATATATTCAAAAATTGATAAAGAGTGAATAAAGTATAATTTTAAATAGTCAGTATGATTTTCTTGTTTACACCCGACGTTATCAGTTTGTTAGAAAATATATTAAGTGAAGAGTGATGATGTGATCGAAAAAAAATAATAATTTATAATGAACATACTAGTGTAATAGTTTCTTTTTACTATTTTAGTTTTTATAAGGTAAACCTATAAACTACTAATGTTTGATTTAACAAGTGCACCAATGAGTACAACTCATTTTAGTTTGTGAGCAGTTTTAACGTTTTCATACTATAAAACAATACAAAAATTAATTGAAATTTTAAGAAAAGAAATTAAAATTTTACGACTTAAAAAAATATATAGGAAATGAAATTTATTAAATAAAAATGTGTAACTAAACTTTTTTATAAATATCTAAATTATATAAAAGAATTATTCAATTTCAAATTAATATGGTGAACAACAACGTAAGACAAAAATTTTAGAAAAAAAAGAAATTCAAAAGTTGTCGAGGCACCTTGCAGTTAGCTTCTCTGGTAGTCTTGTCAAACGTCGTCGAGGCACCTTGTAGTGGCTTCTCTCGTTGGATGTCATCGAGGCACCTTGCAGTAGCTTTTTTGGTTGGATGTCATCGAGACACTCTGCCCAGTAGATGGTGTTGTGTATCTTGTCAAACGTCTTCGAGACACCTTGCAGTAGCTTTTTTGGTTGGATGTCATCGAGATACTCTGCCTAGTAGATGGTGTGGTGTATCTGGTTGGATGTAGTTGAGATGTAGTTGATTACAAAGATTTAAAAACAAGAAAGAAAGGGAAAATCTTCACCACCTTGCTTTGACTCATGATCTGAATATTGTAAAACAATATGAAGAAAAAGAAAAAAGTTCATATTGTTCAAAATTTCAACCAACTCTTGATATGTATCCACTAAATGAAGAACTTCTAAGTTATATAGATAAAATGGCATATTATTTGCACCTTCTCTTACAAGAATACAACCATGTTTTAAAAATATATGAAGTCGACAAAAGTGAAAGAGATCCAGAACTTAGTGCATCAGCAAAATCAAATTACAAAGCAAAATCAAATTACAAAGATTTAAAAACAAGAAAGAAAGGGAAAATCTTCACCACCTTGCTTTGACTCATGATCTGAATATTGTAAAACAATATGAAGAAAAAGAAAAAAGTTCATATTGTTCAAAATTTCAACCAACTCTTGATATGTATCCACTAAATGAAGAACTTCTAAGTTATATAGATAAAATGGCATATTATTTGCACCTTCTCTTACAAGAATACAACCATGTTTTAAAAATATATGAAGTCGACAAAAGTGAAAGAGATCCAGAACTTAGTGCATCAGCAAAATCAAATTACAAAGCAAAATCAAATTACAAAGATTTAAAAACAAGAAAGAAAGGGAAAATCTTCACCACCTTGCTTTGACTCATGATCTGAATATTGTAAAACAATATGAAGAAAAAGAAAAAAGTTCATATTGTTCAAAATTTCAACCAACTCTTGATATGTATCCACTAAATGAAGAACTTCTAAGTTATATAGATAAAATGGCATATTATTTGCACCTTCTCTTACAAGAATACAACCATGTTTTAAAAATATATGAAGTCGACAAAAGTGAAAGAGATCCAGAACTTAGTGCATCAGCAAAATCAAATTACAAAGCAAAATCAAATTACAAAGATTTAACAAGGAGGTTTAAAATAAGTACCACAAATATTGGTAAGATGTTTTCAAAACTATTCCTAAAATATATAATTTTTTTAAAACAAAAAGGTGTCTAATGCTAATTTTTTAGAGGTTACATTAAGTGAAATGAAAAGGTCGAAATGTGAATTGAAGAGACCAACAAAATCACACATTAATAAAAACAAAAAATTGCGACACACGTCGCAGCAGATCTGCGTACTCAGCGAATTTCCAAATAAATAATATAATAATAATAATATATATGACAAGTTTTATAAAAATCTGTCCATAAACATGAGACTTATTTACCTATTCTCCATAGAGAGATTAACATGGGAAAGTGTATGCAGGTTTGCTGCAGTGAGGAACACTGGAATTAGGCATTTCTACCATAAATAATTTTTATCTTAACATTTATACCAAATTTCATCAACATGTCCATAAATAAAGGAGTTTACACTATACCTTTTAATTTCTTCTCCTCTTCCTTTTTATTTCCTCCATCTTTTTTTTTACGAATTTTTCCCACTCCAACCACGCTCTGGTTTCTCTCTCTTTGATGGGCATTGCCATAATCTCGTCAAACCACCCGACCTATTAAATAAAAGAATAAAAATGAACACTATACTTTTTAATTTCTTCTCCTCTTCCTTCTTCCTTTTTATTTCCTCCATCTTTTTTTTTACGAATTTTTCCCACTCCAACCACGCTCTGGTTTCTCTCTCTTTGATGGGCATTGCCATAATCTCGTCAAACCACCCGACCTATTAAATAAAAGAATAAAAATGAACACTATACTTTTTAATTTCTTCTCCTCTTCCTTCCTCCTTTCCCTTTTCTTCTCCATTTCTTTTATAACTCTCACCCACTCTCTAACTTCCCGTAGCCGCTCCGGGCTTCTGTCGAATAGATGATCCAACCACCCGGCCTATTAAATAAAAGTCACTTTTACTGATTGTAAATTTCAAATCTTCGAATGTTAGCCGGGAATATAAAAACTATTTCTGACATTTTATAAGATTGTAGTCTTTAAATACCAAAACAAGAGATAAAATATGTAAAAGAACAAATAGGAATTAAGCGATGACAAAATTGATCCCGACTTTACACTGACTGTATTATTATATTCATCGTTAAATTCTAGAAAGGGTAAATAGTTTTTATGTTCTTTTAAAAACTTACCACTCATTCGTTGGTGGTAAAATAAAATGTCCCATTCTAAATTGTCCTTGAAACGTTCTATATATTTCTCTGATAGGTTTTGATATTTACTTATTATTCCCCAACAGTCGTCAAAGCCCACAGTGGTTGTCATTTCAGTTAAGAAATGATCAGGAAATTGTTGCCTTTTAAGAATGTGTATCCAATTTACACGATGAAAATATATTCTTAATATTTCAAATGTAAAATAATAATGTAGAGAAAGAATCTCCCAATCCATATACCTATCAAATCTTTGAACAAATGAATCAGTTAAAACTCCTTGAGGAACCCTTGGTTCTTGAGAGATCAATCCCCATGCTGAAATATTAGATGATCTAACCATTGCTGTACAACTGTTTGTGATTGTTTAGGCATTGGACGAGTTCATTTATCTTACAATTTTTTAAATTCTAGATAATGTCTTTTATAATAATCTACATTTAATCTTTCCCTAGAATCTAAAGGCTTACAATTATCATGAAGTAAGCTGTAAAACCCAAAAAGGTTGTTATTTTTTGCATAAATTAATGACTCGATGGGAAGGGATAATTGAAAAGGTCGATCAAAGTCCTCTTCATCGTTAAACTTAAATAAGCTTGAATAGTGGTATCTACACATCCCACACGGTAACAACAAATCTAAGAATCCAGTTAACATACATAAAGATTCTTGATATTTTTCTTTTAAATTTGAAGTTGTCATTTCATCTACAACCAATGTTGTAAAATGTAAAACTACCCAGTATGAACTACCCCAAATGGCAGTACCACTCAATTTATCAATAATAACTTTATAAAGTCCATAGCTTGGAATCATATCTGTGGATTTGTCAACAGACCCAAGAGGAAAATGTTTAGAAATTCTTTGAATAAATAAGTTTTTATCATCCTCAACCATATATTTTTCTACCATTACATAAGGTAATATTTCATTTCTTGTAAGGTGTTTGACTTCCTTTAAATATTCAACATTTTTTTTATACAAATTGTAGTTTAGTTTTATTTCTATACCTAATACACAATTAATAACTAATGCTAAAATATCAAACAAATAATCCTCATTTTGTAAAATTTCTATTCTACTATCCTCGACACTGCGTTCTGCTTCACTATACAGGTTCGGAAAAATCCCTAAAAACAACCAATTATATACAACAAATGGTAAATAAATAGCAGGATGGTTCGTATGAAAGTTTTCAAATTTTATAATATCTCTATATTTAATAAAAACACATTCAGATTGATCAGACATTTTTTATAATAATAAAAATTTACCTACTCCTGGAACGAGATCGCCTGCGTATCTCGGGCCTTGTCTTTGATCTCGATCTAGACCTACATCTTTTACGTTTTTGGTTTTTATTTTTAAGTTTAATAAAAGATTTAGGTAGTTTGTCATCTGAATATTTGAAATATCCAACTGTGGGTCTTTTCTTTTTTTAATGTTCATACATGTACACATTGTTGTTTTAGACTTCTTTGTTTTTCTCATAATTTTATTTATACATAAAACATTTTCACGTAAAAAACTACTGCATAAACCCCATGTGAAAATGTTTTTTTATGTTTCTTGCTATATAAAAATAATGATAATAAGACGTTTTCATGGAGCCAACGCTGTTAACGAAGGAGAACGATTTGCTTTAAACCAAGTGTTAAAATATCCCCACCTTATTTATTGGATACCCACGTGTTATAATGTCGCTCATCACGAGTTTTCTAATCCAAACCAAGCCATTTTTGAATACAATTATGAACTAAAACAAATTACACAACATACGATTTTTTCTACATTTTTAGCGGAATTAGTACATTACCATAATATAGAAAATATACCATTTGGTTTAAGTGTAAATTTTAAGTCAAATATCATTTCATATTGTAATAACCGTTTTAGTTTACCTTGTTACAAGTTCATTTATGTAAGAAAGTACCTAATCCATTTTTTTAACCAATTCGTATAATTTCTTATTTAAGAAATAATGTCTAATTTTAATCCAGTCGGTATAGATCAAAATATTAAAATTATCACTTATTAATGGCAACTTTCCCAAATTAAAAACTCTTGTTGATCTATTATTAATCGGAATTAATATATCAATAATAAAGTAGAAACATTTGTATGATTTTTTATTTTCTGATTTATACGTATAGTTGATTTGATCTAAAATAGTTATTGTATTCAATAATATATAGTTATATAATATATTATATAATATAGTTATTGTAATTCGTGAATCCATCTGATATAGAACCCACTAGCTGCCAACCAAGACCGAAAACATCTTTGAGCACCACTCCGTTGAAGATAATGTCAATAACCATCTTCACCATTTTCCATATCAACACTATCCCGATCATACCGGACGTGATATCTCCTATTATCCCGAACCATCCCCACATCCTGGAGACGACGCTCTTTGAAATCTCATTGATTGTCTCTGTAGTCATCAGCCCCGCATAATTGAGTCCTTGGGAATCAGCAGAACTATATATATATATATATTATATATAAGGCCGTTATATATTACGGATCGTGCAACTGTGTCTCTTACCGCTGGTAGTTCCATAGGATACATAATATGGTCCGAGAGAGCTCGAAGAACTTCCTGGGTGTATATGCCTGCCGTAGCAAAGTCTTCTGGTCTTTCATACTTCCAATCTTTCATATCCAGTGGTTTCATAATCTGTGGTGGAGAAACCTGGTGTGCTTGAGGGTATACGGAATACCAAACCGAGTCAATTTCGATCAATGTAGGCATGATGGTTGAACAGCTAACTTCGCTGCTGTAAGCCTTCAGCAAATGTGACCTTGGCGTGATGAACATTGACCTATTGTTGGCTTTCACTGCTATGTCCGCATAACATCGAGTTGATGGTCTTAAGGAAACCGGAACTGGCAAGCATTTGATGAGGTATACGACTTCACCCGATAAAACTGCTGTAAAAC
This sequence comes from Nephotettix cincticeps, assembly GCA_023375725.1. Classification (NCBI taxonomy): domain Eukaryota; kingdom Metazoa; phylum Arthropoda; class Insecta; order Hemiptera; family Cicadellidae; genus Nephotettix; species Nephotettix cincticeps. Next base: position 11,879,617 of record CM041789.1, on the reverse strand, counting down.
CGGGGCCCTCTCCACCACAGATTATGAAACCACTGGAAATTGATGGTAATAAAGAGTATCCTATTGCATTTGAAAGTGCTACATTAAGTCCAGCACAGAGAAATTATTCTCAGTTAGAAAAAGAAGCTCTGGCTTGTATTTTTGGGTTAAAAAAATTCCACAAATATTTGTGGGGGAGAAGTTTTACTATTTGTAGTGACCATTTACCCTTAAAGTCTATTTTTGGGGAAAACAAAAGAATACCGGGTTTAGGTTCATCCAAGTTGATTCGCTGGGCTACTATACTGTCAGCTTATCAGTATAAGATAGTCCATAAAAAGGGATTGTTGATACCACACGCAGATGCGATGTCTAGATTACCTAGCTCTGATATTGTTCAAGATGACGAATCATTTTTTATTTATTTGTCAACACCTTTAGTGTCTCATGAAGATATAAGCAGAGAAACAATGAAAGATAAGGTTTTATCTAAAGTAATTGAGTTTGTAAAACACGGGTTTCCCAAAAATGTACCTAGTGAATTTAAAGTGTATTCCAATAACAGTAAATGTTTAAGTGTTTACAATGGTTGTTTGTTTTTTGGCACTAAAGTGGTAATACCTGATAGTTTAAAGGAAAAAGTGTTAGAAGTAATTCATTTTAATCATGCAGGTATAACTCGATCAAAACTATTTGCAAGATCATACGTATGGTGGAAATCTCTTGATAACCTCTTCCTTCTCCTCTTCCTTTTTATTTCCTCCATCTTTTTTTTTACGAATTTTTCCCACTCCAACCACGCTCTGGTTTCTCTCTCTTTGATGGGCATTGCCATAATCTCGTCAAACCACCCGACCTATTAAATAAAAGAATAAAAATGAACACTATACTTTTTAATTTCTTCTCCTCTTCCTTCTTCCTTTTTATTTCCTCCATCTTTTTTTTACGAATTTTTCCCACTCCAACCACGCTCTGGTTTCTCTCTCTTTGATGGGCATTGCCATAATCTCGTCAAACCACCCGACCTATTAAATAAAAGAATAAAAATGAACACTATACTTTTTAATTTCTTCTCCTCTTCCTTCCTCCTTTCCCTTTTCTTCTCCATTTCTTTTATAACTCTCACCCACTCTCTAACTTCCCGTAGCCGCTCCGGGCTTCTGTCGAATAGATGATCCAACCACCCGGCCTATTAAATAAAAGTCACTTTTACTGATTGTAAATTTCAAATCTTCGAATGTTAGCCGGGAATATAAAAACTATTTCTGACATTTTATAAGATTGTAGTCTTTAAATACCAAAACAAGAGATAAAATATGTAAAAGAACAAATAGGAATTAAGCGATGACAAAATTGATCCCGACTTTACACTGACTGTATTATTATATTCATCGTTAAATTCTAGAAAGGGTAAATAGTTTTTATGTTCTTTTAAAAACTTACCACTCATTCGTTGGTGGTAAAATAAAATGTCCCATTCTAAATTGTCCTTGAAACGTTCTATATATTTCTCTGATAGGTTTTGATATTTACTTATTATTCCCCAACAGTCGTCAAAGCCCACAGTGGTTGTCATTTCAGTTAAGAAATGATCAGGAAATTGTTGCCTTTTAAGAATGTGTATCCAATTTACACGATGAAAATATATTCTTAATATTTCAAATGTAAAATAATAATGTAGAGAAAGAATCTCCCAATCCATATACCTATCAAATCTTTGAACAAATGAATCAGTTAAAACTCCTTGAGGAACCCTTGGTTCTTGAGAGATCAATCCCCATGCTGAAATATTAGATGATCTAACCATTGCTGTACAACTGTTTGTGATTGTTTAGGCATTGGACGAGTTCATTTATCTTACAATTTTTTAAATTCTAGATAATGTCTTTTATAATAATCTACATTTAATCTTTCCCTAGAATCTAAAGGCTTACAATTATCATGAAGTAAGCTGTAAAACCCAAAAAGGTTGTTATTTTTTGCATAAATTAATGACTCGATGGGAAGGGATAATTGAAAAGGTCGATCAAAGTCCTCTTCATCGTTAAACTTAAATAAGCTTGAATAGTGGTATCTACACATCCCACACGGTAACAACAAATCTAAGAATCCAGTTAACATACATAAAGATTCTTGATATTTTTCTTTTAAATTTGAAGTTGTCATTTCATCTACAACCAATGTTGTAAAATGTAAAACTACCCAGTATGAACTACCCCAAATGGCAGTACCACTCAATTTATCAATAATAACTTTATAAAGTCCATAGCTTGGAATCATATCTGTGGATTTGTCAACAGACCCAAGAGGAAAATGTTTAGAAATTCTTTGAATAAATAAGTTTTTATCATCCTCAACCATATATTTTTCTACCATTACATAAGGTAATATTTCATTTCTTGTAAGGTGTTTGACTTCCTTTAAATATTCAACATTTTTTTTATACAAATTGTAGTTTAGTTTTATTTCTATACCTAATACACAATTAATAACTAATGCTAAAATATCAAACAAATAATCCTCATTTTGTAAAATTTCTATTCTACTATCCTCGACACTGCGTTCTGCTTCACTATACAGGTTCGGAAAAATCCCTAAAAACAACCAATTATATACAACAAATGGTAAATAAATAGCAGGATGGTTCGTATGAAAGTTTTCAAATTTTATAATATCTCTATATTTAATAAAAACACATTCAGATTGATCAGACATTTTTTATAATAATAAAAATTTACCTACTCCTGGAACGAGATCGCCTGCGTATCTCGGGCCTTGTCTTTGATCTCGATCTAGACCTACATCTTTTACGTTTTTGGTTTTTATTTTTAAGTTTAATAAAAGATTTAGGTAGTTTGTCATCTGAATATTTGAAATATCCAACTGTGGGTCTTTTCTTTTTTTAATGTTCATACATGTACACATTGTTGTTTTAGACTTCTTTGTTTTTCTCATAATTTTATTTATACATAAAACATTTTCACGTAAAAAACTACTGCATAAACCCCATGTGAAAATGTTTTTTTATTTTTCTTGCTATATAAAAATAATGATAATAAGACGTTTTCATGGAGCCAACGCTGTTAACGAAGGAGAACGATTTGCTTTAAACCAAGTGTTAAAATATCCCCACCTTATTTATTGGATACCCACGTGTTATAATGTCGCTCATCACGAGTTTTCTAATCCAAACCAAGCCATTTTTGAATACAATTATGAACTAAAACAAATTACACAACATACGATTTTTTCTAAATTTATAGCGGAATTAGTACATTACCATAATATAGAAAATATACCATTTGGTTTAAGTGTAAATTTTAAGTCAAATATCATTTCATTTGTAATAACCGTTTTAGTTTACCTTGTTACAAGTTCATTTATGTAAGAAAGTACCTAATCCATTTTTTTAACCAATTCGTATAATTTCTTATTTAAGAAATAATGTCTAATTTTAATCCAGTCGGTATAGATCAAAATATTAAAATTATCACTTATTAATGGCAACTTTCCCAAATTAAAAACTCTTGTTGATCTATTATTAATCGGAATTAATATATCAATAATAAAGTAGAAACATTTGTATGATTTTTTATTTTCTGATTTATACGTATAGTTGATTTGATCTAAAATAGTTATTGTATTCAATAATATATAGTTATATAATATATTATATAATATAGTTATTGTAATTCGTGAATCCATCTGATATAGAACCCACTAGCTGCCAACCAAGACCGAAAACATCTTTGAGCACCACTCCGTTGAAGATAATGTCAATAACCATCTTCACCATTTTCCATATCAACACTATCCCGATCATACCGGACGTGATATCTCCTATTATCCCGAACCATCCCCACATCCTGGAGACGACGCTCTTTG